>KI966419.1:102876-119076 GCA_000525045.1 Drechslerella stenobrocha 248 | reverse complement strand
GATGCGGTCACCGGTGCCTGTAGATGGTTGGTCTTCTACTCTATAGCTAGGTCTGTTTTTCCTACTTTGGGTATCTTTGGCGTTCGACCTCACGCCGCAGTCTTCTTTTTCGTATCTCGTCTCCGTTCCCAGACCTGCGACCGCAGCTGTTAGCATACAAAACACAAACACCGGGGTATGGAAAATGCGTACCTGGACGTAACTCTCCCCCAGGAATAGGATCTCCTTGCGGACCTCCTCTACGAATAGGTCCTGCGCCTGCACCCATCCGTCCCGCGCCTTATCCTTCAATTGCACTTTATACGCATGGCCCTCCTCTCCGGCCTCACCCTTTGCGCCGCCTGTGGTGCCCTTGCGCGCGATACTCTCGTGTACCACATTTGCCACCAGGTCATACCATACCGGGCCCGTCGCACCCTCAACGTACGGCGACATATCTAGCGATGTTGACGGGAAAGTGACGATGGTAGGGTTCTTCTCAAAGACGAATTTATTCCGTGAGAACCGCTTGATATGGAAGATGAGGTATGGCGGGAGCGGCTGCAGCAGCTTGTAGCGGCGACGGTGGCCGAGTAGTTCCTGGGCTTTGGTGCCGTCGTATTTGGACAGGATGGTGGTGAGGGGCACCTGCGGGATGATGTTGCGGTCCATCTCGTCTTGGAAGAGCGGGGCGGACGGAAGATCAAGAGTGAGCATCATGTAGCGCTGTAGTTCGGTGGTGACCTGGCCGGCCTCTTCGAAGCGGAGACGGTCACCGGCGTCGGCTTTGGCGGTGATGGCTTGAGATTCGATGCGTAGTTTGCCCTGGAAGACCTTTTGGATGATGCTGCTGCCGGGGGTGGACTTTGAGCCGCCGAGAGAGAGGTGAAGGTTGTTAAGGAACCAGGAGAGGAAGTCGATGGGGTCTGATTGTGTGGTGAGGGTGAATTTCTTGGACGAGCGCAACGAGATTTCTTGGAGGAGTTCGTGCGGGGAGACGTGGCCGCGGAAGGCGCGGGAGTTCCAGATCTTGCGGATGAGGGTGGAGAAGCGCTGAGCTGGGGGAGAGCAGTGTTAGTGAGTGATATAGAAAAGGAAGCGCGCGGGTCGGGCAAGGGACGGTACCTAGCTCGGGTCGCGAGGAGAGGTCTTCCAGCATCATATAGTTTCGCAGCGGGGTGACGTGTGCTAGCGCGTGCACGACAACATTGAGATAATCGTTCTCCTTGATATTGTTCAAGCCGACAAAGCCGGGTGTGTACCTCTTTCCGCTCAGATCCCACTGCCGCGTCTGCTCTCTATCCAGCCGGGCGACGTCCGCCTTGGTGTATGTTGGGTTGACGACGTACTTGATGTCGTCGAGGGACTTTTGCTTGACTTCGTAGGATTCGGGGAGGACGTAGATGCGCAGGGTCGACATGTTGATGGACACATGGTGGTTCTCGTCCAGGGCGTGGAAGTAGGCGTGCGAGTTTTGGCCGCGGCCTTGGAAGTACTTGCCGCAGACGAGGCAGGCGTACACGTTGATGTTGGAGAGGGAGATCGAGCAGAGCTTCTCGAAGTCGAAGTCGAGCAGGTTGCGGTTCACTGCGCATTGCGGGTTAGCCGAGTATCTGTGAATGGTGGTGAATGCCATGCAATGCACGCACCTGTGTCGAGATAGAGGTCGGAGAACTCGGCGGGAGGGCCATCCTTCCACTTCTTAGCCTCGCTCTCGGCGCCGGCTTCGTCGTCCATGTCATTGCCCTCGGGGTCGGATGAGACGGTGGGCTGCAGGCTCAACTGGCCGATTTGATTGGTAGCTGTGCCGGCGTTCAGGATCTCTTCTTCGTCGGCGATGCTGTCGGTCTTGACGCGCTTTGCGCGCGGGGAGTCGATTCCTGAGAGCACGAGCTCTTCGAGCGTCTGGTCGGGGGCGCGTTTGGACATCTTGGGCGCCTTGCTGTCGGCCGGTGCGATTGGCTAGCTGCCGGCGAGGGCGTCGGCCGGCGAGTGGAGGTTGGATTGCGGTGGTTTCGTGGTGATGTTGGAACAGCTTCTGGCGATGTTTTGTCTGTGGTGACTTGGTGTTGAGCTTTGCGAGAAGTGGAAAAAGCAAAGTGCGGGACGACACACAAGCTCTCCGCCTCTGATGACGAGCACAATTCCAACATCACCGCATCTCACCAGCTTCCAGCCCACGACAACAGCAACAGCACGATTAGTGGAGAGTCTCCTATCGTGCGTCTTCTAACCGCCATAAACGTCTATATCTGCTAGTCATCATGAATCCAGAAGTCAACTTGCTGTTCCACCAGCCCATTGCGGACCACTCCTTCTCAGCGGACCGGTCGGTGCTGGCTGTCACCCGGGACAATGCCGTCGAGCTCTACGAGAAGCACGGACACAGCTTCACACTGAAGGACGAGCTGAAGGGCCATGATAAGGTGGTCACCAGTGTCGATATCGCCCCCAAGAGCGGGATGATTGTAACCTGCTCTCAAGGTGCGCGTCGTTCGTAGAGCTGCTCGGTATAAGTCTGCTGACATGCGTTCTGCCAGATCGTAACGCCCTCGTATGGGAGCCATCTCCCACCGGCTGGAAGCCAACTTTGGTTCTGCTGCGTATCAACCGGGCTGCAACTTTCGTCCGCTGGTCTCCCTCCGAAACCAAGTTTGCTGTCGGCTCGGGTGCCCGAGTGATCGCTGTCTGCTACTTTGAGGAGGAGAACGACTGGTGGGTTTCCAAACACCTCAAGAAGCCAATCCGGTCCACAATCCTCTCTGTCGACTGGCACCCGAACTCCGTGCTGCTCGCGGCCGGCTCGGCAGACGCCCACGCCCGCGTCTTCTCAGCCTTCATCAAGGGGGTCGATCAGAAGCCTGAGGCGTCTCCATGGGGTGAACGTCTTCCGTTCAACACTGTTTGCGGCGAGTTCTTGAACAATAGCGGTGGATGGGTTCACGATGTCGCCTTCAGCCCCAGTGGTGATGCCCTCGCATTTACGGCTCATGACAGCAGTGTTACGATTGTTTACCCCTCAGCTCCGGACCAACCGCCGAAGGCTGTAATCACCGTTAGCACCCACCAGTTGCCTTTCACCACTCTCACATGGATTACGGAAGAGGAAATCGTCGCGGCGGGTAAGTCATGCTATGCGGTCTTCCCCGCATTCTAGAAAGACCCACGGAATGTTTCAGGCTCACGCAGCTAACGGGTAAACCCCTCCTTGCATCATGCGGGTGAACAATGTAGGTCACGACTGCGAGCCTTTCCGCTTCCGTGGTTCCATCTCCCAGGGTTGGAGCTCGGTTGGCGCGCTTGATTCTTCCAAGTCGCGGTCCTCGTCTATTGCACGAGAATCTTCGGCCCGTGATCTGTTCAAGCAGATGGATCTGAAGGGCAAGAGCGTCAACACTGCATCTGCAGATGACATACAGCTCAAGACGATCCACCAAAATACGATCACGGCCATCCGCCCCTACGAGGGCGATGCTGCGCATGGGGGCGTCAAGATGATTAGTTCGAGCGGGGTTGATGGTCGCATCGTCATCTTCCCTATTGGAAGCGCTCGGCCAACGTTCAACCACTGAAGTTTTGGCGCGAGCGGGGTGGTCGAATGCTCATGATTTGCTGCTCTAGAGATATTGTAGCGTACGCAACGAATGATATTTGTCAAATACAAGAAATGCAGTCAAGTGCACCGTGCCTACTGGTCTGTTTGTCGCCAATGCCGGAGAAAATCGAAGAGAACCTGCGCGAAATCGCACGAGCCGTCTTTCTGCCGTCCCGCCTCTGCCCCCTTTCTGGGATGTCGGTATCGTGTGGCTATTTTCGACGACAGAGCCTTGCGGTGTTGCGGACAATGTTGTGGGTTTGCTTTTTTATTGTTGGTGGGCCGCCTTGCGATAGGCCAGAACCAGGAGCGGTTTTAAGCGCCCACGGCAGGCGCCAATGAGGAGCCAAAGTCTTGACCTCACCAGGTGAGGCGAATTGGGACGGACCAGGTCATTTGCTCACCGGCAAGCTGACGTGTCTTGAAGGAAGAGCGGTCGAGGAGTCCAAGAGGATCTCGAGAGGGCCGAGTGCGCCGGAGGGCAATGCGTCTGTAGATTGAGAGACTCCCAAGCTCTCGCGACTGCCTGCAACGGCATGAAGAACTCGGACGGCGGATGGCGACTTCGTCTTGGGCGAAACGGCGTCAGCGGGGATTGGCCGCGACAGCCAGCCATGATATCAATCCAATCTGCAGCACCGCTCATCCGAAGCCACTGCTTCAGGATCCGTGGCCGGGGTGAGCAGCCATGCACGAACGGGAGTCAGGGACATCTCCTTTGGCGGCTTTGCGGCGCTCGGCCAATCAGGAGCGCCCGCCCGCTGAAACTACTTGGAGCAGGTCGCATATGCAACCTGTCTCGACCTGAGCAATGATCTTAAAGCCATATTCTGCCCTCGTGTGCGAATTTTTCCGCTGTCGGCCCGTCATCACACCGGCGTCTTTCTCCTATCGCCACTTCTCTTCGCTGTTATATTTTTCTTGCTTCGTGCGTGCCGTGGAGTCCTGCATCTTCCGTCTGATTCTCTCGAAAGCGTTCCCGGTTGGGTAAGATAAGCTGTAAGTACAACCAACAAACCCGGCTAACAAAAGTCGCCCCTCCATACCGCAGATTTATCGCCAGGACGGCCACCGTGAGCTAACGTAATCTTAATCTCCCTTGCAACTTTAGCATCTTGGACTCGCCGTTGCCGTTGCCGTTCCCTCAAAGGCCTTTTTTTCCCAGTTCCAAACCGCCCGGTTTCCGATTTCTCCTCCTTTCACCAGACTCCAGATACGTCCGCATACACCGCCCCTCAGCATAGCTTCGGATCCTCGAATTCGACCGTCTCCACAATGGCCGGCCGGCGCGGAGACGAACTCTTCATTGACACCGAGAATATCACTCCCGGCAGAATGGGCAGGCAACAGAGACGGGACTCTGTCGACGGCGCCAACCTGGCTGCCCAGGAGCGGAATCTACGGCAGGAGCCACCGCTGCCCCGTATGAGGCGCACCCAAACTCAGCCGATGGAGTCCCAACTGCCCTACCCGGACCGACCTGCTGCAGAACGAGAGCAGCTCGAGAGTCACATGCCTCTTCGTGGAGCGTCCGCTTCACCTCCTGCTGCTCTGCAAGCTGGACCGCCAAAGGGGGGCCTGCCGGCCCCGCCAGCTTTTAGAGCCAGTCGTGCGCCCAAGCTGCAGCCTGCTCCAGCCGGGCGTGTCGACAAGCCCGTATCGCCAATGAACCCCGGCGTTCCAGAGGCCCTGAATCCATACCCCGAGTACCATCAACAATATTGGCCACCACAGGCCGCGCTGGACAGATCCTTCTCCACCGCCTCAAATATGACGGTTACCGCGAGGAGGGGATCACCGGCTCCGCCCGAGACGCCGGAGATGGAGCCAAGCGAGGTGTTTTCGTATTCATCTAGAGGACCGAGCAGACCAAACCCGGCGCCGGACAGGGCAGCGCCAGCGTTGCACTATTCAACTTCACAGGCCTCTACAAACTCAGGTGCTATCCCGATTTTGCTTGATCCCACTTCCCCGAGCTTGAGTCAAGCTTCGAGCGCGAGGAAGGGGACTTCGAGAGCTTCCCAAGTATTTGGGAGTCAAGGGAGCAACTACGACGAGGACGACGATGCCACCCCGGTGCGAGAAACGCCTCCAAACCGACCCTGGACACCGACAGAACCAAGTGGTGCATACGACCATGGGCCGTTAACTTCGTATCGAGGGGCAGAGAGACAAGATTCTCAACGTCAGCAGCAGCCTCAAACCCAAGCGCATGCGCAACCTCAACCTCAACCCCAACCCCAACCCCAATCTCAAATGCAACCGCAGCAGCAGCCGCAACAGAGGGCCCCTCAGCACCCTTCGCCAGCTCCCAATGGTGGGAATGCAAGCCGGCGAGATCCGCTGGAGGGCGAGTTTTCGAAATTGAACGTTGGCGACGATGCGCCTCCCGCGTACGATAGTTTAGCTGGACCTGGTCAGGCGCCGCCGAATAACGCTTATCCAACTGAGAAGCCGGTGGGCGCTGTTCCAGGAGCAGCGGTAGCCCAGCAGCAGCCCCAGGGGCAGGCTTCTCCTGCTCCTATTCAGCACCAATCGCGGCAGCCTACAACTCCGCAATCCCAGGGCGCGCCCCAGGGTATGCCTATCCAGCATCCTGGTGGTGTTCCGCAGCCGCAGCAAGTATACCAACAGCAGATTCCGAATGGAGCCGTGCCTCAGCAGGCTGTTGGTATAATGCCGCCTGGTACACCCCAGCAACAGCAGCAACAACTACAACAACAACAGCAGCAGCAGCAGCAACAAGGCTACCAGCTTGTCGACCAAAAGTCGGAGACCATTACAACCCAGTATGTGACTCTCCCGGATACAAAGCAGTATATGGATCCTGGTCCGGCCTCCCCGCCCCCACTTCCTGATGGGTGGATGAGCCACCTGGATCAGGCATCCGGACAATACTACTACATTCACATCCCCACTCAGCGAACTCAATGGGAGTTCCCAGCTCCTGAGACAGGCATTAGCTTGATGAGCGGAGGGCCAGTGTCGCCAGGGTTTGGACCAATGTCGCCAGGCGTCATGTCACCCGGCCTTTTCTCCGAGGCGATGATGAGCCCTGCACCTTCGACCTTTGGGATGCAGATGGCGCTACCGCCACCGACCCCAGCACAAGTCCCCATTAATATTCCTGGAGTGTCAATGTTCAAGGTTGCACCGAGCAATGGCGTGTATTTCGGCCCGCATCTGCGATATACAAACATGGACCTCGAGCAGGGAATCTGGCTGGGATCGATCCTGCTAGTTACGGCGGTTGAGCCGCCCACGATCCACCTGCATCAAACGATTGATCTATCTCCAAACCCGAGGCAATTGGAGGGACACCCCATTTTTGCGCATAAGAACTGGACATTTTACCGGTACGATATCGATATTCGCATGGGGGATGCGCCGGCAAAGTGGACGTACGCTGTGACCTCGGTAACTGGCTGCACGCGATACGAGTTCCTGGTGGCCGCGAAGCAGGATCGCAGCTGGAGGTTCATCGCACACAGCTGCAATGATTTCTCGCCTAGCATTCCCCAGCAGGAGCGGTCAAAGCTTGGCGGGCCGGTTTATATGTGGAAAGATGTCATGCAGAAGCATATTGAGGTTGGAGGTTTCCACTGTCAGATTGGTACTGGCAATCAGGTTTATGCAGACCGGATGTGGAAAGAGATCCCGTTGCTAAAGGTACGATTAAATTTATAGCGTTGGTTTTATGGTGCTTCTGGTTCTAATGGTTTGTTTTATTCCCTCTAGGACTGGCTGGATATCAAAGGCAAAGACGTAAGAAAGGATGCGCCGTGGACAGCTAGGCATGAAGAAGACGTGCAGCACGCGTACTTTCACTACTACACCTCAACTTTTGATCAACCGCACGTGCGGGAGGCATGGGCTCAGATCCCGCATATCTGCCAGCTTGACTCGCACGATATGTGAGTATACACCCGATCTAGGAAATGATGTGTGAATGGCTTCTAACCCGTGGCAACGATGTTAGTTTCGATGGCTTTGGCTCTTATCCGGAATACATGCAATTCTCAAACATGTTCAAGAATATCGGCCGGATAGCAATTGATTGGTACCTACTGTTCCAGCACCACACTACGCTGAGCATCCTCAGAGCAGTACCGGACGACAGAGACCTTTTCACGGTGACGGGCACTGGCTGGCATTTCGTCAAGTATCTTGGCCCAGGACTAGCTGTTGTCGGCCCAGACACCCGCTCCGAGAGAAACCCGCACCAGGTCATGGCTGGACCCACGTACCAAGGCCTCTTCCCGAGAATTGCAACGTTGCCATCGTCCGTGCAGCATGTGCTGCTGATGCTTTCTGTGCCTATACTATTCCCGCGGATGGATATGGCCGAGTCTGTGGCCAACACTATGCAAACGGGCAAGAAGGCTGTCAACGGGCTCTTCAATATGACCGGCAAGGTTGCAGGTGGCGTTGCAGGCATCGTCGGCGCGAAGGGTCTAGTCGGAGAGGGTTTCAGCAGCGTGAAGAAAGCCGTCGGCAAGACCGGGATGCTCAGCAACGTTGTCTCAATATTCGGTGAGGTTGATCTACTCGACGACCTTAGGGATCATTGGACGCATCAGTCAAAGGTACCAAACCCTGCAAATACAATTCCACATCCGAATACTAACCCCTTCATAGGATCTCGAAAGAACCTACCTTATCAGAACGCTCCAGGGAATCGCACACGCGCGTGGCATCCGCTTCACATTCCTCAGCGGAGGTAACTAATCCCCCCCACGTATCATAACATACCCAGCTACTCAGCTCTCTAACAATCCCAATTTACAGATGTCCAATGCTGCGGCGCGGGACTCGTCCACGACCCCTCCAAGCCTGGCGACCATAAAACAATGTACCAGATAATTTCGTCGGCGATTGTAAATGGCCCGCCGGCGGGCATGATGATGAAGCTACTCAACAACAACAGACAGCTATTCATCCCGCAGAACGGCATGCGGAGTACCAACACGCCCAGCGATACCAAGGAGGACATGATTGATCTGTTCGCGACAGACATCAACGGCACCCCGCGGGCAGAGAAGAAGCTCATGGCGCGCCGTAATTATACTATTTTCGCAGCGTACGAGGCCAATCAACAGGTGGAGTACATGCACCAAGTGCCTGAGAAGTACGTGCCACCGTTGAGTCTCGCTGTCGATTTTATCGTGCAGGGAGATGGGGTGTACTCTACTACGAGCAAGTATGGCCCGATTGTGATACCGCGGTGCGAGTATGGCTATTGAGTAGGCCAATGCCGCCGCGTTTAACTCCACAATGGAGTGTTGGATTTGAAGAAAAAATTAATTATGGGGGAGTACTAGTATGTAAGTAATCTAGTGGGATGATGCATCGATCTATATGTATTTAATGGTCTGGCGGCGTACGCATTTAGCCTTTTTTATTTTTTGAAAGTTCTTCATTCATGGAGTACTTTATATTTTTCTGTATCTTCTTTCTGCTTTTATATCTATATTCCTTTGAGGTACCGAGCTAGATCATTATGCATATATGTCTTTCTGTGCTGCCTGTCATATTGAAGCGTCAGCTGTTGGCCCGTTTTTTGCTTTCGCGGGTCCCGTCTCCCGCGCTATGCCCACTTATGAGCCGTGCATGTGCACTTGAGCCATCCCTGTATTAATAACCCTGTTCATAGGTAGCTACCAGCAACCGATCTGTAAATGCAGGTCCAGATATATTGAAATTGGCAATTCTAGTGTGTCACGCAATCCTGAGGTCAGATGTAGGTACTTACCGCACGTATCCCGCCTCCAGCTCTACACCGGATAATATAGAGCTAGGATGGCCTGCTGTGACGAAGTGCATTTGCATGTAAATTGGTCTATTAGGTACACGCAGTTAAACAACTTGAGTACTTGAGCCATGTATTTCGTAAATCTAGGGCATTGGTCAACAATTTAAGAGTTCGATGCTTCCAAAGGGGGTTTGGCCTCGAGAAATGGTTCAGCGCAATGTAAAAGGTTCGCTCGACAGAAAAGAGACAGGAAACTTCATTCATATATGCCAGGTCGCAATGTTTCCTACCGGAGGTAACGCTGACAGACTATTTTCATGGCAAGGAGGGGGGGCAGGGCAGGAAAGGCCCTAAAAGGGTCAATATCAAATTCAGAAATGGGCAAGCATAAGGAAACACCTGCCATGCATTTGGCATCCGTCCTACCAATTTTGAAATCTAGTATGTATTTCTCACATCGCCACCGAATTATTAAATTATTTCGAAATCCAGCACCAGATAGCGCGGCCACAGGCGTCACTAGTTGTGAAACAGGAACTGCATATCAGCCACGCTCAGCTTATCCATTGCGCCCTGGTCACCGCCTATGGTAGCCTTTTAACAGAGACAAAGTTAGTGAGCTGTCAGTTGGCCGGAACGAAAAAAAAAGGCCACACTCACATTGATCATGTTGGCCTTCTTGTCCTGCAATTGGATAATTCGGCTCTCGATAGAATCCTCGATGACGAGTCTTGTGATCCGACAGTTACGCGTCTGCCCGATACGGTGGATACGGTCCCCACTCTGCCATTCCACCGAGGGGTTCCACCACGGATCCAGGATGAATACCTGGCTAGCTTCGACGAGATTGAGCGCAACTCCGCCGGCCTTGAGGGAGACCAGGAAAACTTCCACCTCCACATTCTCCATGAAATACTTGATAGATGCGTCGCGCTGAGTGGGGCTCATTGAACCCTCAAGCATGACGGTCAGGAACCCTGCCCGGCGGAGACGCCACTCGACAAGTTGGAGCATACTTGTGAATTGGCTGAAGACGATACTCTTGATTGTGCATGTTTTGTTGCGTAACTTGGCTAACTCCTCGACTAGGGCCTCAATCTTGGTTGAACTGCGCCAGTTGCTCATATCAATGCGATTGATGATAGACCCCCTTTTGACAAGCTCGTAGTCCGCCTCCAGAGCGGGTTGGGTAAGATCGATTGAGAGCGGGATATGGCAGCCGGGGCAGTCTGGGCTGCCGCCACCGGCGTAGGCATCAACATATTTCTGGACACAGAGGCGGCAGAAGGTATGGCGGCATTTGGATTTTATGGCTTCTTCCGCCTCCTCGTCGCAGATGCAACAGACGAGACTGTTGCTACCTTCTTGGCTGTGGCGTTTGAGGACGAGGTCTGGGTGGTCTGCGATCTGACGCATGCGGGTGATCAAACTAAAGATGTTGGCATAGTTGTTCTGGAGAATATGTTAGGACTATGCCTTAGGCGTGGCAGATTGGCAATACTCACCAGGACCACACCAGTGGCAGCATAGGTGTCAAACCTGCGTTGACTGTCACTATAAACGCTCTCGTATAGATCAAGTTCCTCCTCGTTAAAGTAGTCGCGGCGGACTTTGATCACGCGCGGGGGAAGTCCAAGGTCGTCCGCACGTTCGGCCTTGGTGCGGCGGAGCATAATGGCGCCTAGTAGAGACCGGAGCCTCTCGTATCCCTCTTTGCCCTTGCCCTCGTTCCCAAAGGCAGAGATCGGGTGAAGTACGGCATAGTTGAAGAAGCATACTGTCAGACAGGGGTCAGCAGTGATATCACGCCAAGGGTATGGTGATGGCACGCCTTACGGTGCTCCATGGGACGATGCCCGCAAAGTTCACAATGGCGGTGGTCTTTGAACTTCCAGGTCATACTCTTGCAGGGACACTTTTTACAAAAGTACATGCTGAATGGGTCGGCCTCCAAAAATCGCAGGAGAGAAAATAACTCTCCAATACGGTTCTGGAGGGGAGTCCCAGACAGACACAATTTATATCTGGTCTTAAGGGCAAAAACCGATCTGGAGGTGTTGCAGGAACGGTCCTGTTGCGCTGTGTTAGGATCCCGTGTGATTTCAAGTATTCATCACCCCTCACCTTGATGTTATGGGCTTCATCGAGAACTACGCGATGCCAATTGACTTTATGGAGAACGCTGGGCTCTTTGAATAGTCCTGCCTTCCTTTTGAAACCGCTGTTTTGTTTGCGGAAGGCGGATTCAAGAGATCCGTCTGGAGGTGTCAGTACGCATGACAGGACTCATCGTTCTAAGCGGCAGGCTTTCTTACACGTAGTCAAGACGACATCAAACTTATTGATGGCGTTGATCTTGGTTTCTTTTGCCTGGCCATGGAAGGTCAACACTTTGAGAGCGCTATTGGTGTGTTTCTCAATCTCGTTTCTCCACTGAATCAGAGCGACAGTTGGAGCGACGACCAGCGTTGGCTTCTTAGGCCGTGGCTGTTCCATCAACAATGCAATTGTCTGGATAGTCTTTCCCATGCCCATCTCGTCGGCCAGGATACCACCGTTGAATACGGTCTGTTCTTGCTGCCTCAGCCAGTTCAATCCTTCTAGTTGGAAGGGAAGCATTGTGAGGCTGAGACCCTCTGGCTGTTGTGCCTTCTCAACCGGAATCGGTGGCGATTCCGCAAGCTCTTGCCAGATGGTCTCAAGATATGGGTGGTGATGGTATAGTTCAGTAAGGTGACGTTCGGCCTGTTCAAGAATCGCATTAGTTTCAGTGCTATTTGTCATCTGGATAGCGGTGTTTATGAGAGTGAATAGAAAGAACGAGGGTAGGATGATGGTTGGCTATGAGGGTCATAGGTATCGTAAGGTTTATATGGAGGAGGGCGAGGGACAAACAGTATTGGGCTTGGCTTGGCGTCTACCTCTCCTGCGGGAGGGTGCATTTGCTGGTGGAGGGTTGCTGGCCGTTGAGGGGCCTTCCAAAGCCTGTATTATCTGTGGCTGTTGGGAGGTCCTCGTCCTCGTCCTCGTCTTCATCCTCTCCCGAACCACAATCTTCTGAATTAGGATCAAATGCAGAGACATCACTGAGGTCGCTAAGCTCGCTAAGCTCGCTGTCGGAGACAGTTTGCGGGTCTGGTTTGTCGGTATTATGCTTGCCCGAGCTGACGTCGCGAACTTGGGATTTTGACACGGAGTTGGGCGCCGTGGACGATCTAAGCCCAGCCCGGCGGGGCGTCGAAATTGACAGGTTCTTGGAAACTCCCTTGCCTTTGATAACAGTGGATAGAGCAATTTCTTCTTCGTCGGATATAAGGTCTTCTTCTTCGTCATTCGTCTTTTGAAGCGCTACACGGCTCGAAGCGCGGGTGCTAGTTGCGGAACGAAGCGTAGCAGGGGTTTCCACAGCTCCGGGCTCGTCAAAGACACGGAACTCTGAGCTTGCGCCACTTGCGACGGAGGTGGATGAAGAGGCATGTTGAGATTGGCGGGTGGTTCGCTTGACGTCGATGACAACGGCAATGTTCGAGCCGAGGCTGGTTCGACGCTTTTTTACTGCGCGAGAGGAGGCCTTGGAGACAGGCTCGGGCGGTTCGTCGGACTCAGAGTCCATGTCTTGGTCTTCCTCTTCCTGAGAGGAATCGGAAGGGTCTTGTGGCGGGTTATCAGACTCCTCTGGAGGCGGCTTCGCGGGGGACTTTGCGGAGGCGGAAGCTGTTCTAGAATTGAGCTGAGGTCTGGAGGATCGTCTTGTGATCCTACCGCGAGGGACTGCCGCAGCGGATGGTATTTTCTTCGCTGTGGGCAGATAATTGGTCAGTAGATGGCCCCAAGACTGCCGGGTTCTGATATAAGATGGGGGCACATACGGCGGGCCATTGAAGCTTTTGTGTGTTGGGTGTTGCAGGGCAAACGATGTGGTGTGATGGGCCAGGGCCAAGCGGGAACGTGGAAGCCGCGTCGAGAAGGAGGCGAGGAGGGAAAGCCCGCGAACAGGACGATGACGACGGGGTTTCACGAGAGAACCAGACTCGAAGGAGAAGATGGAGATGGGTTGAGGGAAGGTCTCACCCGCCAGCTGAAGACGTCGCTGCTTCGTCAGCAAGGAGTCATGACTAATCCTTCCAGATGAGTCAGCCAGGGGTTATGACTAATCCCACCGCGTAAAGTGCCAACGCGAAGGACACGCCAGGTCACACTTTGCCCCCCGCCATTCCTCTTGCAGCATATCTCTGATCCTGCCGTCGCAGTGCGCAGGAAAGGGCCGGTGAGGAAAAGGCATCCCATCAGGAGGCTCTTCGCCTCCCAATCTTCCTTTCAGACATTGACACCCATCAGCCCTGATTCCCGTATCTCAGGGCATCGCCATCGTTGTCCCACCATGTAAGTCGCAGTCGCCTGCTCCATAGCAATCGGATCGTTCCGTGCTAACTGGAACGGGCTCGGTTTGCCCGCCAAAGGTCCCGACCCAACAACGTCCGGGGTCCCAATTCTGCCCTCACAGAGTACCTCAGGGTACGGTTCCCCCCGCGCTGCGAGTATCGTGAAACGAATACTCACTCTGCCTTTCGCTTCTCCAGGAAAAAGGCGTTAGTGCGCGTGAAATCCAGGCGCAGGCAGCAAGGCGACGGGCAGAGGCCGCTGCACAGGCCGAACAGGCTGCACAGGCTACAGCGGAAGACCAGGACGGCGTTCAAAACGATGATGACGACGACGATGACGAGGGCGAGCCAGTAGCTGAATCCTCCGCAGCTGGTGCTCGGCGTAGAACTACTCGCTCGCGCCGCAAAGTTGCCACCGATGATGGCGAAGGTGAAGATGGGGATGAAGACGGAGATGGTGATGAGTACATGCCTGATGCCCGTTGGTCTGGCTCCGAAGGCGAGGCGGGCGCCAGGGCAGAACAGGTGGAGAACAGTAAGAAGAGAAGACGATCTACCACCACAGTCACTGTCAACCTCAGCTATCTGGGTGAGGGACTTGACGATTCAGTCACGGCTGAAGCCTCCGCCTCTGCGGGAAAGAGAAAGCCCACAAAGGCCCAACTCAAAAAGCTGAAGGAAGCAGCCAAAAAATCCAAGAAGGGCCGCAAAGGCGACGATGATGACCTTTCTGACAACTCTGATCTTGGCTTTGTGCTGCAGAGAGCCTCGATTCCCATCCCAGGGCAGATTGCGTTTTGTGCTGAATGCAACTGCCGATTTACCGTTACACCGTATTCAAGATCTGGGCCTAATGGCGAAGGGCTGCTTTGCCACCTGTGTGGGAAGAAGAACGCACCGGTCGAAGTCGCTGCCCGCAAGAAGAAACTGGCTGGACGGGCTCACAAGAAATCGCACGCACGCGCCCTGCTAGACCGTAACACGGCTGGCGTCAAAACTCTACAGGAGCTGTGCGTTCAGGTACGAGTGATGGTCTAGGCTACATTATTCCCTGCGGCGCTCCGTGGAGAACTCTGGTTTGCGGTGCCGTATAGTTTTATCATCCCGCTAACTTTGGTTTTAGCTTGTCGCTAAACACATTGACGATGTCGAAGCGTTAGGGTCAATCGGGTCATACAACATGGACAAGATTTGTCAAATCATCTCCAAGAATCGTTCCCTGACCGACCATACCATCAAGCTCTTTCTAGAGCCTGCAGAAGAAGTTCTGCGATTCTACGATTGTAGCAGTGCGTCTTATTCCCCAGCCCTACCCTGGCCCGGCAAAGCTAACACCCTCCCAGAAATACAGTCTAATAGCCTCCGCCAAATCGGCGCTTTCGTTCCCACGCTGCGCCGGTTGGACCTCAGGTTTTGCGGGCGGATGACCGACGACTGCCTAGACTACTATGCCACGCAATTAAGGCAGCTCGAATCGATCGAAATCTACGGTGCCTTCAACGTTACTGAAGAATGTTACATCCGATTCTTCCAAACCGTTGGCAAGAGGCTCAAAGGGTTCGGAGTCGGTGATACATCACGTTTCCAAGTTGCCGCGATGGAGGCCCTCGTTGATAACTGCCCCGACTTGGAGATGCTTCGCCTGCGCACGATTACCCATATTGACGACGAATGCCTTCGTCTTCTCACGGGCCTGCCAAACTTGCGTGTGCTTGAAATCTCCCAGTCGGACCAGGATATCACTGATCAGCCGATAATAGACATCCTAAACACCTGTGGCTCCGCGCTCCAGGAACTGAATTTGGATGGTTGCGCCCTACTAACCGACGCTGTCCTCGACGCCATCCACCAGTCTTGCGGCCAACTTGAGATATTATCGCTGGAAGAGTTGGGCTTATTAACCAACGAGGGATTGTCAAAGCTGTTCATGGACTGGTCGGTCAACGAAGGCTTGAAGAGCCTTAACTTGTGCCGCTGTGTATGCCTCGAGGCGTCTGGGCTCGCGCGCGTGGCTGACCACTCTGGCGAAACGCTCCAGCGGCTCAACCTCAACAGCTGCAAGGAGCTTGGCGAGGATGCGTGGGGGTTCCTAACGGGCTGCCATATGAAGTGGCTTGAGGAGGTTGATTTAAGCTTCATTAGAAGCGTGACAGATACGGTCGTGGAGGATCTCCTGCGCGTCTCGCCTGTGCTGAAGGATGTGAACGTGTGGGGGTGTCATAAGCTTACTGAAGCGGTGCAGTTGAGAGAAGGCTTGCACCTTATCGGACGAGAGGCGGACCTCGTTTCTTGATGAATGTCCTTACCTTCGTCCATATGCCTCCAGACACATAGCATAGATGTTGTGGTGTTTCATAAATTGCATGGTCTGCCAGCGTTTAGGTTGATAGGATGATGTGCATATCATAGAGTATATAGAAACATATCTTAGAATCAAGTTTTAAATGGACTGCAATATGCCAAATTGGATATAATTTAAGGACTGGTTCTAG
>KI966419.1:84801-102791 GCA_000525045.1 Drechslerella stenobrocha 248 | reverse complement strand
AGCAGCTAGGATGGTGGCGCACCCGAAAACTCGCGACGACCTCACACCCAACCCGCGCTGGCCTCCACACCTGGCACCGCACCTCCACCCTCCACCATCGCACCGCCAACCAATCGACGATGACGGGAACAGCCGCACCCGGCAGCGGCGCGCCGCCGAACCAAACGCTCTACGTGTCGAACCTAAACGACAAGGTGCACAAGCCGGACCTCAAGATTGCGCTGTACACGCTGTTCAGCACGTACGGGGTAGTGCTAGACGTGGTGGCACTCAAGACGATGAAGATGCGGGGGCAAGCGCACATTGCGTTCCGGGATATCGCGGCGGCGAGTGCGGCGATGCGGGCGTGTCAGGGCATGTCGTTCTTTGGAAGGGATATGGTGAGTCTATTTCTTTCGTTAATTCAGTATTTTCCCCCTCCTCGTCTCTCTACGTTGCCCATTCTGGTGCTTTTTGGAGGGAGGACTTTCATTCCTGGCCCATACCAGTTGTTCGCAGCGGTTTTGTTATACTTCTTTCTGTGTGTGTGTGTGTGTGTGCAGCCATGCCCTGACGGGTTACGTGACAGCCGACTTGACGCCCCTCGAAGATCCACTGACTTCGGGGTCGACGCCCGGGACGCCGCTTGACTGCCGGCTGTCCCCCCCAAATACACCCCTCCACTCTTACCTCCATCTACTTCTCTTGTATCCATTCACACATTCTCTTCTCCCATTCGTATCCGACGTCACGGGCACCCGGACAGCAAACCCGCAAGTCGACATCGAGCTGACACCGCCCCCTCTCCGGTGTTTCTTCCTACCGTGCGGCGACGACACCAGAAAATCCAATACGCACGGTCAAAGTCCGATACGATCGCAAAGCTAGACGGCACGTACCGGCTCCCCAGCCTGCGTAGCGCGGAGGAGAGCGCGGCCGCATTCGCCCCGCTGCCGGGTCAGAAGGCGAGTGAGGAGGATAGTTCGGGGCCAGGACTCGCGCCTGTCCCTGCGGGGAGTGGGGAGGCGCAAGGCACGAAGCGGCCGAGAGACGAGAGTGGTGAGTATTTGCTGGGCGCGTCATTGTAGGGGATGTTGCTAATGTATATGTGTGGGTATAGAGTCGGAGCAGTCGGATGTGGAGATGGAGGTCGAGGATGAGGACGATTGATCGAACGGGCGGAGGGTGTTACCCGCCTGTATATCTATACACGGAGCCTTTGTATACTAGGACGTCAGGAGTGCTATATACGCAGATGGTGTGGCCGGGATGGCTAGGCGGTCTCCTCTATGGAGCCTAGATGGATCTCCCGATCGTATATACTGCCGTATACACGCCTGTGGCACATATTGCGCATTGAATTGGACTACAATTGCAAGCACCTTATCATGGTCTAACACGAGTTATACTACTAGTAGTACGAATTCAACCCGTAAACATATATAGTAATGAATCTACGAAGTCCTCAACGGCACCGTCAACCCGACAGCCCGCCCGACGACTCCAAGCCATAAGCCTAGGTACCTATCCAGCGTCAACCCCCCTTCACCGACCCAAACCTGCATCGCCTCAGCTGTACGGCACGGGTGCACGAACCAGCACACGCGCTGGACATACGGATGCTCCGTCTGACTGATCGCGCCTTGCACACCGACGTCGCGCACCGCATCCCGCTGGTCGGTGGGGACGAGCGCGTCGTGCAGTGCCTGCAGGTCGTGCAGCGGCGGGGTGACCGTCAGATACAGCGTGGGGACAGCGTAGATGGGTGAGAGGACGATGTGGTAGCAGACGGTGGGTGCGGGCGCGCTAGGCTCCTCGGTGGGTTGCAAGACCGCTAGCGATTCGGCGTCGGAGGCTTCGTCGACGGCGACCGCGGTGGCCATGTCCGGGATGCATGTGGGGATAGCGGTAGCGGTAGAGGAGGGTACGGAGAGGGTGATGGGCCGGGTGATTTCGAGATAGATGTCTGAGGGGTCATGCTGCGGCGTCGCGGCGGGTTCACAGCGCGTGAGTATATAGGATGTAGTCCACGAGGATAGACGACGATGCTACGGGAGGACGTACGGGCGAATGCCTGGTCTGGTAGCGCAGGCCGGCCGAGTGCTCGTCTAGCTGGGCGATGAGGCCGTCAATCGCGACGGCGAAGGCGGCCTTGGAGAGAAATGGGAGCTGTTCCATCGTCTGAGGGCTGAATGCTCTTTTGCCCGGCGAAGAATTTTCCCGCCGATGTTTGATGTATTCTCATGCATGTGAAGAGAACACCACGACTAAACGCAGTATCACAACAAGCAAAGCCTGGCCGGACAAAGCCTAGCGACGGGCGAAAAGACAGCACGATGATATTACAAAAGGCGACAAATATGTATCCCGTTATATTTCGACATCCACCCCCCACAGCTCTAAGCTAATAAAACCGCGACCGCCGTCGACGAGAGGTGGACTTCCTAGTCAGGATGCTGAAAGCATTTGGTTCTCTGGGATCCGCAAGACGCCTCGAAAGGCGGTCTCTGGCAACTGGACAGTCGTGGAGGAGTCGTCTGCAGCTGTGGCTGGATCGCGTGTATGTTTTTGATCTGAGGTTCCAAAACTCGGCTGGCCATCTGCGAAGATTTTTATACACCAACGGACGCCAAGCCCGCAACGCAAATGGCAGGTCGCAACGAGCGGCCATTTCCGACACGAGATGTCGGGCACAAGTTAGTAGTATAGGTATAATGGTAGTAGTTTCTAGTAGCAGGCCGCCGCTCGAAATGGAATCCAGGTAGTGTCTGAATTTTGCTTTATCAAATGTTCGGTTTGAGGTAGGCAGTATTATTTTTGTTATTTTATTCTTGAAGTGATGTAGTATTGATTGATAAATATTCAACAGATCGTCAGAAACATTCATTCTGAAGATACTATTACTTAAGTATGTAATAATACCATTTAACCGCAAAGAAAAAATTATACTGTCTTAGTCTCGTAATAGACGGGCACAGGCGCCGGAACCTTTTCCGCGCGAGGGGTCGCGGCCTGCTAAGCATCCAGTAATACTAAAGTAGTTACGAGTAGTACTAATATCTAGGCGGGTATACGTATACGCACGACAAGTTTACAGACGCTTGCAGTCTAGCGTTTTTCTGACTAGGTGGCCGCGAGCTAGCTGCCCTAGGGCACTGCTAGCTTGCCGCGCAAAATCACTCGACCTGGTGAGATTCAAATTTGCTCGCGATAGAATTTGCTTGGTGGAATATCGCGCGGCCAAATCTTGTCCAAAATGACGATGGCAAAGCCAAAGATGCAACCATGTGATTCTGTTCGTTGTCTTCCATCAAGCTGCATCCGGAGGCTGCATCGCATAGAGCGAATCAAAAAACCCGCATACCGTCTGGAGATATCGATGCCTTGATTCCTGGATCTACTAGCGGGTACCGCGGTAGCAGCTTGCAAAAGACAGCTAGCTGGGGACCTTAGCTCGAGAGAGTCAGATATCAAAATTGGCATCTGGCAGGAGAGTTGCATCTGCGCTATGGGCCTCGTCGTCGTGTGATCCAGGTGAAAAATTTGCAATGCAAGGCAGATCAGAGTTGAACCTTGCCAACTATAAGCTCGGAGCTATCGTCAATGCATTTGGTAATCGTTTTCAAGCAGCTCGAAGTTTGATTCGAACATCTGTGGAAAGTCAGCTCAGGCCACTCGACGACAGTGGGTTGAGGGAATATCTCCTCTGGATCCACTCATCTGCAGAGTTCTGTTCCTGATCGATCGTGCTGCACGGAGGCGCAGCAGCTTCCAGCTGTCATTCGTCATCGGGGAAAGCGGGGTTGCAATAGCCCGTCGTTGTCTTCTCGCCTATAGTAGTTGGTGAGGTTGTCTCGGTGTTGGGCAGCCCGTCGCGCCTATTTCGTGTTGGTCTGCATTGGCGACAAATTTGCAAAGCCCATCCTCTCGCAGCATCGTCATCCAGGGCAAGACTGACATCGTACCTCAACCCCACTTGCTCACGACACCATCCCAACTGGGCCACACGGCGGATAGCAATCTTAACCACTCCAGCAGAAAACCATCCGGTGGCATCTGCCGGCTCCTTCAAGCTCAGCCCCATTGACACCTGGCCGGCCGATGACATGACGTCGCGAAGTACTACTAGTAATTCCCCAAACTTTGAGGGATATCTGCTAACACCGAGGGAATGCAAAGTGTTCGCTTGTGCAAAGCTTAATCGCCTCTCAGCCAGTGATGAGCTCGCTCCCCAACAAGGGTCCATGCCTATGTGGGCCCATGTATCGGGCTTCGAGGTTTTCTTCCGCGCTGTGTCCGGTCTCTTCAGTCGTCCAATCAGCTGGCGGCGTACCACTGTCTGGGCCAACCGGACGCGCCAAACTTTGGAAGCATCTGCATGCGGAAGCGTTGCTGGGCCTCGCCTGGCACCGTCCCCTTTTGGAGCTCTTTTGCCCGAAATACCACATCGTAGCTCTGCGTTGCACCTTCGTGTGGGATATCCCACCAGCCCACAAATTTGGCCTTCGCATCCGGCCAGGGCCTTGATTCCCACTGCACCACCCGAGACCTTCGCCTCTCGCAATTGACTTTCCCAGCGGGCATTGTTGAGTTTGGTAGTCATTTTTTTCGGGCATGTCATGGCGGCCGTTAAATAAAACCGTGGGTGCCCTCCAGCAGACCGGTGCCGCTTTTGCTGCTATTGCTATTCTCTGATATTCACGAAATCGACTTCCTCCCCTCTACAACACTCCCACGACCACCCCTCGCTCTCCAGCGCCATGCTGCCCCGCCGTACGTTCGACTCGGAGCGTGGTGATGACGACGAAATCGAAGATGAGAAAATCCAGGCGGCCCGGAGGGTCGTCTTCCCAGAAGGCGAATCCAGCGAGCAAGGCCCCCGGCTGAGGCCTCAATTGACAACCGGCTCAAATATATCATCTGGCTCAATACGCAGGAGATCCATCGACCCGGCAGTCGCTCTTCCCATTCAGTACCGAACGGTTTCCACAGCGGTCGACGACGTCAACAGCGATTTTGTATCCACCGTCAAGCCAACTCGAAAAGAAAGGAAAGGCAAAAAGACCGTCGTAGATATCGCAGATTCCGACCACCATTCCATCAGCCTAGATGAGGTCCTTCGCCGGTTCTCTAGTTCGATAGAGCACGGCCTCTCTACAGGGCAAGTCAAGAGGCTGCTCAAGGAATATGGCTACAACGTGCCCGCAAAACCTCCATCTCAGTGGTTCCGTAAAATTATTGGCTACTTTTTCGGCGGCTTTGGACTGATTCTCCTCATTGGCGGTATCCTCGTCACAATATGCTACGAGCCACTTGGTCGCCCACCCGCCTCCGCAAACCTGGCCCTCGCCATCGTCATATTTGTCGTCTTCGTGGTCCAGGCATTCATGAACTTCTGGGCCGACTTCTCCACTAGCCGAGTCATGGCTTCTATCACCAACATGATTCCTGACGACTGCTTGGTCCGCCGCAACGGCCTCCAACATAACATATCTGCAATTGAACTTGTTCCTGGGGACATTATCTTAATCAAAGCCGGGTCCAAGCTGCCGGCTGACGTTCGCCTCCTCGAGGTTTCTTCCGACGCCAAGTTTGACCGAGCCGTGCTCACGGGTATGCGGTCTTTTGTCTGTCGTTGTCAGTGTCAGTCATCAGAAAGTCTGCTAACCCTAATCCATAGGTGAATCGGTACCTGTGCCGGGCACGATTGAGTGTACCGACAAAAACATACTAGAAACACGCAATATCGGGCTCCAAGGGACGCACTGCATCTCCGGTAGCTGTGTGGCCCTGTGCATTGCGACAGGCGCCCAAACCGTCTTTGGCCGAATTGCGGCGCTTGCTGCCGCCCCTAATACCGAAAGAACGACTTTGCAGACTGAGATCCGCAGGTTCGTGTTTATCATCGTCGCTCTAATGGTTTTCTGCAATGCGATTGTACTTGGACTCTGGGCTGGCTGGTTACGGAGGGATCACCCCAGTTGGATCAGTGTTCCAGTCCTCATTGTCGACATTGTCAGTATTGCTATCGCCTTTGTCCCGGAGGGTCTTCCAATCGCTGTCGTGGCTTGTGCCTCGATCATATCAAACATCATGCGTCAGAACAAGATTCTGTGCAAAAGCTTGAAGACTGTGGAGACGCTCGGCGCTGTGTCGGTTATCTGCTCGGATAAGACTGGCACGCTTACCAAGAACCAGATGTTTGTTACCGAGTGCTCCGTTGGCAGTGATAAGATCCCTGTGGATCAGGCCGTTGCGGAAATAATCAGAGAAGAGAAGCGGAATAGCAGCGACTACCCCACAATCACTGGTACTGCTTTGGGCCAACTTCGCACTGTCGCTGGTCTTTGCAACGCTGGCGACTTTGATGCGGCCTCGGCGCATCTACCGATCCATCAACGCAAAATCCACGGCGATGCCACCGATCAGGCCGTATTGCGTTTCTCGGAGACCCTCGGGAGCGTACACAATCTACGGAAAGCCTGGAAGAAGGAGTACGAACTGGCGTTCAACTCGACCAACAAGTACATGATTCGTCTGATGTCTGTTGTCGACAAGACGATCATACCCACCTCCCTGCCGACCGGAGAGGCCAGCAAGTTTGGTGATGACGACATGGTGCTATTCATCAAGGGCGCTCCCGACGTCCTTCTCCCCAGGTGCCATTACATAACCTGCAGCGATGGCGCGACTCGCGCTTTAGATCGAGAAGCAGTCCAAGCAGTTGAGTATATCAAAGACAGCTGGTCGAGGGAAGGCAAACGCGTCATCCTCCTCGCTCGGAAGATCATCAATCGTTCTGAAATCGCCGCTGAGATGGACAGTAACGCGTTCGAGCCTGAAGTGAAGCAACACGCATCTAGTGGGTTATGTCTCATCGGCATGGTCAGCATTGCTGATCCGCCACGAGACGATATCCCTTATGTTGTCAGCACCCTCCGCCGGGCCGGGGTTAGGATTTTCATGGTCACCGGTGATTTCAAGCTGACCGCACAAGCAATTGCTCGTGAAATAGGCATAATAACAGTCGAGGATAACCAAGTCAATGGATACGAGAGCCTACAGGCGCAACCCATCTCGCTCACGGATATGGAGAAGAATGATTTCCGATCTGCCGTCGACCTGTCTTCCGGACTCAAAGCGATCGTTCTCAGCGGGCCGGAGCTGCAAGATATGAATGAAAGCCAATGGAAGGATCTCTGCACGTACGACGAGATTGTCTTTGCGCGGACGACGCCTGAGCAAAAGATCCGAATCGTGCAAGAGTTCCAGAACCAGAGGAACATTGTCGCCATGACGGGCGACGGCGTTAATGACGCAGCAGCGCTGAAGAAGGCGAACATTGGCATCGCCATGGGCAGTGGAAGCGACATCGCGATTGAAGCCGCGGACATGGTCCTCCTGGAAGACTTCTCTGCCATCGTTGCAGCGGTCAGATACGGGCGTGTAGTCTACGACAACCTCAAGAAGACCATCATTTACCTCCTCCCTGCGGGTTCCTTCTCCGAGTTCTGGCCGGTGATGACCTCCGTCATCTTTGGCATACCACAAATACTGAGCAGCTTCCTAATGATTGTAATCTGCTGCGGAACGGACTGCGCCGCAGCCATCACGCTTGCGTACGAGGCGCCAGAGGCGGACGTGCTGTTGCGGCCGCCACGGGACCTGAAGAAGGATCGGTTGGTCGACTGGAAACTGTTGCTGCAGGCTTACGGCCTCATCGGGCTCGCGGAAACGGTAACCAGCTTTTCTATGGCGTTTTGGTACCTCCAACGGAAGGGTATCCCCTTCAGTGAACTGTGGTTTGGCTTTGGCCGGCCGATCCCCGGACAGGACCCGCAGTACGTCGCTGACCGACTGTCCGAGGCTTCGTCGATATACTTTGTCAATCTGGTGATAATGTGAGTGCAGTCGCTGTGGTTCTAACACACATCCCCCTCCTATCTGGGTACCAGGCTAATGGGTATGAATAATATAGGCAATTCTTCGTGCTCATGGCAATCCGAACTCGTCGATTGAGTGTCTTCCAGCACCCGCCGCTATTCAACCCGGCTACGCAGAACATCTGGCTGTTCCCTGCGATCGGGTTTGCGCTGCTCGTCGCATTCTTCTTCAACTACACTCCGCCATTGAGGAAGTTGCTTGGCGCGGGCGATGTGCCGCTGGAGCATTGGTTTTTGCCGGTTGGGTTTGGCATGTTTATCTTGTTGGTGGATGAGGCGCGGAAGTACGGGGTGAGGAAGAACCCGAATGGGTTCCTGGCCAAGATATCCTGGTAGGGCTGCGGGGTAGGCATATATGTTACGGTTCCTTGTGGAGTTGAATACATAAAAAAAAGGGCCTTTTGATTGTTGTTAGCGGCCAATGTTTCTTTCTTGCAAGTTTTAGCGTGGAAATAAATCAATATTTTAATTGGCGTTTAGTCAGTGCTGGCGTTAGTATACTGGTAGAACACAAAGATATTCGATAGACGTATATAATCGACGGAGTCGACTTTGGTATTACATGATTGGAATTATACTACGTTACACTGAGACGTTTGGCCGAAGAGTCGGAGACTCCATGATCGGGATAGTATCGATATCCAATTAATTAAGTAATTCGTGCGAGCTGTAAAGTTTACATGTCAACTTTGAAAGTCTCGATTCACTCTGGCGCCCGCAGTTTCGGCTTGCGGTGTTGTTTTCGGCGTTTCGTCTCCAGAAACCTATAGATTGTGATTATATGATACGATCTCGGATCCGTGGATCGCAATCGGTTCCAGATTAATTGCGCATGCACGCGCCTGGAATATCGATATCAAGCGATGCGCGGCCCCAATCCTCACTGAATATTGTCAGGTCATAATTACTCAAGTAGAGTATACAACGGTACTAGTCGGCCGGCAGGACCTGCTAGC
The DNA here is from genome assembly GCA_000525045.1 of Drechslerella stenobrocha 248. NCBI lineage: Eukaryota > Fungi > Ascomycota > Orbiliomycetes > Orbiliales > Orbiliaceae > Drechslerella > Drechslerella stenobrocha. The sequence continues at coordinate 93,913 of KI966419.1, read as the reverse complement.
AGGCGATAACTGCCCAACACATGTCGCCCGCCCCAGTATATTATCGGTGTGCGTACGTGGTGGTTCCAAGCACGTCTCTAGATTGAGTCCTACAGCTAGCAGCTCAGCTCTGTGGTGGTTTGCCAGCTGAGCCGTTTCGGGTTTCATTTCAGCAGCACGGACAGATGCCGCATGCCAAGCTTGGTGGTTTGCATTGCCGTCAAAATTACTAAATCCGCGGCCATGTTACACAGCCGGTTGCTGGCGTGTGCACCCAGCTACTAGAGCCGCATTTCCAGAATTCGATAGAATCAATCGGATATAGTTCTACCAGCTGCAGCTCCCAGTTGAGCCGCGTGCATACTACTAGTAGCTACAGCATCATTTTTTCTTGCCAGCATTGACACAGGCTGCAGTTCTATAAGCGGTTGCCTATCAGGATCCAATGCGCTATCATCTGACTATCATGCGCAGCTGCGGTTAACGTTACACCTTCGAAAGTCGAAGCAGGGTATTTCAAATTCAACGGTTTGTGGTATTTAGGCCCACCAAGCGAGCTAGGCGGCGTCAGCATCCAACCCCTACGCGAACTGTAATCACGCGGACGCATGCGTAAACAATATTATGCAATATCAATTGCAACGCCGAGTCGTATACGTAGACCCGTCAGCGGTCCGCCGCGCCAGCGCAGGATCGACAACGATATATATATTGCCAGATATAAATGTATGCGGCAGTGAGAGGGCCCGTGTTTATACATATACGTATGTATATATAAATATATACAACCAGGTGGATGGATGCAGTTGGGTGCACATATTTGTATTATCACGAATCCGCCTCGACCGCTGTAGCCGAAATTTCTGACAACATCAATCATCAAGATATATCTATATATACATATCCAGCCGATATCATCATGCACGGAAGCAAAAAGGATTTGAAGTACCCTGGCTCGCGCTACGAGTACTTGGGATCGGGCCGCCTGCAGCACCATATCTCGGGGATTGGGCCGGGAACGCATCTGGAATTACCTTCGCACATCGCCATCCGGGAAGCAAAGGCCGAGGGTCCGGGGACGAGTAGCCGTATGTGCGTGGGCTCGCCGTGGGTGTATCCACGTACGTATACGGCCATCATGGGACAACAAGTCGCGTCGATGGTGTCCACTCCCGTGTCGATACTACCCTCGAAGGACGTTTAGAATTGCGAAAGACTCGGCGGAAACTTGGGAATGTGGTCTCGAGCCTTATTACACATAGCTGGCAGCTTTGACCACGAGATACCGCGTCCACGGCCACACCTTGTAAAATATACGATAGCCCCCCTCATATTGCTAATATACAAAACAGCAACAAATAGACCATCACGCCACCCCGTAAAGAGATCTTTCATGCATAGCCAATCAACGCCATACGCCTCCCGAAATGCCACGAAACCAGCCACACGCGCGCTCACATTCTCAGTCTAAAACGACCGCGCACTACGTGTGCCCTAGAACCTTAACCCTCTTGGCTATCGCCTGCACGAATCGACTACACTTGTAATCCTCCACATACCAGCTATACCTATTTGGATCCCACAGCGCTGCAAGTTGCAGCACCGCAACCATCGACGCCATCTCTTTATCAATCCCTTCTAGGACGCTGCCCTCGCCACCGCTGGCACTACCAACAGTCGTAAACGTAGCAACAGCAGGCGTCGCGACCTCCGAAAGGCGGCTGATGGCCCCTACGCAATGCAGACGTTCTGTCATTAAATGCACACACACACAAATCCGCCTGTTGTAACCGATGAGTGGACTGTATACAGCGAACTTACGTCTCGCCCGCGTGGTATGCTCAAACAGGATGGCGAGGTGGACGACCCGCCATCTCTCTAGCTTGTTCGTTCGGTGCATTTCTTTGATCTGTGCGATGAGGGCGGCGATACTGGGTTCTTCGAATCGTGCGAGCAGGTTCTGCAAGCACTTTAGACGCACAAATTCGATGGCGTCTTTGTGGGAGATGACGGTTTTTCGTGCGCTGTCAGCATCACGGTAGTGGGACGGGGTGGTGTTTGGGCATGTTTTCTGTATCATGTATTGCCCAATGCAGGTGGGGTTGGAGTACTTTCTAAGCCTTTGGGCTTCATCTTGTGGAGCGCGAATCGCAGCTTAAGGTCCTGCATCGCGTCGGCTGTTCACGCGCAGCTGGTTGATATCCTGCTGGTAGTTGCTGGCCTGTCGACGGATGGAGCGCTATCCGGTGAGATTGATAGGTTGATACCTGGTTCGGAGTAGAAGTCTTTGGTTGTACATGTACGTGTAAGGTTGATGACCTGATATATTGAACATCAAGGACAGCAATTATGGCATCAACACCGACGCGCACGAAACTTTTGAATTTCTTTATCCAGATTTACAGCCAAATTTATTGACACAGCTACAGGTTCGTGTATGCACACTGACCTCTTCCGTTTTTTGGTCTCCAAATCGGCGTTTGATACAGTGCACGCGTGCCCAGCTCTAGCTCACAAGTCTCCGCTCTTTGACAACTTGTGTTGTTGCTGTGGTCATTTGCGACCTCCAAGCTATCCGACATTATACATATTGTCCATATTGACGCTTCGCCCCCACGCTGCCCAGCGATTAGAACGAGGCGCTGCCCCGACGCGGTGTTGAGAGATACGATACGCACGTTCGGCACAGCATTCGGACCCCCGCCCTTTTCCCCTTCCTGAACTGAATTGTGGAGCTAAAATCCTGCATCGCCACTTTTACCTCGGACCCTGTCCGCATTATAGATGATGTCACAAGCGAGACACTGCAAATTCGGCCTCGTGACAGTCTGCGTGCAGTGTCTGAAATGCATACCCTGCCCCTTCAAGTATAGTTTAGCCAGCTTTGCGTCGCCGGCTTAAATTTTCAACTACCAATCGACCGGTAGGAACATCATGCACGACATATCGGAGGAGATGAATATTCATGGCCGGCCTTGACGCACGAACTAAACGTGTATTGCGAAAGCGGTGCCCCCAAAGCTGGCCTCAGCCGGCTAGCCGGGGACCTAGTCCGGGGGCTATGGGGCGAATATTCGCCACGACCGGAGATAGAGGAATTGTCGATTAGTATTATACTGGGGGAAGGGGTTTGGCTTCTAGAAGCACCACGTTCGGAAACCCCGCCCGTTACAGTTTAGGCGAGTTCTCAAAGCATGGAGGACTTGAAGGCTGCCCCAAAGTGCCTATTTTCAGCCGATACGAATATTTATACGAGCCAAGGGATATTCCGGCAACCGCAATCACAGGACTTCTGTAATGTAATCATACGCAGCACTTTAGGACATGCGGACGCAAAGAAACGAAGTTTTTTTTGCCGAGGGTGAAGGAGGACATCCACCTGCTTCATTGTTTGCGGGTTACCCTGCGGACCAGCCGGAGGGTTTGATAGGTATCAAGACTGTTCAAACGTTCCAATAGCCGTCGATTGCTGTCTGGGGCACCAATCCCAACTTGGTCTACTCTTGCCCTGAACGCTTCGCGCATTTGCGGGTCAGACAAGACATTTTGCATCTTACGGCATGTGTTGTTCCCACGGGCTACTCGCCTATGTCAGCAGTTGGTCTAGATGGCGTAAGCAGAATATAATAGAAACGGGCAGGTTCGTGTCCTCCTCTGGCAACCGACGGGAGACGGGCTTAAAAACGGCTGGATAACGGTCCGGCCGTTTGTTTGAGAATTCAGCCTTATGAATCAGTCCACAAGACCTGGAGATACCATGTTGGGAAGGTGCCACGACTGCGAAGGGATTACTATACTTGAATCCTAGAATCCCTCTGTTAGCGAGTCCGAGACATTTACTTGATAAGCGGGGGCTTTCAACGGCTTTAGGAACTCCATCCGTTGCGCAATCAGTGATCGTGAGGGTCCGTCCGCAGGGCCGTTGTCGGTTTAAATTCGTCCGATAGGGTTGATGCAAAGGCGGTTCGGATATGTTGATTCGTCGGCGCAAATTGATGTTGTCGAGTCACGCAGCATGTCCGGCCGACCCGTCAGTGTGTCTGACGTAAGAGACGTGGCTCGAGCACAGTAGTATTCCTTGCGCAGCAATGGAGGTTTCTCGCGCGTATACCGAACGACAGGGAGTAAGCTGATTTGGGAAAGGGTTTTCGGGGCGGGCGAGCACCGGGTCAGGCGTTTTCTGCAACCATCAACAGGCATTCCGTACCCTGAGCCTCGAACGATTACGATGTGTGGAACCCTTGTTAGCGATGTATCCTTTCAATTGCTCCCCTACCTTCTTATGGCAAGATTTTTGTGACAAAGCTACGAACAGTGCTTTACGCAAGCATGGTCGTGTTTACTTGTTTCTGCGCGCGCTGCGGCACATTTTAAGACGAATCAGTTCGAGCTTACCCGCTCACCGGATCTAGAAATGTTATCACATTCAAAGATCGGACGCCCATAGCGCAACCGGAGGTTGTACGAGGGCCCACACTAGCAGGATCAGTGACCGGGTTTGATTTCCGCGGCATATATTTAAATATATTTAAGCTTGTCCGACGGCCTGAAAATCTAGCTTGCTAATGGTTAGCTGCATTTAAGATCGACAGTAACACGAAGGGGCAACGTATCGGGGTAAAAAAATCTGGCACTCTTGTTTCAGCTTTTCGGGCGCGTTAGCAGAACCTTCTCTCCAGCGACGGCGTTTAAATTTGCTTGGGTCCAGGACGCAGCCGATCAAGGCTCCAGACGCCATGGTGGAGACAGAGCTCATAGACGGACTAGGCAGGCGAGAGGATCCAGCGGAAATCATGTTTGCCCATGCCTGTAGTAGTCTGAAGAGAGAAGGGCTTAGAGGTTGGTTATGTGGTCAAGCTGTGGGCTTATGTAGGGATGCTAACGGATTTCAAAGATGCCCTGGATCTTGTAGAGTATTCGATACGTCACGACTACAAGGGATGTTTCTATAAGGGGCCCTCATCAGGTACAGAGCTGGAGACATTCGATAGCGAGTTTGAAGTCGGGTCGGTTCTAAGCGGATTGCCGAGATTGATTCGCCGGGCTGATGGTAAGTATTGGTAGACCTAGAGTTTAGATGGCGCCAGCTGTTAACGCTTTCAACTGGAACGATATTAGACATGATTGCAACATGGCCTATCGCGGCACTCAAGAAGGCGTGGCAGATGAAGGATATCATTCAGCTAGCCGCGCTGTTCTCTCCAGCGAGATATTCCGAGTACGTAAAGGACCTGCGGCCAAGAGAGATGGCAATACTGGTAGCCGCAAGGCTGGAGGCGATGGGATACGAGGCACCTATGGCGCGGATGTTGAGATGGGGCGGTGGCGTTGAAGCCTGGGTGGTCGATGCGGAAACAGACGAGGAGGTGCGAGATGTGCTGGCGAGATTCCGGAGGGTGAGAGAGAAGACAGGAGTGAGGCAGGAGTGGGATGCGATGTGGAATGGATTGGGGCGTTAGGCGGTTTGGAGTGGTGTTTCTGTTTCTCTGGGAGTGGCGTTGGCCGTGCATCTTGTAGTCTTAGACGGAGTTGACTGGTAGCTGAACGTTGTCTCGATCGTGTTGCGATGCGTTGCAGAGTGAAACCCCAACCCAGATCGGCCACAGATCTGTTTGTCCGGCTGGAGCTGCCTATTCGGGCAGCCGGCCGGCATGTGACGGACGTGTCAGTTTCGTGACTCAGCTCGGCGACAGCCCCTCCGCTATTGGCCGCTTTGCCCCTCAACCGTTGCAACCTCGCGCTCAAAGCAGCGGCCAAATCGCAGCACGCTGACCACTTCCATCGTGTCGTCTTTACTCACCGCATCTTGGGATACGTATTTATACTCCTCCGCTACTATCATGTCCTCCTCTCAGACCCCAATAGACCCTCCACCGTCGACTTCACCCCTCGACCAAGATCCGAATTCCGTCGCAGACGACTCACCCATCGACACCCAACGACCGCTACGTAGGCAGTTCAACAGGCCGCCGCCGAACCTCCTAAACCCTCTCAAGCGACAACTATCAGACAACATGGAGGCTCTCATCGCACAGGCCAAGGCCTCCAAAGTTTCCCAGGGGAGCACCGCCGCTCAGGCTGCTAAAGAGACAATCTACGATAAACTGGAGCGGGAGCTTACCTGCAGCATATGCTGCGACCTGTTCAAGGATCCCGTAACACTGTTGAACTGTCTCCACAACTTCTGCGGTATGTCTAGATTGGCTTATATGATGTGATGCATTACTAACAACCATAAACAGGCTCTTGCGTCGTTCCTTGGACTCAAAGAAACGACTCTTGTCCGTCGTGCCGTACTGTCATCCAAGGCTGTGCAGACGCGTTCGCCTTGAAACCGTTGCTTGAAATGCTCCTTAAGGAAAAACCGGAGTTGGCGGCCTCCGAGGACGATATGAAGCACTGCCAAGAGATATACAAACCCGGAGAAAAGGTTCGTACCTAGTCGTAATCTGTGTGACATGCAGCAACTAACATATCCTATTTGTTTCAAGGTGGTCCTCCGTAACTTGGGAATGCACGATTCCATGGAAGATTTCGTGGAGGATGACGAAAGTGACGAGGCCGACGAAGACTACGCATCATCAGAACAAGACTTTGAGGATTGGCTTCCTTGCCCTTGTTGCAACCCCGGGGAAAACGCCGACCCCTTGTATATCTGCCCGGATCCAATTCTCGACGGCGAACACGCCTTGACAGGGCAAGTTGAATTTAAACAGCATAGGAGATGCGTTACCTGCTCTCTACCGATGCCATTTGCCCCAGGCGTGGATTCTCTTCGTCCAGGAAGCTGCGTGCTGTGTAAGACCAACTATTGTGGTTTGCTATTTGGCCCGTGCAGTCAAGATTTCCGTCACGACTATCTTCGTCATCTGGGAGGTAAGTCGACGTTCCTAGCGTATATATCCTATATTGCTCAGAACGGATCTAACGTGTCATACAGCCACCGGCGTCTACGGCATCGGGGGGACAGGTTACGTGCCGCCTTGGTTCGGCGGTAACATGCACGAACAAACTTCCTTCAGACTATGGGTCGAATCCGATTCCAATAACCATACCTGGGAATCGCTTGGGGAAGATATGAGAGATTGGATCCTACAAAACAACAATGACACCATCCCAATGCCGGCGACCGACCCCATAAACCCTATTACTTCGGATTCCTATATCTGCACGAACTGCATTGTGAGGGTCTGGGAGCGTTATGTAGGTGAATATATGATCACTCAACGCGACCGACTTGGGTACACGGACACGAGACCAAAGTGCTGGTACGGCAAGAACTGCAGGACTCAGCGTTATAACTCCGACCACTGCGCACGATTGAATCACCTGTGCGAAGAAACCCCGCTGGAAGAACGACGCCAAGCTGCGGCACCACCCCGCCGGGCCGCGCAAGCTTTCCGCGTCCCGGACCTTGTGGCAGCCCCCGCACCGCAAGTACTAGCAACCCTCCCGCAAGCCCCACCTGTGGACGAGAATATGTCCCCCGCTCCAGAGCCCGATTTCGCATTCTCTCCAGCCGTCACTGCCATGGATGAAGGTGATCCCAGTCCTCCGAATTGAATCGCGGCAGCATCTCGCAAGAGATGCTACTCGCAAATATCTTCAGCATCGTCGCCGAGCTATTCAATGCATGATACAAACTTGTCAGGACCGGAAGAAGAATCCCCACCCCAGTCGCCACAGCGACACTCACCAGCTACTTTAAACTATGAACAACAAGACGCACAAACATCGCTTGGGTCTACGGTCACACATGACCCATCTTCAATATATTTATCGCAAAACCTCTCTTTATATGACGAACCTCCGTCGACATCTCGCCGACGGCGTCTCCCTTCAGCACATTCTTCTCACCCGTTACTCCGGAGAACGGAATCAACCCCTTTATCAACACTCCCCGGCCCATCATTCTCGCAACCAGATACCGAGGATGATTTCGGTGACTTCGGTTCCCATTCACAGCCCCTGCCATCGTCGGCCGTGGCTCAGCCTGACCGGAGGAGGATACACCGACCCCGTCGGCGACGGTGCCCACCAGAACCCGGGGTAGATATCCGCCAGATATGGGCGGACGAGCTTGAGCTCATAGAGTTCATGGTAAATTCGCGCCAGAGTTCTGGTAGCTCAGTATACCCCGTCCTCAATGAGGTCCGGCAGCGACAGTTAACACAGAGCCAAGAGGAAGATGACCAAGCAACCGCAGAGCGGAAGAGACAGCGAGTTCGGTGAAGTCGCCGTCTCTAGCTCTCGGCCGCTTCCAACTTCTTCGTTTGCTCCTGCACGGCGGAATATTTTGGTTTGCTTCTTTGTATACATCTATTTGTTGGAGGTTTTGTTTTGACTTTGTTTATACGGGCAAGGTTATGAGTCTTATCTAGCGTTTTATCTGCGCGTGTATTTTTTCTGCGTTTATGCTGCTAATCGTGACTAATCTTATTTGGGTGTTTAATTTGTCTGCCTTTTGGACCACAATCCCAGGATATTAGTGCACTGTGATTCCCCATTCGTTCAATGATAGTTATGATAAATATCTATATATAGTGTAGCTAGTTGTCTACATGACTATGCCACATGGGTAGTTTGAGATTAGGCTTGTAATTTCCTATATATGTATCTATCCGCAGCTGGGAAAGCAATTGCAATGCACGGTTGAATGTCAAATTTATATTTATCCTATTCGGTATTGCATTGGACCCGTGTCCTGATACTGACGATTGTGACGCGTGCGATGAGTAGTAAAACTGAGATGACACTCGCAAGGTTCAATCCTGCTTTCCATTCGCGATCATTTGCATCTCCAGATTTGATAAACAAAGGACATAAAAGACAGTTTGTGACTCCTCGGGAACGACCGTAAATTAATTGCATGCCCCTTCGTATACAACCCTGACCTGGCACCTTTACACCCTCCTTAACGGATAAAAGCACATACTCAAGAGAAAAGCAAAACCACAAAGACAGTAAGTCAGTCGACATCACAACATTTCATTGAACCGACTAGGCCTCAGATCCGACGGACCGCTTTGCATAGGCAAGGGCGCTTTCTCCACTGCCTCACTGGTACGGCTATCTGACTGCTCGCCGAGCCCACAACTCGATGCCGATGGCTCAGCAGCCGACAGACGGCCAG
>KI966419.1:55177-84701 GCA_000525045.1 Drechslerella stenobrocha 248 | reverse complement strand
GGCCAGCATCCGCATCCGGCCCCGCAACATCTTGCTTCGGAGCACTTTCTGACGAAGCTTGCACTTGCGCCGCTAGCCGCGTATCTCCAAACGTGCCATGCCTATCCATCAGGGGACCGCCCTCGCCTCTGCCCTTGCCTTTTCCGCTGCTAAAATCACCATCAACGGAAGCCGAGGAAACTGATGATGATTTCTGGCCGGGCATGAATGCTGGCATATCATCCTCCTCGGCGAGCCCTGGATTATATGTCGCCGATGTCAGCGGCTTGTACATTGGAGTGGTAGAATAGAGATCATTTGAAGAGACACTGCTCCCTATGTCCGACGACGAAATATACCTCTGCCTAGCCCCAGATCCGGCATCAAGTCCCGCGCCACGAGCGCTTAGACCGCCACTGCCACCGTAGTCATCAGAAGTAGTGGAGGCCGCCACGCTGGCAAAGGCTGGGACGCCCCTTGCTGAACCCTTGTCAGCGGACGATAATGAAGATATTTCGTAGCCATCGTCTTCTTCGTCCTCCCTTTCGATATCAGGGATATAATCTACTGCTTTTCCTTTATCGTCTTTTGCGCTGCTTCCTCGTCTGACTAATCGCTTTTGGATGCTACCAAAAAGCCCTCGCTCTCTTTTGGCTGCCTCGTGCATTTTCCGTTCTCGTTCGACACGTGCGTGCCCGGCTTCGGACATCGGCCGTGGCTCTAGCTCTGTCATATCCGAACCAGAGCGTGATACTTCTTCCAGGTCATCCTCCTCTTCTCCATCGCGTTTGGTAGCGGTTTCTTGTTCACTCGCTACTGCTAGCCTCTGGGCCTCTCTATCTGCCTTGACTCGTTCCTTTTCTTGCCGTTGTGATTCCTTCAACTCGACTTTGCGCTGGCGCTCCTCAGCCTTTTCAGCCTCACGGCGATTCTTTGCTGCTGTTTTCTCTAACACTGTAGGAGATCGCGGGTCAATATTGGCATGTGTGCTGCAAACATTTGACTTCCAGGATCTGGAATAAGCTTACCTTTCGTCTTCTTGACTTCGGCTTTAGTCTCAGCTAATCTCTCTGCTTCGAGCCTTTTCTCCCTGTCTGCCTGCTCTCTATCCATCCTTAACTGAGCTACTCTGGCTCGCTCCTTTTGCGCTTTTTCGTTGATCTCGTCGAGGATCGGCTGCACGTTGCCTCTAGCTATCCTCTCAAGATCTTCTTGGTCATACCACAACCCGCCGCCCATATTGATTTTACCCTTCTTCGCCTCCTGGTCTGCAGTGCGTTTCTTTTCAGACTCCTCACTCAGGATCCTTGCCTTGGCATCCCACTCTGCCTGTATGTGCTTTGGTACCCGACCCTGGTGCTCTGCAACTCTGGTCTCTAGCTCCTGCATTCGGGACCGAACATTCTTCTCTGCGATAGAGAGCAGCGCGAGGTAGTCGCGCGACTGTTTCTCCTTGTCCACAGAATCTATCTGGTGCGCCAGTTTGGCTGTGTCTGCCTTAATCTTGACCGAGCGGGCAAAATCCCCGGCATCTGCTTGACCCTTCTTACGAATCATGGATGGAGTAGATCTGGCGGAGGCTGGTTGGGCCGGTGAAGGGTTGGCTGCTCGGGTGTATGTGCTTGGTTGCTGCCAGCTCGGAGGCAGTCCCGAGGCTTTGCGGGCCCGATCGTGGTCTGCCTGCAGCCGAGCGAGGCGCTCCGCTGCAGCCTTACGAGCAGCCTCTTCCAGATGGGGGTAGTACTTGACTGGCCGTCCTTCGACGGCTTCTGAAGACATGTTGGGCTGGAGGTCGTTGGATGCAGCAATAGAAGCTGCGGCGACAGACGACCTGCGGTTGAGCCGGGTATTGGCTGGTGATTCTGGAGGTAGCACCTTGTGCGGAGACGTAGGTATATGTGAATAGTATGAGCCAGGTGGCATCGATGTGGTTGTGTTGGGGGCTTCGGGCCGCGTGAACGAAGATTTGCTCGTGTTTTTGGACATGGAGATGCTGGCTGCACGGAGGATGTCAACTGAATTTCTATCAGCCTGGGCTTGAGAGATTGAAGACCGAGGAAGGGCGGAGGCCAGTCGCGCCTGAGCGTTTTGCGCGGCTAAAGCGTTGATTTTGCTAATATCGTAGGCTGGGGTAGCTGGTGAGGTGGATGCGGGTACAAATGCCTTTTTAGGCGATGTGGCCTGGCAGGCTAGGCCAGCCGCCGTGAGCGCATTTGATGCGGATAAAGGTAGCGAACGAGGTGTCAAGTCCACAGAGCCTTTTTCTTTCGTTCTCTTGAATCCAGACCTTGAAGGTGTGGTGGGTCGCCAAACGTCAGGGGTTTTCTGGTAGTCGGCGAGAACAGCCGCCGCGGTTGCTGCGGGCAACGGACCCGGATTCCATGGTTCCGACGGCTTGACAGCAGCGCTCGCCAAAGAAGCGGCGGCGCCAGCAGCAGGGAGGCGATCAACTGGCTGGGGCGGCTCTAAAGGTTTCGTCTGCGCCGCCAGCAGCGCGGCCTTGCTGGCTGAAGCCTCAAGAGTTTGAAGAGCACCACGTGCGGGGCGACTAGGGGGGTTGTTCAGATCGAGTTTTGGTGAACAGGCGTTTGCTGCTTTAGACAACTGTTAGTAAACGTACCCGATGGTAACAGCTTGATTTTTTGCTTTGACACTGGGGAATGCGAGTCGGCTAACAAGACCGCATTTCGATGTTTGTACCTGCGGTGGGGGGTGTTTTCGTCTTGGGGGCCGGAAGAGGGACCGGAACGGGGGCATTTTGTTCTTCGGCCGAGGCGCTAGTCTCAGCCAGCAAACTGCGATCCGGCATTGGGTTGTTCAGCTCGGATCTCGGAGTGGAAAAGATGAGATTGTCGTCATTGTCGAATGGCTCTGGTGGCGAGGTCTGCAGGAAATGCTTAGTCAGTGATCGAAATCCTCGTTTTCTTCTGGGATTGGTTTCAGGATGGCAAGGCTGGTGTTTTGCGATGCCCTCCCCAATGCCGCAAGGATCGAGTTTGTCATCGACCGACTCAGCACCCAGGGATGAGCGAAGGGGGATCAAGGTGGCCGGCTAACACTCACAAAGACCGCGGAGTCGTTTGTGTCGGGCGGTAGGTCGCCCGCCTTTGGGCGAAACATGGCGTGCGATCGATTGCGGCGGGTGGAGTGAAGGTTTGAAGCATGAAGTTCACTGGGAGGACGGCGGCTGCAGGACCGAGATATAGTAACTGTCCCGGCTGCTGGGTTTTGGGTTCAGCTGCTGTCTCAGATACGATCGATTACGTAGCGGCGCGGCCGTCCTGTTTGCATGTGTTGGCGTGTTGTGATGACGTCTGTGCCGATCAGCCGACGCTCTTGGCAGCCAGGTCGGGCAAACGGCGACGAACACTTGTGTTGTCGAGGACCCCTGTGTTGCTACGGAAAAATGCAACATGGAGCACGCAGAGCTATGTGTTGTTTGTTTCTCAGCCACATGGCGTGGAAGAGGTAGTAAGGCGCTGCATGCTGTTCAATCGGCCAATCAATCGGCACGGAAGCTAACAGGAAAAACTGGGGTGCGAAGGGTGCAAGGTCGGCTGTACGGATGTCTCTGGCAAACCGAAAGACTGAAGACAATACCATGCATGCCAAAAATCGCAAACGAACTTCGGCACATATATGCATATGCATAGCTCGTAAACTCGTACTGCACGCCCCACCAAGTGGGGCAAGCCATGGCTATGCGCGAAATCTGCACGCACGTAATATGCATATATACATGTGCCAGCAGGCATTTCCACCATCAGCCGGACAAGCCCATAGGCCCTTTTCGGGGCGGGTCGTCTGGAGGATCAGGTTTCCCGTTTTCCTCACTTTGCCGGCCTGCCGAGCCGAGTCGCGAGAAACTGCTGCATCTGGGTCCAAATCTGTCGCCATCTTGCAGCGCCCCCAATCCGTCGTCGAGTCGCATCTCACCCCAGCTCTATCCGATCGATCGATCAGCCTCGGTATAGCGCCAGCCCTGATTATCTTTCCATGGAGGAACTAGCCCTTTCGGTACCCAAGTTACTGTTCTGCGCATAACACTGGATGCAGTCGGATTCTTGGAAAACGTGCAAGTCTTGCAGAAGCGACAACTCATATAGATATCCCTTGTGGAACAAATGCCCATCTCCTGGACAGTACCCCGTCGCAAAGTGCAGAGCTGAAGCTCTAATATAAGATTATGTGCTGTAGACACGTCAGTAGACACGTTTGTTTACTTCCACTTCTGATAGATAGCCAGAGTATACGCGGAGTACCTTGGCAAAATTTGGTCACTAGGGCTTAACGTGAGCAGAGATAATGCTTTTTGTGAAACCGAAGCTTCCGATTTAAATGCAATGACGGCAAGGAACATTCACAATAGACATGTACACGCAAATGCAATCAAACCACAAACACCGAAAGGCAAACAAAAGTTGGGTAATTGTAACCGCATGTCCAAAGAGGCACTCGCTGCCATCTCTACCCGTCTATCTGAACTTTGACAACTTTATGAGTGCTGAAATAAGCCCTATGAATTGTTGAAACCTTGTCAGCCTGTTTCTAGGTGCATGCATATTCGGTGATAATCTTCAAGCGGCTTTCGGTAGTCATGGTCAAGTTTATGCTGTGTTACCGACATGGAAGGGGGAAGGAAAGTAGAGTAGTGCTAGACTCACCCGTGGCACCTTGCGTTAGTGTCGCCGTTGCCTCCGTGTTCCTTGTCCCCACGCATACAGTTGTTACGTGGGGGGCTTCGTTCTCGGCCGCATACTCATTCGCCCATCTGAACAGGACCTCATCCTCCCGATCATCTCCCGCCACGAAAAGGAAGTCCGGCACCCACGTTTCTGTACTACCGTTCTCTTCGCGACACACAATTTCTAGTACCTTTGCTGCCGCCGTTGCTTTGTTGTAGTCGCTAGGTTCAACAACAACCGCTTTCTCTAGTGGTACAGCGTGCACGTGCTGCGTGTTCTCCATCGAGTCGTTAATATGGTTGACGCATTCGGCTGCCTGGCGAGATACAAGATTTTGATCTTCCGCTGAACCTGTGTGCCAAATATAGCTGCAATGGCGCTTCTCGATGGTTGTCCCAGGTGTGCGCTCTCTGTAATACTCTAGGATTTCTTTCACGCTGTCCTGCCATCCTAAGTATGACGAATCAACCATCTCAACCCACTTGTCAGTATTATGTGGCCTAATGAAGCATCCATTCTCTGCAACCAGACCTAGCCCTGACACTAGTCTGAATGGTTTCTCAAGATCTTCTGGCTTGCGCGATGACATTACGTAGACTATGTTTCGCGAGTCAAGAAGTAGATCGTTCAATGTGTCGATCACCCTTTGCGGGCTGCTGAGGATCATCCGTGCTGAGCTAGCGTACTGCACCAACGTGCCTTCGTAGTCGATCATAAAGATGCGCTTGTCCGCACGTGCGTAGGCATCCCCGACAACGTTGATTGATAGCCGAGGAATCGACGTGCTGCCACGACGCTGTTGTTCTAACCAGGCCTTGTTTTGATTCGCCATAAACGAAGTAACCCAATGGACACCCGTTTGGTGCATCACATCAGCGTTTAGTTTTTCCCAACGCGCTCGTTTCTCCTCAGCTGGCATCTCAAGTGCTTGGTGCATTGCATCAGCACACTGTCGATAATCCCAGGGATTCACGCTGATGTCGGAGCCAGCAAATAATGCCGAAGACCCTGTAAACTCGCTCAAGATGAGTGGTGAATGCCTTTCATCTTGGCAGAAGATGAACTCGTGGGACGTCAGGTTCATCCCCTCACGAAGTGAGGTGATAACAAGTGCATCTGCAACGCTTAACAGAGCGATATACTGCGAAAAGCTGATATCTTGGTGAAGAAAGACAACCGGCAAGTGCCCAAAGGTCGCAAAGCTGGCGTTAATTCTAGACACGATATCTAGAACCGTGGTTTGCAGCTCAACAAGCTCAGATGTCGACAAAGCCACCTGGATCAAGGTGACTTTACCGACCCACTCCGGGTGACTCCGCAGGAATAGTTCGTAAGACAACAGCTTCTGTCGGACGCCCCGAACGTGGTCAAACTATATCGTCGGTACAAAGTTAGGGGCGGGTTTTCAAGACGGGTCTAACAAATTTTGGCAGAGTGGGTCCTGCGTAATGCGGGTGCTTTGTACCTTATCACGGGCCACAAGTATTTTTTGCCCGCTATACCTGTCTAGGATAACCTTGATAAAGTCGTCCACCAAGGGGTCCTCCCTTTGCTTGCTCAGTCCGACGGGGTCGATGCCGATAGCCGAGCTCACGACATTGACGAACCGTTCCTCCAGATGAATACCGCTCGGTGTGGCCTCAGCGTACAGAAGGCGGTTGCAGGTTTGCAAAAAATGTCTTGCATACTCTTCCGTTTGGAATCCGACAAGATTAGCGCCGAGCATTCCCTCGAGCAACTGTTTTCTGACAGCTAGGCACCTGTAAACCTCTGAGGATGGGAAGGCAACGTGGAGAAAGAATCCGATGCTGGCCTCCGGAAGCTTGTCGCGGACCATTTTGGGTACCATCAACAAGTGATAATCATGTACCCATATTGTGTCGCCTTTCTTATAGTTTTTAATAATTGTATCGGCAAATGCTTGATTCAGGGCAACATAGTATATCCAAGAGTGATCTTCGTAAGCTTTGCTTTTCGGGTTGTCCGGGATCTGGTAGTGGAAGACCGGCCATAGTATCTGCTTGCAAAAGTGGTTGTAGTGGCCGTCAAAGTCGCTGTCTTTGCAAAACACGGCAAGCGATTCGTACTCGTCTCGAAGTTTATCCTCAATAGCAGCCTTGATATTTTCGCTCAAAGCGTCTGTGGGCATACCCACAGTTCCGACCCACGTCACCTCTTCCACACCACCTGCCTCCAGCGCGGCGTTGACTGCGTTTCTGAGGCCACCATTGCCACGCTCAGCGGGCTCTACAGTCCAATCCGCACTAGCAAATAGTTGGGATTGATCTGTTAAAGTTGCCTTTCGTTTGGGGATGGGTATCTGCCTAGGTGCGCCGGAGACAGCCTGAAGCTGATCAGCAGGAGCTGGCACCCCCCTTTTACTTTCTAATATTCCTCTTGGGGGTGGAGAAGCAGCTCTTGAAGTTGGTTGCGTGAGGGCCCTCTTCAGTTTGGGAGGGATAGCATTTTCGTGCACAGCCGTGCCAGGCGTCGCAATGCCGGCAGTCGGGGCCTTTGCGAAGAATATTTCGTCGGCATTTTTGATTGGGGGGGTAGGGGGCGGTGACGGTTGGCGGGAACCTATGCGTGAAGCAAGAGACTGGATTAGGCCTCCGGTTGTTTCGTTGCCAGTCTGTACCCGGAGAATAGGAGGACGCTGGCCAGAGCCCTGCTTGCGCCCTCGCTCGTCTTCCTTCTCTGGGACATGGAAATTGATCGTGTATGGAAGAGAGCTGTGGGAGTGGAAGTTATAATTAGTAAAGGCGGCCAAAGCAGTTAGTTTAACTTTTGGGTATTCGCGCGAGCTCACAGGGATGCAACAAAGAGTGTCATTTTGCTCTATACGGAGTTAACTTGTAAAGCCACCGGGATATTGAGCAGCGGCGATGGCACCGAACGGAGGGCCGGTTCTGGGGCGAGGGAGTCGGAGGAGGACTGGATGATGTCCTTCCGGACCTTGTCACAGGCGAGAAAACTGGTCCGTTTGGTGGCGGGGTTTGGGCGGCGGGGTGTTGTTGCACAAGTGACGTCGTTTCTTCAACTTCTGCGGGACGACCACTTCAACACTTCGCAGGGCCTTCGAGATTTGCCTGGGCCATCGTATTATCAGTCGCTGGATGCTCAGTTCAAGAGCGCTTCGGTTTCGATTTACCTGTCCGATCGGGTTCCCCATCCGCTACTCTTTTATATGGTTCCCACGATGCTGTAGGTTCTGACGCCAAGATTATTATTCCCGCATGGCTCCAGCCGGCCCGAGCTTCGGATAAACTTGGCCCTTGCGCTATATTTGTGTATGAGGAATTTTTCAACATTCCGGTGCTTGTATATCCCTTCGTTTGTTTCAAGAGAGCGATATCGACACGGGTATGGGATAAGAAAATAGCATGGGTATCTTAAAGGAGACTAGTAGATGCATATGTTTGAAGTCGATGAGGGGAAGAGCTCGAGGAGCGCTGCGTTCCGGAACTACGAAAACACCTCATCACCCGGGACAAATTTCGCACTAGGTGAGATGCCCAAAGCCACGCGTGCGCTGTTGGGAACGCTGGATTCGCCAGGCGTTGGCCCCGCACTAGACGTAGATGCTTGAGGTTTTCAGTGTCCCAACCCGCCGCAGTATCCACATAGGCTAGCTCTTGAGCTTCGTTGTTACTGGTTGCGCGAAAAGCGAAACTTATTGAAGGCTAGCCTCCGAGGGTATCTGACACTCGTTTCCCAAGCTGGGCCGTTTGCTTTAGCCAGCTCTAGTCCAGCTCCTAGTCCACAATATGTCATACGCGTATACGGCGGCACGGGCAATGCCACTGTTAGAACTGATCGATAGTCAGAGGTCACGTCTCTCTATCAATTTTTTGGCTAACCCGTTCAATGGCTGGATTGGGACGATATGAAGCACGTACGTCCAGGCAGGCCAGGCAGTTGTGGAGCTGGTTTTGTATGTGCCAATACGTTTCCACTGAACATGCAGTGATGGTCAGACACCTTATTTTGCGTGTCATTTGGCTGCTCTCTCTGCCCCCTGGCCGGCTCAGCATGGACGGCTTGTCTAGTCCATTAGCACTAGCTTGTAGGTAATCGAGCCAGCCCTTTGCGTGCGCTGACTGATTTGCAGGTCTAGACCTTGATCAGTTGAGCGTTCTCCAAGAATTTGGGTTCGGCGTTGGGTCCGTAGTCTGCAAGATTTGCGAGTCCCTACTAGTATACATGTGTAGAGCCTCCCTGAGGAAGTGGCCATACAAATGTTGCGGTTTAATCTATGGTGAGTGTTAAGGGCCTAACCAGTTACGTTAATTATTGCAACACACTCATATTTAAGAGACTATTCTGTACTACATGGCTACAAGCAATTAACGGTAAGCCCCGTTCCGAAGTTGCAGCAAATATACCACGCCGCGCACGTGTATACGTATCTGGCGTTGGTACCTCGTCTCAGTGGCGGACTAGAAGAATATAGCCAAGCCGTTGATCTGTCGAAGGAACCCATGTTAGATCCCGCAGTTTAGCTGCTGAGGTTTTAGAAATCAAAACTAGTAGGTCCATGCTACCTGCTGCATATGCATGCTTGTAAGCAAATACGCTGGAAACATCGGCTCCTTGCCCCAAATCGTAAATCCTCGCGTAAAATAGACAAATTTAATACAGAAGCCTATACCATGCTGCTTTTGTGACCTTGCGACAAAGCCTCGAAGATTATGTCCTTCGCCCAGGCTGCTTCCCGAATTCGGTGACCTTTTTTTGTGGTTAAAATTAATTTCATACAGCTTTGGCCTACTTGTACAGTAGGGTGCAGAGTGCCGTGTTATTGTTGCAATAATGATATTATCTTGGGATTTCACAGACCAGCGGAATGAAGGTCTTGTATCGGGCGCTTTGTATTTTTGGGGTAGGCTTATTGGACAAGCGGCTTAAACTTGCCAAGGTCAATCTCGCAACGTTGAAAGAGTTAAGAGGACATAAGTACCTATCTAACTGAATTCTAATGGCATTTGCTGCTTGGGGTACAACTACTGGATGCATCTAAACCACCCAAAGTTCGCATTACACTTTGAAGTTATATGGCTATGATCCTCTGGTCCATCTGCATCATGCACGTTTAACACCGTAACCACAATCTGCATGGTTCGTACGGAAAGGGGTACACATCTCAGTGATTGATAGAAGGTTGAGCTAGCCGTAAAGTTAACTGTGCCAATACAGATACTACCCTTATATATATATATATATACCGACACCGATTATGCTTTCTGATGCTGCGTCAATATCAATTGCACATCCTCAAGAACTTTGACCACATGAACTCATCGACAACACCCTAAAATCCCTCCCTGGCATTTTAGCCTCCTAATTTGTGTTCCAATTTCGGGGGATTTCTTTCTTCTGTTAGAGTACTTGGTACCCCGGTATCTCGACGTCCCTAATAACCATATTCATGACTTCAAATTAAGTTCACGGGAAGTATAGTTGGTGCTCCAGTTTATTGTTCCCTATATCTTACCACGACAGATCGGTCTTTCCTAATTACCGGTCGACCTTTGGGGCGCAGTTGGGCCGTTGGGGAAACAGTTAAAACTGTAAATTCTTCTCAGCTCAGCTCAGATGACCATAAATTTGTTGGTGTTGGATACCGGGTAAAACATAGCTGCACAGCCTGAACGGCGTAGACGGCTGTCCCGAGTGCTATATTTAATATACGTATATACACATTTCTACACGTATATGCCGAATATCGCGAATTGAATAGCAGGTATCAGTGTGGGGCTAAGGTATCTATCCAGTTGCCCGGCCCATGACAGAAGCCTGGCAGCAGCAAGCAGGATGTGGACAATTCAAAAAAACAGGCGAGCCTGTGACCGATGCCATAGTCAAAAGTTGTCTTGCAAGCGAGACAAGCTGGTTGGGCCATGTACTCGATGCGCGAAGGCGAATGCAACTTGCCATATTACACCGAGGCTGAAGAAAACGAGGCAGCTCTCGGTGGCAATATCCACGCTACTTCAGGCTCCAGGACATCAACCTGAAGCCTTACAACTCGACACCGACGGAGCTCACTTTCCTGACCCCTGCCTTGTGAGTGCATGCCTTGTTTCATTCGTAACAATATCCCTTATCCTTTGTCATGGATTTGCCGACTTTAGTCCGTGTCGAATTCTATTTGGATCCATGGAAACTGACAATTGCTTTGTGTAGATACCGCGGAGTCGCTCAAATTCTGACTCGTCAGAACAGGATTTCAGCCATATAAACGAGCTGCAGATGGGTGCTGACAGCACAGTTTCTACAGCTTCGAATCATTCACCAGATCATATCGGATACAAAGAAGCGCTGAGCCACGTGTATGATGATATCAAGGATGGGATCTTGTCGTTCGGCTTTACGAACATACCAAACAGCCAAACTCCTTCATCCGAGTCCAATCTCACAGAGCCCGCCGGAGTTGGGGCCTTGGGATTGCTGGCAGACGATATCCAATTGAATATCTCGCCGTTCCAAATATCACCGCCGTACACCGTGCCTGGTTCACCGTTGACTAGCAAGCTGCCCTGCAACGTATTTGGCCTTAATGACCGTTGTCGAACAACTCTGGTACCAGATGAAAACCTTGGAAGCAGTAAAGTTCAGCCTAGCATATCCCACGACTGGATCAAAACAGTGATGGAGTTGAACACAAGACTCTACAACCACTATAAATCTGGGATATACGACCCCAAATTGAATCTGGAGCAAACCGCTGATGGGGTCCGAGACGCGATAGGTGCTGCGCAGAGCCAAATTTCCAAAGTCGACGAGGTTTTCATCCTTTCTCAACAGCTTCTTGAGGTATACACTCAGGTCCGTCCGAACTTCCACCACCGCATCCTCCCGGCTCGTGTCGAATCATGCGCAATAACAACTCTCCGGACGGCTTCAGAGCATGCAAATGAGGCCGTTAGTCATGAATCTTTTGCAGAGTGGGGTACAGAAGATGTGCAGCACCTTCCAATCCTTCGGGACTCTGGGTCGATTCTGCTCTTGTTGTCTTGCCGGGAACGGCTATTACATGTATACCAGAATCTTCTGCTACATATTCAAGTTTGGTTTTGCAGCAATACACCCCCTCGCCCAGAATGTGCGGCCTGGGTACCAAGCTTTAATATCGGGGCGTTCCCTTTGAAATGTTCGCCGGGTCTCCAAGTAGCATTTATTTTGCAACTGATGGAGCATTTTCTCAACCGCCTGCAGGAGAATACCCAAGAAATCGGATGCTCGGCAAGGGGGCGATCCGGGGCCACTATTCCCGAACCGATGGTTGATGTTGCTGATGTTACCCTCATCGCTATCAAGAACAACGAAACTAAAACGCTGCAGCTCATCCGAACAACAAAGCGTATGATACGGATAACATAGCCTTTATGACGGCCTTACACCTATTGCTTCAAAGCACCCCTACGCAATAAAAGCCATCTAGTATCTCATTTACCTAACTTGATCTTGACTTGTTTTTGTTATTTTATTCGTAAAGTTGGAGAAGCGGGTAAAGCTAGCTCTTGACGCGACGTTAGCTCCGGTCGAGAGTTGATCGATATCTGCGGAGCCAGAACGATTGCCAGCAAATGTCCATCAGTTTCTAGCTTTGAAAACTGTTTTTTTATGATGATTCCTAGCCAGTTCGTTTCCAGCTTTCAATCTCTATTATTGACTCTGCATGGGTCCTGTCGTGTATGATCTAAATCGTCGGCCATCCTCGTGGGCAGGATGGTATCTTTTGGTCAGAATGCCTAATTAAGGCGCCGGAAATCGGCATTATTTGTTCAAAGTTGCTAGACCGGTAACGTTACAACCTTGTTTATCTGCCCTAATACCAACTTGAATAGTATTGGGCGCGCGCTATAGCTTGCCAAATATATCTAAGTTCGGGGCAAAGTGGGGTATTCTTCGCTTTGAAGAGAATGCATCGCTCTGTGTGCACCCCGCATAAGCCCGACGAGACTAGTAATTGTCTAGATAAGTATATTGAACTAGGTTATGTAAGTCGGGCCGGGAGACCCCTTTTGATATAGTTCGCAAAACGTAAAACATTACCATGCATATCAATTGGCCAGTTAAATTCGTGGCCACTTGGGTAAGCAACTTTTCAAGTCTAAACTACCTTTTGATTACTCTACATCGATGAATCCGGATTACAAAATTTTACGGTGAGTATTCAAAGGCTGATAAACCAGATATCCGCATATTCAAGTGAGGTTGTGTAAGGCACCGTAGAATCCTAACATCGGGGTATAACAACAGCCCAGCGAGAGCCGGCTCTAGCCCTGGGGTACCGGGACGGCCTAGCCCGGGTCCGATAGAACATTTTCTTACAATTCGAGACCTTGCAGGGCCGTTGAAGTTTAATTATCAATTTTTTGTCGCTGGGGCGCAAAGACTCCAAAACTGGATCGATCGCTGTTATAATGCGATGCATCTTATTGACGGATCTCGATCTAATCGATGGTGTGCTCGTAGCAGGGGATTGTTCACAGAATAGATATCAATGAGTATACCGAATATATACTAATAGTGGCGGAGATATTAATAGCGGATTAAGGGTTAATATATCCGGAGAGAACAGACGACGTGTATTCGCATGCGGCTAAGTATCATACCGATTGCTTCGGAGGCACTGGGTCCGTACTATCCGTATATCCCATCCCATGGCTAGCTCCAAGGGCCCGGTATCGTCGGAAAGCGTGTGCATATCGTGGATAGAGACGTTCCGAGCGCATGCTTTGGTGCTCGTCAAGGTGGATACTACTGTTAAGGCTATGCATGACCGATACGGCGGCTTACCCACGTATAGGAGCCTTCAAAGTTCCCCACACGTGGTAAATGAAGCGTACGTATGTACGCATGCGCATGCACGGGAATAGATCGGCTATACGAATTTGGAGTACGTAAGAATAGATGCAGTGATACGCTATTTGGGGCGGTGGGGCCCAAAGATACACGATAGTGATTGCGACTAGATTAGCGCCCCTCGGCCATAGTCACTTGACAGTTATGCTAAATGATTATGGCAGGTAAAAAATCTAGAAGAAGGGGCAACTTGCGGGAGTCATCAGTATCTTTTGAGTTATTTCCATGAGCTTAGAAGCATGCATGGAGCTACGCCATACTGAATTATCACGAGCTACAGAGTAGTTGTAGTTACATGATGGAAAGGTTTAAAGTTTTATAACGCGTCGATACATCGGCTTCAAAAGTTTAACGTTTAGAAAATCCTACGTATCAATATTAGCCTCGCGGTTCAGAATTCCAGGCATATGCAAGTTGTCATTGATTCTGGCCCCTGCACTCTGCATCTTAAAAAACTAATCCTACTCGTAGATGGGCCCAAATTAAGGGGTCGACAGCTAGCTCTAGCCCCGGGCCCCCAGCCTCCTTATAACCGGATTCTGCATGCAAGGTTTTATGGGAAGGCCCTGGCGGCGACCCCACTTGCACACACATATCTAAACGTTAAGTTTGGAGTTCTGTCGTTTCATAACCGCGTGAATACATACACGCGAAGATACACGCTTGGACCCGACAGGCCCAATGCGGAACCCATGCATAATGGAGCGGCACATAATTGGCAGGTTACGAGTATGGAAATCTTCAAAAGCGACGATAAGCCGAGAAAATATCCGGCTCTGAGAATTCCGCTCCGCATGGTGATATTCTAGGAGCTAGCCGGGCGCCTCTAGCCCATATTTTGCTGCTTCTATATGATCGCGCGGCAGGAGTTGATATGCAAATGTGGATTTTGTGAATTGCCGAGTTGGTTTCCCGTCTAAGGCGACCTCCTACATTTGATATTTCTATCCTCCGGTCTGCGCCTGCATAAATGGGTCGCGGAGACTAGTAAATGTCGAGCCAGAATGTCCTGAGTTACAACGCCTCTTTGGCGCAGCTGGGTCACAAGCACACTGCGCTTTGGGGGGTTGTTTCCAAGTATATACATGTTCTACGCAGCATAGGTTTAAATATTCATTGAGCGTATGAGTCTAGTAGATCCCCCGCTACCACTTATGTTAATAAGGCAAACTGGAGGTTTTATGTGATCCTAGGTCTTTCTAGGCGAAATAAACGAAGGTCGGATAGGTCAGTCGGAATCAAATGACGCTCTACTATGAGGAGCGTGTGGGCCTAAGCAAGCATGCCTTTCTTCAGCATCTTCTAATAATGGGCATAGTAGTCGATATGGGATCGTACGCGTACCCGTGGGGGCAGCGGTGTATCGACCCAAGACCCGCGCAGCTGCAGGGCAGACATTTTCCTAGGTTTTTATTGCATAGGTATTGCTAATGAGGAATCCATAACCAGTTCTGCATATGCATGCATGGTGCATGCTGCAGGGCAGATTTTATTCAAGGGTCCAGAAATTGCGAATGATAGCCATGGCGCGCTAAAAGCCGATGTAATAGGAAGTAGCAGGCGGCAATTCTACCATGTGATAGAAGCACCAATGCCCCAACCCTGTGGATCCGGTGCCCACCTCGCGCGGCAGACCTTGTTATTAGGGGAGAAGACGAATGCGAATGCAATGCAGCCATCTTTATAGAGTGTCGGAGGGATGCCTGCCTGCTAGCACACAACGCTGTTCAAGCAGCGCATCTTGGCGTACACCGGCGTACCCTAGGCCTGTTTATGCCTGCTGTCGGCGTATCTGCGCTTATGTTGCCCTGCCACCGAGATACCCGATGTTGCTTCAAAGTGAGCCCGTTAACTTAGATCAGAACATAGGTAGTGCACTAAGTTGACTTGTGGAGGGGCCGGGGTGATGCCAGACAAATCTCGTACACATCTGCAGTTTGCGGTTATGTATCTTTAACGGCTCGTCTCAGCGGACCCCCAAAGGCCATGATTGTGGGCACTTCCGCCGAATCTAGGTACGATAGCCGTGGGAGCTAGGCCGAACGGCTGGCACATCAACACAACTACCTTTCAGTCTACTTTCGGAATTTTGGGGCTGAGAGGTTATAAAACTGGTAGTATGGGTTCTAGATATGGGCGCAAGTACGTGTGTTCTATTAACAGGGGAAAGGCGGGAACTGACCTTTGAACTCGGAAGGCGGGGTCTAGAAGCATATATACTTAAGTATCTATGCCATTTGGCAGTTTACTCGTACAAGGAATGCCGATGAATTAGATAAAATGTAAAGACCTAACCAATTATGCCCTGACGCCGACGAGAGTAAGGGTCGGGCGAACTAACGTTATACGATTTTGCGACAATGTCGGTTCTATTATCGATGGATGATTTCTCAGTTATCTACAAGAGACTGCAATAATAAATAAAAACGATATATCTTGTGTTGAAAACGGTGCCGGAACGACCGCATTTATTTCTTTGTGTCCAGAACTTGCTCAAGAACCTTAACCAAACCTTCTACTTCCTCCACTGTATTGTAGAACAACAGACTGACTCTCACAACTCCCTCATCTGGCTTGTCTAAACCAAAAGAATCGATCAACCTCTTCGCATAGCAGTGGCCCCATCTGATTCCGTACTTCTGGTCCTGCTTCTCAAGACCCTCCACAAGCTCCTTGCTCCCCCAACCTTTGATAGAAAAGCTGATGACAGGCACCCTCTTGTCGCTCGAGCTCTCTGCTGTTCCGTAGAGCGTCGCGTCTCGCCGTGTGGACAGCCAATCGATCATCGTCTTTGAAAGAACCTCTTCCTGCTTTGCTATCTCCTCCCAGACCTCCGGCGTTAGAAACTCGACCAGTTTCGGGAGAGCGGCGGTAAGCTCGTAGTTGCCGCCAGCCAAGTTTAGCTTGTCGAACAAAGTTTCTTGGGGATTGAAAAAATGGGCCAGCGGAGTAATGTATTTACTCGTGCGCGGTGCAGCATACAAAAGCGAAATATGCGGCCCATAGACTTTATACCAACTAAAAACGTAGAAGTCTATTCCCAAATCCTTGACGTCGATAGGACGATGTGGTGCGTACGCAACACCATCAACAGAGACCAAAATTTCTGGGTTCTTTTGCTTTATTGAACGGGCTATCGCTTTCACGTCGTGTATAGTGCCTGTGATATTGGAGCAGTTTGTGAATGCTACTAACGCAGTCTTTTCGGACAGAAGAGGCTCGAGGTCGGAGAAATGGAGTGTCCAGCCCTTGCTAGAGTCCAGACTCCAGTGTTTTATAGTATGTCCTTGAAGTCTTGCGAGGCGAAGCCATGGGGCGACGTTTGTTTCATGCTCGCAGTTTGTAACAATGATTTCTGAACCTGGTGGGAAGACCAGAGCCGAAGACAGATTATGAAGCAACTGGGTCGACGAGCCTCCCAAGACTATGGTGCACTTTGTTTCAGTATTCGGACAAAACCATCGAGCACACCTGGCCCGTAGCCGGTGATAATGGCCTAAGATGCGGGGGCCCTTGCGGCTTCAGGAGGAGAAGGGCTTTATGCGACGTACCAACTTCGCCAGGGTCAGCATTCACAAATTTGGCGGAAGCGATCAGGCCCGCCGCTACAAGCTCGTTCGACTTGATCCCGGTAGCATACGAAGCTCCGAGCTGAACATTTGTGCGGAGCAAGTAGTTCGTAATTCTAGAACAAACATAATAGGAAAATAAGTACTTAGGTCCTAGCCCACACAACGATCGAATGCATAGACAGGCGAGCGAAATATAGGACCTAAAGCTTACGATTCAATGACCAAGTCCAAGGTTTGACTCCCACCCGCATTGTCCATATACACCTGCTCGGTTCCTATTACTGACGGGAAACGAGTCCTCGCCCGCGTTGCCCACGTTGACTGCATTGTCGTTCCAGTTACTGAAGCCTCTCTTCCCAGAGAGTAGATGTAATAAACCCAGCGAGACCGGAGGGCCAAAGAGAGCAGTTTCGAATTGAATATCTTGTTAATCGTCGAGGAAGTAGTCAGGATTGCCCGATTGGGGGTGCTCCACTGGGAGGGGTAACTCAACGTTTGCTCGTATCACCGTATCACGCCAAGACTTTGAGTACTAGTCCTGATCACATTTTACAGATGTAGAAAGCCAAAATGTAAAGTTTTTTGTATTATGATGGAGCCTGTGCCTCGGCAGTTAGCCTCATAGCTAGCAGACCGGGCGCAGACCGGGCGATTCACGGGAATCCCGCTGGCTGGCTTCGTCGACTGCGTTGCAGTTCTCGTTATTTTGACTCGAAAAGGCCTGGGGGCCCGAACCCGTTGCGAGACTAATGGACAGCAACAGGGAGGTAACTAAGGACACGATATAAGTATAAAATGTGCAAACCATTTTCACAATTCACCCGCCGGTGCTCTGCCTGCAGCGAGACTACAAACTGGTACAAGTAACTTAATTTAAGCACCATACAATCACATCTCCTTTTCTCCTCCAGTCATCATGCCAGTGACTGTTAAAGAAACGCTGACACTCCGTATACCTCCCAATTTTCTCCTCAACCAACAAATAGCCCTTGATTAGTTCTGCTGTAGCCTCAAAGGTGATCAATTTGTCGGGCCACAGAGTTTCTGGTTCTACCACTGCTTCATCGACCTTCATCGGAGGCGGTCCAAACTTCTCAGCCAGCCACATTGTGGCATTCGCGTAAAACTGGTCCGCCTCATCTAGATACTCCTTCCTCTCCTCTATAGACAGCCCAACTGGTGGCTCACAAGTCAAGAACCACGCGCTCATAGTTTGTTCTCCCGCTTTGCTCTTCAGGGCAGCGTTCCACAGGTGACTTCCAAAAGGCGTAGAGTGACAAGGCATTAGGAATCCAATCCTTGCTGCGCTGCTAGGCCTTTCGACTTGCGATTGGTGGTCGGAATAATGCTCCACACGTAGCCAGTTCACAACATCGACCACACCTCGTTGATGGATGTAGCCGGTGTAATACGCAATCGGGAGGTTGATGATTACCATGGCTGAAACCACCCATTTCCTGTTCCAATTTCTCGGCAGTGCGGGTAGTCCAACTCCCGCCATCAGGGCGTGAAACATTGGCAGCAAGGGGTACAGAAATCGGACTTCTTTATGCTTGGTTATCATGAAGGCGAGAGGCACAAAATTCGCCAACACCGTAAGGTGACGGACCGATGAATTCGAGGATAACAGACCCTTGTACAAGGAGAATAACGCGAGTGGGAGGTAGCCAGTGAGCAGTAGTGGCATACCCTGACTGTAGTAGTAGTGCCAGGGGCTAACGCCGTAGAACTCGGATATAGATTGAGTGACATTCAGTCGATAAAACTCAACAAATGGGAAAGTTATGCGGTTGTAGAATCCGTAGTCGATGGCGGCATTCACGAGCAGAACTGCCCCACTATTTGGAAGGGTGAGCAATTGATAAATTTCCAAGATAACAGAGAGTTTGGAAGTACCTGATGATGCCTATTTGATAGACAGCAGTTGCTTGGCCTTTGAGGCTTGGGAGTTTCTCGAGCAGCAACGCCCCAATAGCCCACGATATCAGCCCGTTCGTTGGTCGAACCGTAAACGATATAGCTGCAAAGAGACTAGCCAAGCTGAGATCCCTATTGGTATCGGCAATGAATGTTAGAAGACACGACTACTGAGTGCTCCACCGCTATCCATACCTTGCGTTGAACGATCTCCAGGGCCAATAGGACATTCCTATCACTGTCAATGTTGTCTCTAGACAATTGGAGAATGTCCTGGTGAAGCAGAACCAATTCCAGGCGCTGCAAATACTGAACAGCAGCTGTTGCGTGTGTATTTTCAGCACTCGAGTCGTGCGGTAACCAGCGGAGCTCTTGTATACATACAGCGTAGTTTCCCGCCCCGTCCCCCCATAGTTTTCTAGCTAGGAGTCCAGTGTAAAGATCCCCAACAGCTGCCGTGACTGCACCGATCACCTTTGGTGCAACAACTAGCAACTCTGCGTTCACGGCAGGCGACAGGCCCAGTGTATGTGATACGGCATCAACGACGAGATAAACCGCTTGGAATACCCTAGGATACAAAACAGAGCGGAGACCATGGTGCCATTCCTAGCTTGTGTGTAGGCGGGCGTCAGTTCAAGGCGATGATGACAAACCGGAAACGTTGGGCAAGTGCGACGAACCCATGTCACATAGCTGGGACTGTCTGGTCGCCAGCTGGCGGCTACCTCGAGAGATTGAAAGTACTCGTCTGGCTGGAAGAAGGTCGATAGCGTCAGGGCATTCAGCAGCCTGATTCCTAGCACAGTCAGGAAAACAGTTGCGGTTGAGCTTGCGAAGGTGGATGGCATGGTCAGAAACTTTGATGGAGGAACGCGTTAATGATGTTTCCAATTGACGGACAGACGGCCACAACGCGTACGAGGGTTGATGCACGAACACATCAGGTATCGATATGGCTCGCCAACCGAACGAATATAATCTTTCGGTCACGCCGTTTGGGAGATTCGGGGTATGTAAGTAAGTACGTAATCATCGTTACATCAGGTTCCATAGATCTAGCTGCGGGGCCCATCGAGTAGTCGTGCGCTGCCCATCGGACCATTTTTATTCCTCAAACATAACGCCAGCGGGTCCTATACCTCAATATCTTGATATAGTGATATTTGGCTAGCAATGGGAGTTGCTGAAGGGGGCTAATATAGAGAATAGTAACTTGATGGCTTACCGGCCAATGTACTTGCCCCATCTATCGCCGTCGGGTTCGGAAAGCTTGAGATTTGCGGGGCCCTGTGCCAAGACCTGGTCTCGGCACCGGTAACCAAAAACCAAAAACCAAAAAAAACTGCAAAAAATGAATTCCGAATCCGGGAGTCGAACCCGGGCCTTCCCGGCGCCTGATCAGGCAATCGCTTGCTGATCCGTGCTCTGTATGAGAGCGGGAGATCCTGACCGCTGGACCAATTCGGACGCTTCTTGTTGAAGACCAGCTATCCGTTACAGTAAATATACGCTTTTACAAATCCATTGGCCGCTCAGTCCTCTAGTAGGCACCAGACACATGCCAAGCAACTAACAACCGCCATGTCTACGTGCTCCAACACTCCCACCAAACATTTAAACAAATTCCAGATGATACTAGTATGCCAGGCTTTAACTGCCGTATATTTTGTCGTACCAGCACCATATATACCATTAAACTGGTACACGGCTACACGAATCCCTTGAGCACAGGACCTAGAGTGCCTACTCTGCTCAGATAGTGCTACTAGCCTGACCAGGTGGTGGTACCACCAGTCCACTCATAGCTACGCATACACACATACGTCGCGCCGTAGGAAGGGGCTTTTACGAATAATCCCCGTGGATCATGAACCGTTTTCTACTCCGCTACGCTGTTACTTTCATATGCAATTGGTGTTTCCTGCTATATGCTGAAACCGCGTGCAATGTGAGACAGCCTTCATCCCGACTGCATCGCCGTATGTGTGTGTACATGCATAGCTTGGGCCAGCTAGCTACCGTCATCCTGTTCTGCACACATGGACACACGCACACACACGCACACACATATATACACGCCTATACTAAGGATACATGTGCGCACAATGCCAACACGCACTCGACGCCGCTAGCCCTGTTGCGGGCTGCATAATTAGGTCCACAAATATTGCACCACTGGCCGCGGTCGCCCTGGCGTAGTGCAATGGGAATTGATATTTCTGGCACTAAGATACTCAATTATGCACACCCTGTGCGCCTGAGACCTATGTGGGGCCAGCCAACGATACCGTCACTGCTCCCATACTACTGTTGATTTTTACTAGGCTCTGGAGCACACACTCGGTGGTCATGTGGTACCACATACTGATTCATTGTTGATTACCGCGCGCTGCTATAGCGCGTTAGTGATTATACGCCTTTGCTAGTGGTCCCCGTTCGAATGCTATACCGGGGCTATAAATGAAGACTCTTCACTAGACTCCAAGGTCCATAAATAGTGGTGTAGCCTATACTTACGTTTTGAACCTCCATAACTAAAGCGCCCGCAATATTGCTGCGACGTCGACCGCAACCCCGAATCCCCAAATACCTTACTCTTGCGCAGCTATTTTTCGTGGCAAAAGTTCCGTGTTTCCGTTCCCTTAAGTTATATTGTTGAAGGCTATAGGCTGGGTCCACGTGTATATGCATAGTCTAGAAATAACTGACACATGCATGTGACCCGTTTACGAAGCTCAGAAACACAATGAGAAGTACATACAGCCTACAAAATGTCGTCGCCGTCGCTCGAGTTCACCCGCTCTATGAAAGAGACATTGAATATCCACCATCAAGGGAAAAAGCCTACCAAATCGCCAATGACGAAAAAAGTCTCCTTGAAAAGATTGACCTTTCCTCTATTCCCTTGGCGGATAAAAGTACACTGTGAGATACGGCTATATGTCCCCAACAAGAAACCTTTAAATGTGGAACTGATAGATAACCGCAACAGATATCCGACAATCCACCGTTTGACCACCGACAGGGATCCCCGAAATACGTACATTGATTCGGTTTACATTAGCACGACTGGGGGCGGCTCTGGAGGGCTGCCCATGTTCTTTGCTACGGACGCCTTAGAGAACCGGGAGCATCGTAAGACAATAGGTACTATGATCCAAAAGCTGGGGGTGATAGAATCTGGGGATTTGGTTTTATCGATGCATACGTCTGGGGACTTTTACCGGTAGGGATACAAAATTACACATACACGCCCAACCAATCGAGCAAGCTAGCCTATCCGTGATCGTCCTTCTAACAATCAATGGGGTGCAACTTAGGTCTTTGGACCTTCTCACGGAGATCGTTGAAAATGCGGGTGGCTCGGTACTCCCAGGGGGCATCCGAATGGCTTTGCACCGAGTTGCTGATTCCATTGCCTACTATGGTGTTAACGCCTTAACTGGTGATGGATGCCAGATGCTCTTTATTGCGAATTATATAGCGTCACTGCCACCAGAGAAGCGTTCTCAGATCAAGATCGACAAAGTGATATATACATCGGACCCGTTGATTCGGGAACAAAGAGACCTAATCAAAAGTATTTTCCCTGGCGTAAAAATAACCTCTATTGTCGGTAGCGCAGAAGCAGGAGCTTGGGGTGTTTCTAATCCCGAAATAACCGGGGAGCCAGACGACGATGGCATGGACTTTATTTTTGACAGGAGAACAATGGAAATCGAGATTTTGCCCATGTCAATAGCGGACGCTCCGTTAACATCGCAGATGGGGCTGAGTAACATTGTTCCGACAAAGGCACTTCCGGACGGAGAGACTGGTATAATCGTTCAAACATCTCTATGTCGCCTTCGACACCCGCTCCTCCGCTACGTAACAGGCGATCTAGGTAACCTACGGCCATTCCCTAACAGTAACAATATCGGAGTTCCGGAGTGTGAGGCTCAGCACTTTCGAATTCTCCGGCTCTATGGTCGGGACCGTCGTTTTAGCTTCGAATGGGCAGGAGAATACTTCGAATTTCCAAAGATCAAGGCTTTGTTACAATCCCCTGGGTGGGGCATCCTGCAGTGGCAAGTTGTCATTGGAGTTGTTGAGTTCAAAGAACGCAGTATGGAGGTCCGTTTGTACCGCTCGAACGTCAAACAGATTAGCGAGGCTGTTTCAGAAACGGTGATAATCGAGCAGTTAGAATTCTTTTTCGTTATCCACGGGGGTAACCAACATCTATTCCGAGTTGTGTTTCTTCCTGACCCCAGTCACTTTGAGAGGAGTACAACTGGATTCAAAGTGATAAATTTCATTGATCGAGGAAGGAATTGAACACAGTGGGGCACACGCATTCGTATTTAGAAATTCGCTTCTGTTCTCTATACCTACGTAGAGTATATATCTGAGCTCTAGCACGGGTAGATTTACAATATTCAGCAACTGAATTGCCTATAAGAACATAGATAGGTAGATGTTAAAATCTGACATTTGGCGCTAATATTTATAGTAAATTGCAGTTGATCAACGGTACACTAGCGAGATACTAGTCGCCACGCTATCATCATAAAATAAACGTAAAATGCGTTTGGTAGGAGGTGAGCTTTAATCTTTGGGAAACAAACAAGCTGGTATATAGTAAAGGGCTGCAGGGCAAAACTGGCCGTCTAGGTGTTCTACCGCAGAAGTGATAATTGAATCTCCAATCCTAAGATCTCCAATCGCACCTTCACCGACGGGTTCATCTCATATGTAAGGCTCGCTATTGATGGCCATTTTAAACACAAGTATACTGTAGGTTGAGAGTTAAATAAAGGCCTCGATTGCAGTATATATGTAGGGTCACTTGCGGGGAACTTACCCCTCCGTCTACGAAAAGGTTGGCGCCGGTAGTATAGCTTGATGCATCGCTTGCAAAATACAGGAATGCGCCTTTCGTCTCATCGACGGTGCCCTCACGCCTATTTCATGATCATCGTGTTAGCACTGGCTGATGAAGTGAAGGTGTATAGCTGCAACGACTTACCCTAGTGGAGTTCTACCCTTCCACGGGTTTCTGACAGGATCCGGAACGTTGTCTAGCATGCCTGTTGAGATGTACGCCGGACTAACTGAGTTGACGCGCGCAAACTTGACCCACTCAACGGCAAGGCACTTCGCAAAATGGGTCAGGGCCGCCTTGGATACGCTGTATGGGGTTCCTGCGTGCGGCCCTAGTTGCCTTGCACCAGCAATACTTGAATTGACAATGAATGAGCCAGAGTGGAAGTTTGTGAGCGTGTTGCCATGGATGTCTGTCCCTTCGTTCTTTTGTCGCTGGAAATGCTTTCCGACGGCTTTGGCGGCATAGACAGCACTCATAAAATTGATATTCATGATGTCGTGGAAGCTCTCCATACTACCGTTAATCATACAGCCGCCAAGCCAACTGATGCCGGCGTTGGCGACAAATATATCCACGCGCCCATTGAGCTCCTCAACCGCTTGATCGATAGCCTCTGCAACGGCATGCTCGTCCGTAATGGTAACGCGGTAAGCCTTGCCTAGGTGATACCAGTCTATTTAGCAACAATATTTATAGGGGAATAGGTACGTATTGCTGCTTTGTGACAAGAATAGCGGAAATAAAGCTTTAACTTACAAATCACATCGTAGGTTTTCGATATCTTTGCTGCCTTTTGAGCGGCGTCCTTACTCGACATATACCATAATGCAACATTGGCCCCAGCCTCTGCCAAAGCTTCTACCACTGCATAGCCAATACCTATGGTATATAACCATTAACATGCAGCCGGGGAGTAATACTATGTGAGGGATTCGAGCGTACCTGTTGCACCTCCGGTAACTATTGCTGTTTTTCCTTTCAAAGAAAACAAAGGGAGAACTTTTGTCTCAGTTGGGGGTAGAATATTTGGTGAGAAGATGAAGTCCTTTTGACCAGGCAAGAGGAGCGCTTCTAGTCCTGCCATTGTGATCCTAACTAAGCTGCTGAGATATGCGTGCTTCCTATTGTCTCGACGAGTAGGATGGTTGGATTTTATTGCCTCAGAGCTACAATTGACATAAAATAATGTAGTATACTTTTATTGAGCAGTAGTAAATCTCAGGGCGTACGCGCGTGAAGTTAGTTCGGAACAATGGAGTGCTGGCTGATATTACCTTAGAGATAGCTGGGTTTCTGAAGGCTTTAAATAGGGTCAGCACATCGGCTCACGGTGCTTTCGATCAATCAAATACTCGGCGGAGTAGCATCTCCAGTGCGTGAGATATACCCTACCGAGCTAATCGTATGCACCCTATAGCCATAGATTCCTCGCAATTGTCAGATTGCCCATTAATTGACTCCGAATTTAGTTATAGCCTTGGTACATATACAGGGTTGAAATGAAAAGTCACATCTCTCTCTAGCGTACTGCAGGTTGTAAAATGCATATTTGCAACGCGTTATACTTCGGCTTCCGATCGCGGATTCGGACGTTCAAATGCAAACCCAAGTGTCGCTATTGGACTTGGCTTGACGCCGTTCGAACAGCCGTAGTGTGCCGATTTGGGCATGTACCGGCGTTGCTTTATAGATCTGATGCGGTTTGCCAAGGTTCTTAGGCCTGCTTGGTTGCTCAAATAGGCACAGACGGCTACACTTACCTCTCTATACAACGTGTTAAGCGTTACTGCCGATGAAACTGACCGACCCGCCGACATTCGGCAAAATCCAACCATAGCTTCGGCGAACAACGCACCACATATAGCAAGAAAGGTATATTTCAATACCGCTAGCTAAGCGCAAATTCTCGAGAACTAGGTCATAGTACGCATATGTTAGACTTTAAAGACACTGGTTCCGTAGACCACGTGGTATCGGTACGCCGGGGTACGCAACAGGCCTAGCACCTTAATTAATTGAGAAAGCGCGAACAGTTTTAGAACCCGATATATAAGTATATATTTTGTGACAGTTTATTTTCCAACTATAATATATCAATGCTCGTTACGATTTGCTTGGATAATAAACGTCAGTTAGCGCTGTGTATACAGTCACTTTGCAGTCGCCATAGGCGTGGCACTGGGATGCGTTCAAATATTCTTCAAGCATTTACTTAGCTTGTCTATAAAACGTTCGGCTTATACCATACGAAGAAATTCAAGCGCTACGCCGCAGCACATAAACAAAAGCTGCCAATACAGTTTCAACTACGACGCACCAATATTTGTGCACGGAAAAACACCGATACCCATCGGACGCATTTTTGCGTGGGCTACATATATTGATTGGCAACGATTGAACCCTACAACGGCCATGCCCGAAACTGACAGATATCCAGCAATTGCTGAGGAGGCGCTTGAGCCTGGATCGGACCAAAAGCAACTCCACGAACTGATGACCAGCGACCTCACAAAACTGTTTGGCGAGGTGTACGCCCCCAAATTGAATCTTGAGAATCCAATTTGACCTATATATATTCTAGCTAACTGTAGTGTTATCAATAGCTTTACGTTTCAGGACGCGAAGACCAAGGCCCTTGTGGGTCTGTTTTCTCATTTTTTGTATCTTCCAGCGGGAGTATTTGAAGCATTCCATGCGCAGGCTGTCGTATTGGCTAGTGTGCCAGGGTTCTCTCGGAAATGCCGCGAGATAGCAATCCTTACTGTCGGAGAACACTACGGGGCTACATTCGAACTGTACAGCCATGCCCGCATCGCCAAACAAGTCGGACTATCGGATACCCAAATCGAAGACGTCATGGGAGGCCGACCCCCATCGGGCGCAACAGAGGAGGAAATCACAACCTGGGAGGTGGCCCGAGCTTTGAGTGGTGCTGGAAGTGGCTCAGTAAAGGGACCACTTTCAGAGGAATTATGGACCAAAGCGGAAAGAACCTTTGGCAAAACAACAGCTGGCGCTCTCATCCACTATACAGGCTTCTACGCTTACACATGTATTATTCTCAACGGTATGGCGGCATCTGTGCCAGCAGGCGAAAAGGTTTGGCCGGTATCAAATACGGATGGGAACGCGAACCCCGAACAATAAACTGAAATAGCAAAACTCGCGCGGTTGGCGTAAAAGGGCGATATGATAGGCAAGGCTAATTAGAATGAGATAGCATACTAATAGTATTGATTATTACAAAGCAAAGCTGCATGTTATACGTCCTATACAATCAGTTACAGTTGGCACAAAATCAACATCGCAACACACGCACGTTATCTACTCCTTGATCAATTGAGCTTCAACCTTTGTGACGTTGATCATTTGATAGTGAACCCTCAGTCAACCTCGAGCCTCATTTCATTGTCGGCAGCCGGCAATAGTTAAAACCCTACCCAACGGCCTGTACTTAAGGCAATGTTATTCGCGGTTCTTATTATGTTGCCTGCAATATTTTGCAGTTATTAGATATCCGCTGCATGTTGCATGGTGCAACGTTGGCGTACGTACGCATGCATCTAAGCGGCTTTTCGGTATTTGCATCAACGCGATGCACGGATTACATTAGGAGTATATATAACCGAGCCGAGTGCCGTAGCGCGTAGTACATGCCTTTTTTGCTTTCTGAAAACGAAAGGTCTCTAAGCCAGAGACATGGTGTACGGTAGGGCATCGGTCTGTTCACGGCCTTTCTATTGACTGCGATTTCCGGTGCAAGTCTCCCACCTAAAACGCCGAAGCACACTACCGACGGTTATTTGTTTGTGCGGTTCACTCCTGCCACGAATCTACTTCCATATATAGGTAGCGCAGACCTCGTGCACATACCAAGCACTAGCGCACTGAAAAGGCCATCAAGTATTAAGCGGAATAGTAGTATTTGTAGGTCGAGGGCGTGCTATAGTACTAGCGGTGTAACCGGTATCCTGCTTGCCGAAAGACAAAAATATCCGTTAGGTTGCTCCGAGTACCGGTGGTTGTACTAGCCGCTAGACCACGCCCTTCGAAAATACGGACCTCCAAACAGTTGTCGCCAGACAGTTGACATGCAGAAAACACAAAGAATATAATTCAGAATGGGGGCCTTAGGCAGATACCCACGGTATACATATGTTCTTGATGCTCTATATATTTCTTAATCCAGCACAATTGCACAAGGGCCTGGGAACTAGGTCCAGTCAGCTCGAGCCTCGGGCGGGTTTGTTAAAACTTCACACCCGTATTCGGCCCGACAGGTATGTCTGAAGCCATATTGGAGTTCTTCGCGTTTCGTGTTAACTTTGTCGCCTTTGAACAATATGGAAACTACTTGAGTTTTCAAGGGAACACTAACATTCGAGCGCCAATGGCTAGGGTAGAATAGCTCGGAATTGGTAACGGCCCGCAGCTCTCGCCACTCAAGATAACGTTGACTATCCTGGCGACTACTTCGTCGGTTTTCATTATAGCTGTCCCTTTTTTCTTCAATGCGGCCTCCCACGTGTTTTGGACCATTGGCGTGTCCGTCCAGCCCGGATTAATAATGCTCGTTCGAACTCTCTCAGCTTTGTAGACGTACTTCAGTTCCTGCCGCAGTGTATCGTGCAATGCCAACAATCCGTGCTTGGTGGCGGCATATTCGCCCATGCCGGGGGTGCTAATAAAGCTGGCGAGACTAGCAATAGAGATAACATGGCCGTGGTTTTTCCTGATCATAGCAGGCAAGAATTCTTGTAACAGCTTCCAGTGGCTGATCAAATTGACGTCAAACATTTTCTTGACGTCCTCCACGTGTTGTTCGAGAAGTAAGACTTTGCTCAGTACTCCTGCGTTGTTAACCAATATTGTAGGATCACCATGCTCGCGTCTGATTTGGGCCGCAATTTGGGAGACGCGTTCAAAGTTGGTAACATCGCATTTATACCAATAAACACTTTTGTCTATTAGCATTCCAGATATTCCTCATCCATGTCAGCGACGTTCTTCGGGGTTACTATCCGTTGCAAGGGACGTACAAGAGGCAATCCGTGGCTTTAATGGGCCTCTACTTATCGTGATGACTTTGATGCCCCGCTGGGCAAGCAACTCTGTCATTCGTTCACCATATCCGCTGCTCGCACCAGTTATCAACACGATTTCTTCCTCCCAGTTATACGTGTCATCCGCCCAATTGTTCGCGCTTCTCCGCGATAAGTACGAATTCAATCTCGAAAGCAATCCGAGCCAAAATGCGACGGTGATAGGCCTGACTAGGGTATTAAGAATCGAGGTTGAGACGAACGAATTAACAACATTGAGGACAGGCTGCTGAATCTCCGATGGGCAAAACGTAAAGAATGCCGAGATTGACCCTGATACAAGGGGATGTATGGCGAAAGAAAGCACAGTACCGATGCCAAGGGGTGCAATAATACCGCTCTTGAGGAGGGCCATACTTGTAGAAACTACAGAGTTGATGAGCGATATGGCGAGTAGTATAATTTCGCCCCGTCGAACCAAGTTGCAACGAGGAAGAAGGTGTCTGCAAGGTGCGAATACTTAAAGCACTACCATGAGCGGATTATAT
Organism: Drechslerella stenobrocha 248; assembly: GCA_000525045.1. Lineage (NCBI taxonomy): Eukaryota > Fungi > Ascomycota > Orbiliomycetes > Orbiliales > Orbiliaceae > Drechslerella > Drechslerella stenobrocha. The sequence goes on along the minus strand of KI966419.1, from coordinate 55,214 downwards.
ATCGTTTCCGCCCTGTGTGGAAATACCATGACACCAA
>KI966419.1:23722-55108 GCA_000525045.1 Drechslerella stenobrocha 248 | reverse complement strand
TCCAGTCACCGCCCCTCTGATTTAGCCTAATTATAAAGCCGAAATTGCCTCTGAATCGTGGTGCACGTGCTTTCGCAAAACCTAAATAGTAACAAACCAAACCAATCAGGGAACTAGTAGACAAGATGGCATCGCAGAGTATATGATTGTTTCTGGATAAGTACATTGCTCGAGAAGTAAATTGAACCATAGTACCATTGTGGGTACCGGGTACGGACGAGGTATACCTATAGTACATGGTACCATGGTCCCGAGGGCAGCGTTACAAGCGCCTATAGGTAGAGTGGAGCGTTACTCACCATATAACTAGTTTAGCGTGTATATATATATACTTGCTTATATGTATACTTGATGGCCTATATGGCTATAACTAGCCTCGTAGCAGATCTCAGCGGCCTATACATTTCAAGTGAGAAAAATGCAACAAAGATCTTGTGTTGCGGACGGACTTCAACTGACAGTCCCCATGTACCGGCTGCTCCTAGCTCTAAGACCGCTTGATACCTTTCGCTACGGGACGATTGTAAAAAAAGTGGTATTTATTAATGAAAAGCTGATATAAGGCGAGTTTAAAGGTAATCTGTACTATATTGTGACAGTAATGCACAGTTGCAGATGAAATTCATTCATTTGATCATTGATGCTTGGCACCTGGCCGTATTAGAATTCGCGTTGTTGAGGGTCACCTAGGTACCTCTGATCTTTTGAGCTTTAGGCTCAGAAGGCTCAGAAGGCTCAGAAAATCAAGTCAATCTAGCTGGCCCAGATATAAACGCATACAGGCTCAAACAAAGCTATGAGATAAATTAGTCGAGGCTAAGATGGATATAAGTTCACTTGCTGGCCTTGAGCCACCAGGGTCTCACGTACGTACACGGCCCTGAGTAATTAATTCCATCGATATTTGTAGTGATATACGAGCGCTTTACTGGCAGCTGCATAAGTAGTAGCTATTGTAGCACTTGTAGCAACGATCCTGTTGTACTGCTCTATAGCATGCTATCTAATTTTCTTGCGTAAAAACATCGGACATGATACCGCTAAGCGGAACCGGCCAAAGTAAAGTTCGTATATGTTGCTTCAAAACGGCATATTTGCAAGAAAGCTTGAATTATTGTGCGCCGAGACTGGTGAGTTGACCTGCAGGCAATCCCGCAGATAAAATGCAGTCCCTTCAGCTAAATCGCGAACGCTCTTCTCACTGTAGAACGTGGAGGAATAACAGAACATCAATCGAATCCTGTTTTTAGCAGTGTATATCAGCATGCCAGCAGTTGGGGTCCCCGCGCAACAACCACCCCAGAAGTCTTCTATAGGCTCGGTGATGTATTTGTCGGCGATCCCCCAGCTAGAGACGAGCAAGAAAGAGGGAGGGATGCCGTTTACGACAGCTGCTACCAAGGAATCCCCGTATTTCTCGAGCATCGGCCCTCCAAAGGCGACGTTGTTTTTGTTGTTCTTCCAAGAGTGAAAGAACTCTTTGGTCTCCTTTGCTACTTTCAGAGAACTCCTCGATTTAGAGACCGGTATCTTGGGAAACGCAAACGTAAAGTAGGCTGCCGCTGCGTATTCTGAGCCGTTATAAGGCGCAGGAAGCGCATCCCGCATGCTCACACAAAAAGGGCTTCTCAAGTCCCCAGATGACTGTCCTGAATTTTCGAGAACAGCCTTTGATGACGCTGCCGTGAGTGCGGTGGTGATCGTGATATTATTGGTTTTGCAGGCCTTAAGGAGCACAGCTGTATCTGCCTCGTTGAATTGGTATTCGTACAGGCGCGACTCCGATGGATCTCTAGGCTCCACATTGAGGCGTATTTGTTGATCGACACTGTAGTCTTGTAGGATTGCGTGGGCTTGCTCGATCACGTCGGAAGCAGGGTCTTCTGCTTTCATCACCTCATCGAGAGATGGTGTGAGTCTAGCGACTTCGTCGCCGAAGTTTGGCTCCGCCTGGAGGCCACTACGGAGGAGTTTGAGGAAATTGTTGAGAAGTACCATCGATCCGATACCGTCAATCAACTCATGGCGAATGTGAATAAAGAGTTCATTATTATTTGGCAGGAAATATAGTTCAGCGGTCTCCGGGGCAGGCGCTGTCGGCGCTATTTCACGGCCAGTTTTCCCTGACATGTCAACGCGAACAGTTTCATCGACCCACTTTTGGAGTTCGGTTGCATTGGCCGGGACTTGGTATTCAAAACCGATATCAGTAATGATACAACCAAGAATAGGATGGTTGTCTCGGAGAGCCAACCAGGCGGTTTTGATCGTTTCTATATCAAGCGACTGGTAGGCGTCGGTTGGGAGTATGGCTCCAGTCGAGACCGCCCATTGTTTGGTGCCCGGCGATGCAACGGTAGCTAGATGGAGAATCCTTTCCATTGGGCCAAACTCCCTCTTCCAAAGCCCGGGGGCGGACTCTGCCCAATGAAGCTTTGTTGCACCTGCTGCTGACGGCATCATGCACTGCTCTGTTATAGATACAGGTTTTATCCGTGGATCTTTGTTCAAAAGCTTAAGATCTTGCAATGGGTATGAGGACGATAAAATCAAGTTAAATAGAGGTTCTTTATAAAGGCTGATTGACCAACTTGGCCAACTAAAGATTAAGAACTTTAATCAGGAAAGACGTCAGGCAAATGACGAAGCTTCCAAGATGATAACCAACTACTAGCGCAGGCAGCAGTAGACAAAAGGGGCGCATATATATGTAACTCCCCTAGTAGTTCTACAAACTTTAGACGCGGTTCAAGTACAAATGCGGAATCCAACATACAAATAATCATCATTACAGATATATATCCGACATCCCTTCTACAGATCCCTGTCGTTCGCTCCCCTGTCTTTTTTGTATATTCTTCATTTTCAAAGCTCCGAACGTATGAAAAAGGTCTACACGCCGATATCATGAAACCACCCACGCACTTTCCAGAGACTGGGGTCCTTCGGGTATAGACTTGCATGGATTGAAAGTTTAATTTCCGGCGGTTCTCATATAGATGCATAGGGTGAACCGATTGCAGGCCGATTGTCCATGCAAGAACCCCATACGTACGTCCCGCTCATTAAGATTTTCGACGAATCAACCCAACGCAGCAACTAATTAAGGTTATTGAATGAGTCTAGCTTTGCAGATCAAGTTGGTAATCATTCATACATGGGCCTCGAACATCAGAGGCCCGGGTATGGCTGACTAATTTGGAAGCCTGTGCCATGGCTCGGCAAACGTGTGGTTATGCATTTGATCTCTTCAATCGTGCGATCGTGCATCAGGGTTCGATCTGCCGGCATATATGCACCTCTGCAGGACACTATCCTATATCGGGTATCGATCTTTGCATTTACTGCATAGCGCGTATCACTGCAAAAGCCAACAGTCAACCTTACCATCGTATTCTATCCGATATACTTTCCAATGCTTCTATCAACAACCTCTCAAACTCAGCGGCTTGCCTAATCAAATCTACAAATCTGGCACCCTATGTAGTGTAACAAGATATCGATTGCGATTTCTTCTCATACCTGCGGCCATATGCGGCGACGACATCCGAAGCTCCCCAGAACCGGCAAGCTCACCCGAAAAGCCAAAAAGCTTAAAATATGCCGCCTAGATGGGACTAATAATTGTTGATTAGGTACATGTTACACACGGCATAGTTATTTGAGCATTGATGCATATACGCGGCATGAGGCCGATTGTCGATCCCTGATGAAAAAAGCAGGAATAGTGGTATTGAGCCGCAAACTTCGTGGCCTGTCCGTGCGCCCCACTCGGCGAAAAGTTTACGAGGGCAGTCTCCGAGGTTTATCTGTTCATTGATGCTTTTACCAAGCGTGTAGATGTGCATATCAAGGCGAAGTATGTGCATACGAATGATTGTATGCCTTTAGTCATCCGAAGATGCAACGGTCAGGAACAGCGCAAGCCGGTGCACGACCATGCCCCATGTTAACACCGATTACTGCAGCTAAAACTTCTAGTTCAGTCCGTATTTTCGGTGATTTGAAACGAATGATTCGATAGAGCCCTGCATCCCTAACTTACATCTAGCTTCGACCAGCCTTTTTAATTTCGACAGCACAACTGGCACTACCACGAGAACAACGAGCCGGACCACGAACCGATATTATGACTCAATATGAATTTCCTGCCGGTTATTATTGCATCGATTTATTGAATACTCACATGTTGTGTTCTTACTAAATTTCTGTCTATGCATGCATAAGATTCCAGTCTTGTCTAAAGAGCGTATAAGTGGGTTTTTATTTTTGGCTAGCAAGCACGCAGGAGAACATTCTGTAGATCTAGAACCCAAAACACCGATGCAATGCAATTCATACGGCACCAAAACGTACTACCAAGAGAGTGTGGTTGATACCCAGCGCAAGCAGATGAAGCAAGGGCGCAAACTGGACAAGGGGAAAGCAAAAACTCCGGTGTAAATGCAATAGGCGAAGAGTCGCCACAGAAACCGCTATGCAACGAGCGACAGGTCGCTATAGAAAACTGCTATGCAACAGGATGTTCAAACAGTCTAGAGGCCAACTGCAAAGTGTTGGTCGACAAGGGTACCGAGATTATAGTTCTATAAATTGGGTCAAGTTAGCATCTGGCCTGTGTCATCGTTCGAAGGGGTTCTTATGGGAGCATACAAATAATTCGTATTCAACGCCGACATCAGTAATATACTCAAGACCAGCACCCGCAGAAGCAACGCCCCTGATACGGGCATCAGCGTGGAGACCGACACACTGGTCGCTTGGGCGGGCATCTGGGCATAGAGCGCGATTATTTTCAACACGAACGCCAGCATTGACGGCTGGGAACTGGAACTCGAGCTTGGCACTACCGTGCGCTATCTTGAAGATGTTTACATCGAGCCCGATGCGGGGTCCAAGCCAGACAGTGACACTACCCTCTTGGAGGCCATACAGGGAAACCCCGTTATTAAAGTATGGCTCGTAGACGTCAAACTTGGGGATTACGTCACCACCAACAACTGGAAGCTTGGTGATAAGGTTATAACCAATGAACAAGGTATCCCAGGTACCAGACATACCAACACCTCTGATCTGGAAAGCAGACTTGACGTCAAGTTTGATAGAGGCGATGAGCTCGGCGTATGGCTTGACCTCGAAGATTCCGGGGATTTCAACAGACCAGGGGACAAGAGCGATAAGTGGGATTTCGTAGCTGCCAGAGTAGGCAAAGTTCCACGCTACTCCCATGTCGAGGTTGAATGTTGGGTTAACCAGGTCGAATCCGAGGACAAGACCGAAGGCTTCCCTCTTCCAGATGTCGAAGGAAATCTGGCCGAAGAGATCGATATAGCCTGAGATACCGCAGGAATTGCATTGGACACTCGCGCTGAAGCCTGGCCTGCTGAGTTGGAAAAGATTGGTAAAGGTCCAGCCGTACGACCATCTGGGCGTGGTGTAGCGGGGAGAAGTATTTCCGGTGATAACACTGAGAATCTGGGTCCAGATGGATGCGAAGCTGACACCGCCTCGCTTTTCGAGACTACGACGGATAGTGTTCGGTGCGGGGTCGGAGATAGAAAAGGTACCGAATGCTGCATCAAAGGTCTTGAGGGCCTCCTGGATGTCAATTTTCTTGACGGTAAGAACAACGGAATTGGCATCGCTAGAAACCGCAGAGGAGATCTTGTAGAAATTATGTCGGCCAACGTCACCACAAAAGTTACCACCGGCAGTCACCAAAGTAGCATTTGCACCAGTCCATTCGCTGACAGCCAAGTCACGATTCGCAGCAGCGATAAACGTGAGGCCGATGGTGGTCTCCCCGCAAGTTGGGAACCCGTCAAGACCAGGGATCAGGTCGTCCAAGTTAACCAATGGTGCACCCTCTGGGGCCTCGTAAGAGACGTGAGCAATCAATGCTGTCACTTCATCATTTCCAAGGCTACCAAAGTACACTTCCTTAGTAGGAGCTGGTGGAATGCTATCGCTGACGGCAGCAGTCGATAGCGCAAGTGGCGCAGCAGCGATCGTAGGCAGTGGGTTGGGAATACTCGGTGAAATCGTCGCGGTACTAGTGGGAGAGGGAGGGACATAGCTGTCCCACCCGGTTGAAGAAGCAGTAGTACTGGTGGGGGCTGGTGCCGGGGTGCTTGTGGACGAAGCGCCCAAGCAAGTGCAAGCGCTCGAAATTCTAGATGTGGATTGCGTATACGCAGACAACCAGGTAGGATAGGCTTGGCCGGCGGTTGCCGCGGCAGTAGTGTATGTGCTGCAGAAGGAGGGGGCTTCGGTTTTGCCCCTCAGGAGACGCAGAACGTTGTCCGCATTGCAACCGGACCCGGCGGGCGCGGCAGATACCAAAGCCGCGCCAAAGGCGGCCACAGCCGCGACCGAAGCTCTCAAACGCATCGTTGCAACAATATACAATTGGCGAACACTTGAAAGTGGTAGGAAATACGAAAAGCTGCAGTAGTAAAAGTAAAAAGGGGGAACGACCGTGACGACTGCAAAGCAAAAATGCCAATCCGAGCGAGTTGGATTGCTGAAGATATTGATGAAGCTGAAGATGATGATGATTGAGATATAGAAAATCCAGGGACCAGACTGCGGAAGCCTATCCTTTTATCTCCAAAACCCCTATGGGCCGCACACTGCGGCGGAAGATAGCGTACTAACTATTGTACTATTGCTTGAAGCCCAGCCTGCAGCATGCGTCCTGAATAGAGTTGTAGCTGTGTGATGTTGTAGAGGCGTGTTGTTTGCTGTGTGGTGTTTTGACAACGGATGGGAGAGTTCTTCACGCTAACCCAATTAGACCTAGCCGTGTGGCTATAAAGGGAGATTCGGTGAACTGCGGCGTCCTCATTCCGCGACGTGCAGCGGGCGGCTGCACGCACTTCGCACCTCCAGTCCCCTTTGATCCAATTGGGACATTGATTCCACGCGAGATCCACACAAATGTTGCGAACTGCTGCCTCGAAGTCTTCCATGGAATCACACTAACACTGCTCTGCCTTCCTTGGACAACTTGGCGTACAGGGCGCCGGCACGATGCCGCACACCCCATTGGTTGTTGACTCTTGCTCGCAGGGTCGCATGGTACCTTGGGTCGGGCTTCCCGCATCAGCCGGACCTGAATCGACCACAGATGTTACATTAATAGCCGGCGTTATCTAAAAGGCACCACTCTTGCAGGTCACTAGCACCCAATAATATCAGGCTATATACCTCAAATATGGTACTGACCCTGAGCTCTCAGAACGAGCCAGCAGGCCGATGCTACGTAGGGCCCGGAAAACCAATGTTACATTTAATTTCTGCAGCAAAACCGATATGACGTAGACAACTTTGTTGCTAAGTAGTGAGCCGCATACAGGGTAGCAGTAACCAATGAGAATTCATCCTGAATCGCCGTACCATTATGCTACCGGGTATACTAGCTATGAGGCCCCCGTAGGATACACGATAATCGCACCACCTATTTGTTTCGAAACTCGTTCTCGAAGCGATGTAGTATATACACGCGAGGCAGCCTAGAGCGCCTATCTTTCTATTCTCGAACTGGTAATCGTCCCTCGTATATGACCTTTACCCCTGCTGAAAATTGGCGCTCATGAAGAACTCGCCATTGCTAGCCCGAAGACGAAGTTGTTGGAGTGTTGATAAGACAGAGGTAACAATTATCTTTACAGGCGAAGGCCTCGACCGTTGCGGCCTAGTGTTTCAATTGAGCTGCTACAAACGGTGAGAAGTGTCACAGGGAGTGAACTAAAGAAACATATCATGTTATGCTCCTAGAGAGTACCTAGATGATATAACGAACACTCAAGGGCCGATATGCGGCCTCATTATTTGCATTGTCCTGTTGGTACATGATAGTGCAACAAACAAACGGTTTAGGGTCATTCAGTGTGCAGGTGACGGGTAGGCGTGATTAAACATTAGGAATTTGGGATAGTGCAAGTGACAGCCTAGTCGTGCTCTAGCTTGCAGGTATTTTGTCGTACGTTGGCACTCATCCTGTTGGCATAAATTGAAATTTGCCATCATTCGAATCTTCAGGCGGTTTCCAAAATCTTATTCTGAGGAACTTTTCTCTTCCGGTGGGCCCTGACGGCGTATCCAGCGAAGACAGAGGAGCTAATCCAGTTATCAAGGTCAGCCCAAACCACCTTTTATTTTTTAGACATGCAAGATTACTAACCTGATTGCAACAAGGAACATGAACACCGCTGGAAGCCACGCGATAGTGTGCCATCTGTGGTAACAAACCAAATATCAGCAATAAGTCCATAAAGCTAGTAGGGGCTGTCAAGTAGGACACACTCGTAAAATAAGATGGTCAGTATTCCTTCAGCTACAAGCCCAGGTGCGATGATAGCATGCGACGCGATCACCAAGACGGGCGAAAGGTAGCTGAAGCGGCACAGCAGGATACAAATGCTCGACCAAAGTACAGCAACACCAACTCCAGGCATCATGATGATCCACCCCGTTCTGTTTATGTATGTTAGCACTGCCCGATAAGAAACATGAGACAAGAGCACCCGGCTGCTGTCTCCTAGAGGACGTTGTAGCTTACCCGGGGCCATAGTCGTTATCCGGCGCATTTGCCGAAGTCACATTGATGACAACCGTAACGACGAGGGCGATTATCGATGTGATATGGAACGATAGTGCTAAAAGAATCGCCTTATGCGACCCAACGGGCTGCCAGGCATAAGCCGTCCTTGAGGACGTGCAAGCGTCGCAGCACCAACCAGACCCCATGGTGGAAGATCGAGAGAAATGCGGTGCTCGGATGCGGCGAGTTTTGATGCCGGATGTGATGCAGGGAGATAGATGGATCAAAGGAGATTGTAGAAGCACTGAGTAAGATGGTGGAGGTCAAATCCTCATGGCGCTATTGGATATATATACTAGTCAGCAGTCAAGACGGAGCCTGTTGTCGCCTATTACGCTTGCCAAGCGCCATGACTGGTGTACAGCCCCGTTTACGCTCACCCGACGCTGCGACCAGACGCGGATCTCCTTGGCTCCCCGCATTATACTGCGCCGGCAGTTGCGATATCCATGGTGCCTATCTCTCGGCGGCTGGCGCCCTGATACCCATTAACACTGTTGGTGCTGCTAGTGCCGCATCGCCGCTGACGAGGCAGATTGCCCCGATGACGTAACTGTTACTCGATCGTTCTGCCTTTCACCACTAGCAAGCCGATGGAGGAAGATTGCAAGAATCCCAAACTGCGGCTAGTCCCCGAGGGGTAATTTGAGTTCCAAAAAGGTTGCGGGGACGCTAGATACTGCACTGCTGTAGCATGTAGGTGGGCGCAAGGCCGGAGTTGGTGAGAAGAATGCGGCGCGCACAAGTACTTACGTATATACGTATATCCCCCCATCAATATTGTATTACTCCTCATCTAGATAAGCGGACTTCCAATATCCCAACCAGGGATCCGCTATGCATCAAGCACCTAGGTAGGGACGTCAGGACATAGATGGTAGGTCGGGGCATTGTTTCCTAGGCTGACATCCCGACTGGTGTGTCTATGTATCGGTTGACAACCACAACGAGCTGGCCAACACAAAATACCAGTATATCACGACTATACCACGACACAACAGTTTACCTCGTATGGATATCAATAACAGCCAACCTCAAGTGCACTTTGGCGTTCCCACCCCTTGCCATATCGCACACGTTGCTTCTGTTTCAAACACTTCCCATCAGAATACCCCGATTGAATACGAACCAGATCTCCCTCCACCAACTATTCAGTAGATACCCGCCTGTGTTGCTATCTCGCTATAATCACACCACTGCAGGCTAGCAGATATCGAGTGTATTAGAATGATATATGCAAATAAATTCGACCACGCCGGACAAAGCATTAATCTTGTATCACGAGGGCCAACTAAGTCGTTTAAAGTCCACGATGAGAAATGAATTCAAGCATATACATGCACGGCAATCGCAGAGCCAGCAGCTACAAGACGTCCCTTTTAGCTATCCGAATCCTACACCCTCATCCTCTAGAGCAGGAATACAGAAAAGAGGACGAGGCCAACCGCGGTCCCAAGCCCCAACTGGTTCCTTGCACCAGCTCCAGTAGCACTAGGCGGCGCAGGACCGGTAGTATTAGCCGCTGGTGGAGCAATCGAAGAGTAAGTTGCACTCGGCGCTCTAGTAGGGTTACTGTAAGTCGGGAGCAGCACGGATGTGGACGGCTCATCAGTAGCCCCAGGCTCGCTCGCAGTCGTCGGCTCAGGGGTGGAAGTCTCAGCAGCCCGGGTAGTTGGGACCCCGGTGGGCGATTCTGGCGGTTCTGTTGTCGAGGCGCCGACGTTGAGGCCTTCAGAGATCGTGAGCCAGTCTTGGATCGAGCCAGAGCAAATCGGAATACCGTCAGATTTCGTGCAGATAGGCGCGTCAGTGGGGCTGGCGTCCGCGTTAGTCCTTGATGTGTACGATAGTATAATCTGAAAGATTCAAAACAATAGGGACATGTGCATGCATACCAGACTTGAGTTTGGGTGGGCGCGGGGGTTCCAGCATCTATCGTCACGCCCATCCGTTAGCACCAGGAAATACACTATATCACTGATGTGACTTCTGATAGCAAGTATACGTACTGACACACGGCTTGAAGCCGGCGCAAATTTCTCCAACTGGACAGCACCCACCGCCGCTGGCGCAATATTGTCCTGCATTACACGATCGGCCTGTTCGTATCAAATATCGTCAGCACTGGAACCGCGTCTCAACATACACATGTGCACGCCCTGCGCCCACTCACAAGAATTCGCCGTCTGGGAACAGATCACAGGGCCAGAGCAGAGGCTCTGTCGCTTGAATATAGCCAATCCCTGAGGCTGTTGCACAACTCCGAACGGCTGCAATTGCGCCGCCAGAGCGACCTCAGCCACCGAAACCAGAACGAGAAGGCGAGAGATAGTCTGCATGATTGTTGAGCTTGTGTATAATCAATTATCCAAACCGAACGAATGTAAGAATCAACTTGAGGTTTTATCGTCAATCGACAGAAGAAAAGAAGGAATTATAGCCAAAGTATAAGTCGAGATAACGAGCGTCTGGGCTGTTGCTTGATAAAAGCTTATCCCTATAACAAGTCGCAAGAATCGCAACCTATCCCACCCTTTTATAGTATCTACGCACAGTAGCACACACAGGCACTCTCCCAGGCACTCTCCTCCACCTCGGAAAGGAGAGAGGCCATAAGTGCACTGCGGGAAAAATTTCAAACAGAAAGTAACAAAAAAAAAAAAACGTTATGGCAACAAATTGCCCCAGGCCTCCTGCAGAATGGCCTGTCCGCATAACGACATCGTCGCCCTCCGTTGTTTCCCCTGACCCAGAGCTCGAGTACTCTGTACCACCCGCGTCTTCCTCGCGCGCGCGCACGCGCACCTACGCACATACAAGCATCCGCAAAACTAAAATCAGGTACCGTACAAACTACACCAATCCAAGTCAATCCAATTCCGAAACCATTTACCACCCCCTCTACTCATACATGCCACTGGTGCGGAATGCACACCCAACAGCCAAGCCCGCGCCTTAGTTTTCTCCGACCCTGTCGTCGGCCGGCCCAGATGCGCCAATCGCAATTAATCTCAGCCGATTGGGTCCACTTTCTGAAAACAGAGCCAGATCGAAACAAGGTACATTGTGTTACATGCGGGGGGTCTCCCCCGACCTGCGGCTTGGCTTGTGCCTATCCGGAGAGACGCCCCTTGCAAGGCTGATAGGGGGGCCCGGGGGAGGAAGGAAATATACCCGATATGTGCGCGAACGACAAAATAGCAGCTGGGCGAGGGAATCCAGGAGGCAACAAATTCCACAAACACACCGACGACCTGTAATATTGCTCCCTTGAACAAGCTACTAATTAGCCGCTCCGAGATCTACGAAGGCTGTGTTGGCGTAACGTTATGCCTCAGGAGACTCTCGAGATATTTCGGCCAGTTGAGGCCAAAACGTTAGGGTCGCTAAGCCTGTTGTGGCCGTCCGGGGAGGGCGCGAAGAATGCTATATTCTGGGGTATTCAACTACTCTCGCTGCCAGGACAGGTATGCACTGATAATCACCTCCGAACCAATTACGATTGTGTGCACATGTGAAGCTATTGATCGCGGTGCTCGCCATTGACCCAGCGATAGTCTGGGGTGTATGTCACCATCCAGGTGCTATTCAATCGCCAATATACTATGATACGGCAATTAATATTTTAGGATCTCCGGGAAAAAACTCGGGAAGTTGTAGCAAAGCGCACACATGAACACCTGATTAATTCGCTACCCCGGTCTGTAAACTCAAATCACAAGCTGCACGGTCCACGCCGGGCCTTTCCAAATTCATAATCTATCGCAGGTTATGCGCTAATTTCAACCAAGATGTTGGAGTTGATATCTCCGATCCAAAAGCCAACAGCGATATTGCAGTATAGTACCAAGACGCTACTGCACCGCTCTCGGATATAGGAATAGACTAGAAGTTATAACGTTAAGTGACAACTCCACCCTGTATATGTCGAGCCTATAACGCCATTGTAACCGTCATAGAATTACTATGAACTAGCAACACTGGGGGCAAACCCTCGCACAAAACCTATACCCCCACATCAGTATCTAAAAACCACAAAATGATAGAGAAATCACTTACATCCAACCCGGAAATATACTCCACGCTCGCCGCCTCACTCTTATAAGTCCCCGCCAACGGGCTAGGGAGAGTCGTAAACAACACCGCCGTATCCTCACTGTACTTCCTCATCAGCTCGTTCAATATCAAATACTGGGCCACGCTCGGCAGATCGTTAAAGCTCAACGGCACATCTTGGCCGCTAGGATACCCCCCGGCCCTTTTACTCGGCGGTTCTTGGTCTGCAAACATGATGCTCGGCCCGCTATCTTCCTGCTCAGCAACCTGCGTTGGTGGAATCTTCGTCGATATAAACGCTGCGGTTGAGCTTCTGTGTCCCAGTCCCGGTCGTTTCCCCGTCGCAGCGGGTCCGGGAGCGCTGGACCCGGCACCAGTGACGGATGACGACGACGAGGATGCACCATCTTTGGCACCATCGGGAGCGCCCAGTCGTGAAGGTAACGTGCCACCGGGCGTCTGTTCGTGCCGTTTGACCGCCGCAGGCGCCCGAGTTCGCGGGAAGGTACCGGTATCACCTCTTGCAAACAAAGGATCTGGAGTAATAACTCTGCGTCCAGGACTCCTCTCCGCTTGATATCTGGCGACTTGCTCGGGCGATAACAGGACCCCTCCTCCGATACTCGCCCTTCGAGACGGTAGATCCAACCGCTCACGCTGCCTACGTGCGGGGCCCTCGGCCGCCTCATCATTTTCGTAGTTATCTCTGTACTCATCGGCGTCATTCATGCTTGCGGCGGACTCGGTGCTCGAACTGCTATCCGAATCCGAGCTCGAAGAATCGCAGTCTGATTCTGACTCGGAGAACACATGGGGCTGTAGCTGGTGAGTCTGCATATTCATCGTCCCCAAAGAGGCGCCAAGCCCATGAAAGCGCGTGCTGGACTTGCCCCGCTTCCTCCTCCTCACGAATTTTCTCACGCCGTGCAGGAACTTCTCTGCTTTTGACCCAGCTGCCGCGCTCCCTTGCTGGAGGAAGGTGCTTTGCGGCCACTGTTCGGACTTTAGCAGATCGGCGAGCTGGGAGTTGAATGCCGCCTCACTGATATCCAACTCGGCCTCCCTCCTCCGACGCTGCAGCTCTATCCACCATTGCTCACCGCCGATAATCGACTCAACATGTGCATTGCCCTCTTCCTTGCCGTTTACGATTGCTTCGTAGGCTCCAAGGTCCCCTTTGGCTAGCCAACACACAATAACTTCAGCCGGTATCCGCAAGTTGTCGAGTAGTGTTTTCACGCGCCGATGCTCTTCTTCCACATCCAACTCGTATTCAACAAAGACAATAACGCGAAGGGCGTACGCCTGTTTCCATGTTGGAACAGTATTTAAGATGCAGCCGAGTTGTAGTATCAGGGTATATGTGTCAAAGTTCGTTGTAAGGACGCCAGATGAACTGCCTTCACTCGCGATTTGCGCAGACATTTCTAGACAGATGTTAGATCGAAAACATCGAAATAAAAAGGACGAAGCGGTACCAACACCGGGAATACATACGAATTGGCCATAAGTCAATATACTTCTTTTGTAAAGGCTCGCCGCTTTTCGGAATATGCAGTTGTTTGAAACCTTTCGCCAGAGCAACGTTAATTTGCAATGAAATCAACATATCCTCCAAGGCATTGACCCAAGATGTCACAGATATACTCTGTTCAATCCTGCAATCATCAGTCGGGAGCTGTTCGCGAGATCCGGCCGCCTCATCGTCACCATCCTTGTCGGTGTCGTCGGCTACCGGGAGGCTGATGAGCGGCTTGCGTTTCATGTACTCGTCAAGGTTGTACATCCCCAGGATGGCGATGTTGGGCCGCATACCCCCAAGGCCCGCACTCTAAACCATTGTTAGAAAGATTAGACACCGAATAACGACGGGATTATTCATACCAACACGACATTGCGAACGCCCCATTCAATAGTGGGGCTGATAGCAACCTGCATGAACGCCTTGCATTTCCCAAAGTTGATATACTTCATCCACGCCTGCTGCTGGCTCTTCGCCTCGGGCAGCGATTCCTGAAAATCCGGCGTAACGATCACATGGGCCAAGATGTAAAGACCTCCTTTTTTCAATGCTATTCCAACAGTTAGCAGACCTCCCTTTAATGCGGTTTGCTAGGCCCAGACGTACAATTGCAAAATTGGATCAAGTTGTAAGATCTCCTCGGGTCATTGACGAACAGGAGCAACTGCGGCCGCCAAAACTTTATATGGTTCTCTTGTCGGAGTCGCAAAAGGTACTTCCGGACCTGATGGTAGATCAAACTTTGGCTGACGTCCCCCCACGGCTTTGGTGGGGACGTATAATGAATGACGAGGAACAAAAACGTGAGCACTAGAACGCACACGCTCGCATAAATTCCGTCTACGAAGAACATCGTGACGCCGCTAATAACCGTGCCAATACAAGCGGTCCACCAACGGAAATAGCGGAAGCTGGGCCTGAAGTTTGGCGCTGCACCAATTTTCAAAAGAAAGCAGGCCAGATTGATGGCTAAGAACGTTAGGAGGTACGCCATGGTAACGACAGACGCAATCTGGTTGATGTTGGCAAGCAGCGTGACCTGGCCGATGAGAAAGGTAAAAATGATAGCAAAGATAGGCTCATCATTGGACCGGGTGCCCTCAGCAAATAACGAGAATCGAGGAAAGATGTTGTCTCGTGCGAGCGCCTGAAGAAGTTTCGCGCTACCAATCACCCCCATAAGCGCGGAGAAGAAGCAAGTGGCGAATTCCCCGGCGAGTATCAGGGTCGCGGACAAGTTGACGTCTTGAATGACGTTAAGGTTGGTGTACAGAGCTGTCCGCTTGATCGATGTCCCCATCGCAAATATTACGACAGTGTAGGTTATAAATGTTATCAACAGACCATGCAAGGTTCCTTTAGGGATAGATTTGCTTGGCTTGCGCAGGTCTCCGCTCATCGAGGCGCCACTAAAAGCAATTCAGCCACGTGCCAAACGGGCAAAGGAAAGGATTCCACATACGCAAATATTCCGCCAGTAGCCGGGAAGAGAATCCCAAATAAGCTTTGGAAGTTGTCTTTTTGCTTCGATTCGCTCCCAGCTGCTCCCTTCACAAATTGCGGGTAAAGGTTCTCCATGAAAGTTTTCCAGGACGGGCCACTATAGAGCAGCTCGCTGCCGCTACGAATAGGTTTCACAAAGAAAGTCGAGACCGGTATCGAGTATGTTGCCACTAGCAGCACAACTAGCAGCAGATTGGAGGCTTTTGCAAACATGCTAGATCCAAGGAGGCAGATTATGGTGCAAAGGACAAGAACAGCTACCACAGATTGATTAGTCAGGATCAGATTGTTGTTTCGTAATAGCCCATACCTGTGGCATAGAGATACCGCCACCACTGCAGTCAGTGAAATGTCAGCGGGCGTGCGCAGGACTCTGAGGTAAACGGTAGCAACGTACGAAGGAGTCCGGAAGGACCCCGGTGCCATCCCCACTACTGGCGCCAAAGTTGTTCATCAGGCAGTCCACCAAACCAACAGCGTTCATGCCTGTGTTGAGGACATAGCCCAGGTAGAATACAATTCCGATGCTGCCGCCAAACTCAGGTCCCAGACTCCGAGAGATAAGGTAATATGCGCCACCGCCCCGGACGGTGCCGTTCGTCGATATCGCGGAAATAGACAAGGTCGTTACAAGGTTGATCAGATAGCTATCCAGCGAGTAGGCATTAATATCAACCTGATAGGCGAGTATAAAGCATAGGGGTCGCTATCGTACCTCGCAATCAACATTCCTGTTTGAAAACATCTGCAGTCAGCTTTGCCCCTGCCGTCAACGACTCCTCAAGCCCGGGGACTCCAAACATACCCATCATGCCGAGTACTCCACTTTGACCCAAGAGGAACCCAAACCTCAAGAACATGAGAATCGAAAGGACATTGAGCGTCGTGGGAACAAACACCCCGTTGAATGTCCCCAGCTTGGACTTTGGCTTCAGCTTAGCCCGTGCCTCCTCATCGGCCGTGAGACTCTTCGCGAGCTTTGGGAGCCGGCCCGTCGGATCGCCGACGAGCCCGCTGCCTCTTCGTCGCGAGAACCATCCTGTGGATCGGGGCGCGGTCTGTTCGGCGGGCAGGGAGCCACGGCGGTTTAGGGTTTCAGTGGCGTCGCCGTCGGGAGAGCTTGTGGGTAATGCTATTGGGATATAGGAGTCATTATCGGATGACTGCTGGGAGGTGGCGCTGGCGGATTGTTCTGATGGCTGTCGGGGATGTTGTGGATCATGACATCAGCCAACCGCAAAAACAAATCGCGATTGAATTCGTTGCCAAGCGTCGCCGCGAGCGCGAGCTTGGCACCGAAGCCAGGTACCAGCACAATTTATATTTATCGGGGCCGCAAAACAACATGATCGCATATCCCGCAAACGGGATGTTGGGCGCAAAGAGAAAAGAAAGAAAGAAAATACCGCCACAGACCAGATGCATAATCACCCTCGATGCGGGCGTTATAACTACTTTAGTAAGCTGCCGGCCTCCGATTGGCTACAGCCGAATCCAACGCCTCGCAACGCAGAATGGCGATGGACATCGATCGATCAGTCACCCCAGAGAATAGTCTCCGTCACTCCAGCCTCAAACTCGTCGACCTTTTGCCGTTTGGCCCATGCTTCCTCTCCAACGCCTTCTGGGGGTTCGCTGACCACCCACTCTAACGCCCGCTTCAGCGCTGTGAGCCGCCGACGCCTCATTTGTCGGATCACCTCCGCGATTTCTCCGCCGCCGTCCTCGAGTTTCTTCAGTTTGGCCACAGGGTCTGGAACGTGTACGTATGACCTTCCGGCAAATCCCATGAACGGGTCCGGATTCATAGCTTCACGGCCGGTCATTTGACCCCAGTAGACATCGTCCATCGCCTCGTCTGCTGACAGGGGATCATACATCGGAGCCTCATCATCATCCATCACAGGGTACAGCTTCGCCTTGTTAGGACGGGGATATAGTGTGCTGGGTTCCATAGCCGCTGCGACAAGCTCCGCTGGACCCGGGGGAAGGCTCTTACCCACCCAAAAGTCATAGAAGGATTGGGGAAGTCGAGTCGGAATCTCGTCCGCGATTTCGTCAGCGTCCACGTTGGTGTACTTGCGCAGCAAGTCCTGCAAAACCAGGTTGTTTTTGTCATGTTCGATTATCGGTATCTGGAACCTGCAGGGAATGTGTATATTGCTAGGCCGGCACTCGTGCTCACCGAGGGTTTCGGGGCGCAAGGGGAGGCGGCAGTCGGATTCGCAAGTGACGCTAGGGTTCCCGCCCGCGCTGCGGCAGGCGCATTCTTCGGCGCATTGCGGCATGGATAGGGGTTGGAAGGCACCAAACGGCCGATATATATGGAGAGCTGTCGGTGTTGCTGCGGGTGGGGCGTTTCCACAGTTGTGTCTGATCCCGAACCGGTTGAGGCAGAGGGTTCTACAGGTTGCCGGAGAGGGAACCATGGACACTGTTAGAGAGCCAGGAATAGCACCAGACGCCGAAGCGATCGCCTGCTTTACACTAGGATAGTCACCAGGCAGATCACTTTGTAAACATTACCAGACGCCCACTGACTCCACGCTACGGCTGCATGACCATAGAACCTATGCTGTGTCCGATATTCTTGCTATGCAAATACTATTCATCCTAAAGCCAAGTATAACCTCGTGGCAGACAGGGCAAAGCCGAAAACAATGATATAAACCTCAACAATACATCTTAGGGGGTGGGGCGCAGGCAATCAATACTGGCCCGCTAGGAGGCAACCCTCCGCCCGTGGTGCATGGAGGCATTCGAGTTGAGCAAATTGATGGAGCCTACTAGTAAGAGTATTATAGTGCCCGAAACAAAACCCCCACTCCGTCCAGCACTGTCGATGTTTTGTATCACCAACGCCGGTGCCAAGCCCTGCTAGCCAGTTTGGTGCAGCTTGCCGGATCGGGAGCGTTGTATTTTGTATTCGCAACACATATTGCACACCACCGTGAAGAAAGTATGTTGATTCACAGCCACCAGCTCCTCCTCAAGCAGGATTGTACTCATCTAGCCACCCACTTACAGCTTCCGTTCGCTTTCTCCTCCTTCACAATCACTATCACAGTCTCTTCTCACTATTTACGCTTCCACCATCTTCCACCGTCTATCACAATGAACCAAACCATCCACCCTCCCCGCGGGGCTCCGAAACCCCATCTCCCAAACCTGGTAACCCCCCCGCACAATCCCACAGAGCGGGTAGAGCTAGTTCGGGCTGCAAACAAACGACTAGAACAGGACAGTCGCCGGTTGAAAGAATACCTTGCAGCCATGAATGCCGACACCGCAAAACACAAGGAGAATCTCAAGCTCCAAAAGTTCCTGACCACCGCCGCGCGCATCTACACCGCCGACGGCGCGCATTGCCAGACCTGCGCCTGCGAGTTTTGCCGCTACTTTGAGGAAGCCCGCGCATCTGGTGGCCTGGATACCATTAGCACAGCGCTGTGGTCGACAGAGCCGTATGCGACGTGTCGCCAATTCCTCAAGCGGACCACCATCCCGACTTGCACCTGCGAGTTCTGTAGCACTGTCATGGCCAAAACAGCGAGCGATAAAGCTCAGAAGAAGGAGAACGCCGCCGCTAAAGCCGGGATGGAGGTGGGGTTGCCTAGTGCTACAGCTACCAACAGCTCCCAGCAACTACCCGCATACCCCAACTACTACACTACACCAACAACACCAACGTCCAAAACATTCGATCCGGCCAACAGCCCAGGCTACGCCCACGCCGTCATCAACTACTCCAACGCCCTGGCCCACCAAAACCACAGACACAACATCAGCACCGAGCAAGCCATCGCCAACTGGTACGCCGAAATGCAGCTCGCTGCCGCCGACACCAGCTCGTCCGCTCCATCAACCTCCTCCAGCGAATACGCCCTCCCACCACCTCCTCCGCCACCTCCACCCATGGACTACTATCCATACCCACATCCACCACCATCATTTGGCAATATCCACAGCACCTCCCAAGATACAAGCACTATAGTCCGTGCACCCAGCGCCCCGCCAACTGAGGCCTATAAATCCGCTTATGCCTCCATCTACAACACCGGGTACACAAACACCCCTTCAACCACCACCCCCCCGCCAGTGCCGGCCATGGCTCTGGCTCCGGGCCCACCAGTAGCACCAGCAGCGGATATCCTTCCAGCATTGGCCGTGGTTCCACTCCCGGCGTCGCCAGCAATACGCACTCCAATGCCAAATACCCCCGCGGCCACGGCTCCGGCACCGGAACTACTAGCACCACCACCAGCAGTGATGGCCGCAATAGTGGTTTCAGTACTACTCCAGGCAAGTCCACCCACACAGCGATACTTACCACCTCATTGCTAACACCATATACCTCTAACGCAGGACCCGGCACATACGGCGGTCCCCCAGGTATTGCACCTAGCGCAGGCTACCAGACCAACCGCACTCGTAGCGCCTTCGCGCCGCCTGCTCCAAACTCGCTCCCACCGCCGCCGCCGCCGCCACCTCCCCCAGCACCGCGCAGGAGCACCCGCGGACCGCCTCCAGGCTTGGGGCATCCTCCTCCGGGGTTGACGTATCCTCCTGGCTTAGGGTATCCTCAGGGCCCAGCCGCCCCGTATACGCCGGGCGCCAGCAGTCACCGCTACCTTTTTTGATACTGACCAAATGGATTTATATTCGTGCCGTCATCTGCGCCGTTTGGAGTTTCTAGCGTGCACTGATTATCCACCCATGATTGAATGATTGCATTTGACCCTCTGCTATTCCCACTCTCCTTCCTCTATGCATTGTCCCCTTAATCCCCTACACATCGCCTTTTAATGGTGGATAAATCAATTCCGACGCGACTAGATCCCAACAAACTCATGTATTTCAAATTTGAACTACTAGTGATGGCTCACTCCAGAGCCCACCACCTGAAACTACCCTTCACAGTGATAAAACGTCCCAGCCGCGACAGGAAACCCCAGCATCGATGACCAAAACGGATCACCAGAATATAGAACTACTAACTGACTGTATACCCAACCGTACCCAATTTTTCTAGCTATTGCCCACGTTTTCCAAACACGGGCAGCTTGAGCGGCACGGACACCCATTCGCCCGGCTCCGGGCCCACCCGACCAGCTGGCCTAGCAGGGAACGACGTACCCATTCCCATCGGCATAGACACCGATCTTGGCGTATAGAGTGTGGAGCTAGAATTACTCACCGGAGTCATTATGCCTGAGCTCATGGCTGATAGCGTGGGCGACGTAGGCAGTTGTAGCGCTGCTGGACGGACAACACTTCCCGGCCTGTTGGGACCCTTCCGCTTTTTACGCCCTCCTTTCGCGCCGGTAGCAGAGGCCTGCTTCACCACTTGTTCTACGACGGATGATGTCGAGGCTGTGGCCTCTGAAGGAGATGGCCCGGTCTCAAAGGGGGGTTGCGCCAACCTTATGGGGCGCCTGTTAAAGGCCACGGCAGGGGGGGTAGAACTCGATCCGGTGTCTGCTGCCACGATGACCGGGTGCTTGTTGATTACGCTTGTAGCTAGTGTTTTTTAGTTCACGTCAGTGCTTGTTAAGTTTCGGGGGGACGATGCAGGGACGCACTCTTTACTGGTGTAACGCCGGGGATGGCGTCCAGGTCTGGAACGATGCGGTGCGCCCAGTCCTTTCTGCTCGTGCTAGCAAATTTCTTAATCTATAGGATAGTTAGGATATATTGCGCCCTCAATCGAGAGAGATGAACCTACGTGTTGAGCGATCTCCGCGCTGTACAGGTCCTCGTCTTGCGTCCAGTATTTCAAAGTCGCGATCGCATCGACTGGCTCGTTGTGCTACGTTCACCCGTCAGCGCAATAGCTCGCTATGAAAGACTGGTTAAAACATACCTCTGGCACCATCAGAAGGCCATAGATGCAGCACAAGATGTCCCGAACCCTGGTCTCGGCTTTCCAGTCTTGGTCCAGAATGCCGTGGCACACGCGGCCGTGCTATAACATTCGTGGGTCAACTACGGTACGCGCGACACAACCATACTTTCAATCTCACCTTGTTCACGTTCGGGTGGATGATGGGAGTGATGAATCTCGCCTGCGGGGCCTGGCGTGGAAAATCATCAATCATGTCCAAAAACATCACAAAAGTGCCGTTTTCATAGCTCGTGCCCTCCGGACCCTGGATAACGATCTTCCAGAACGACATCTCGCTCTCGCTGATATAGACATCCATGTCAGGATGCGGGTTTTCAGCCATATCCTTGATCTCGATCAGCATGCGGCGGTTCTTGACCACATCTGCCACCGCCCGAATGGCACCCCTATCCTCTAGGAACTGCTTGTTCTTACAAAACACCTTGTGGGCATTTGCAAGGCTCATAAACTCGTCATCTTGGTGCGAGTGGTTCCGAGTCTCAGGGAAATCAAACGCATTGACTGTAAACGGCTCCAGCGGCTCGATCGCGTCAAACATGGGGAGGAACGGATGGCGCTGGATCGGCGGCCGGAATGTCTGGTCAACCATTGTTTCCATCTCGGCGATTTGGATAATTTCGCTGGTGGAAGTGGGTTTCATGGCATATCCGCCGGTGACCCGGCAAATCTTGAACAGCGATTCGTAATCGCAACCACAGCCAATGACAATGGCATCAAGGACGATATCATTCTCCCAGAGGAGCGAGTACGTCTCCATGTCCGTCCGCGTGGAGGTGTTGTCCATCCCGTCCGTGAGGACGATGATTCGAAGCTTGGTGTCTGGATTGTCCTCCCGAAAATCAATCAGCTGCTCCCCGGCTTGGTAGATGCAGTCCCACATGGAGGTCATGTTCGCAGGGTATAGCTTCTCGATCATTGGCTCAACCTCCTCGAGCAGCGGTGTAGGTTCCTGCATAGTCGTGGCGTAATCATCGAACCTCATGACGCCAAACCACACGGGCAGCTTGTAGTTGGATGCTGTCGCAGAGTAGTTCTTGAACAGTATCTTCGCTGCCGTCATTCGGTTGAGCCTCTCGTGGGACATTAGCCCTACATCCTCATTCCCGTACGCTGGGCAAAACATGCTAGAGCTACAATCGATGCAAATCATGACGACTTCCTTGGGCTTGCGGGTGTCGACCGTGCTGGCGTTCAGACATCCAATGTCCCATCCGTCGAGCGGCCACGCGCCAGTCAGCTTGCGGGTTTGGATGACGCCCTTCAAAGTCTTTGCTAGCGCCTGGCCCTGGTCGTTGGACAACAGCAACTGCACCCCCGTGACTGGGTTCCATATACGCGCCCATTCAGTAGCGCATTCGCCGCCAAACTCGAACACTGAAATCAACCCCTTGTCGTTCAATGTCAGGACCGGCGGGCGCGAGCCGGACAACGAGAGCGGCGCGACGGTGCATAAGGTGGGCAAGTTGGTGGTATTAATGATCTGTTCAAAAAACCCATCCGGAGTCGGGTGATGCAGGATACGGTGATCGAGCATTTTACCCGCGTCCTTTGGTAGGACGAGGTACGAGGTACCGTCGAATGAGTAGTTGTCCCGGAAAGACAAGACCAGCTGCCTCGTGTCAGGATACGTCTGGGAAGATTTGTCCAAGAACTCGACGGTGACGTTGACGCTTTCTCCGTTTTGCAGCTTGAGGCTCACGATATCATTCTCCGGCGTCGCGGGCCTCCCTCGTCTTCCTGATGGCCCGCCGGCGGTGGCCCGCTTAATGATGGCCTTTCTCGTCCAGCTCTCCATCCCGGACCCGCCTCTTTTCAAGGCGGTGACTTGGTCAAGCAGCCAGCCCAACAGCTGGCGGGAACCCTCCAATACGTTCTGCGGCTTCCCACCCGTGGCCCAATCTGGGACGGATTTCATGCATAGCGCCTGGAAGGTTTGTGCCAACGCCGCCTTCTCCTCTGCAGTTAGCGTCCGGCTGTCGAACAAGCTTGACATGGCGTAGACAGCAGGCAGGAAATGCGTCGTCTGCCAGAGAGCGGTCAGGAACCTGCGCTGGGTGGCACCATCGGTGACCTTGCGCTTGATGATCTCCAACGATGCGCAGAAGGCTGATATGCCCGCTTTAGTGGTGCCCTCGACTGGGTGCCAGGCGCTACAGTTGCTGGTGGACTTCACATCCTCGCCAAAGTGCCCAGGAGCTATACCGATAACACCAGTGTACCGCAGCACGACAAAGAGGTCCAGCGGAGCCCTCTCGGTGCCGACAAGGCCATAGTCGTAGAGGGTGTGATTTAGATGCTCGGTGGATAGGATTGGGTGAGCCGGGAGGTGCAGGTCAACTGTGTACGGGGCGTTCTGGGCTTGCCCGAAGACCTTGGCTTTGACGAACCCTTTGAGGGCCAGGACAGTCGTAGATAAGCTGATCGGGTCTTTCAAGGCTGGGATGCCCGACAGTTTCGGGACGAGTGCATCTTCCGGAGTGATGAAGCGGATGTAGATGCTGCCAGTTGGGCTGGAGCTCTGGCGAGCGGCGCCGGGTGTGGGAGTAGCTTGCGAGCTTCCCAACCTACTGGCGGTCTGCTGGCTGGCGGCGGATGAGTTTGGTGCCGCCCGTATGAGGCCCGATCGGTGACGTGAGGTCCTCATCACGCAGCAGAGAAGTTACGTTACGTGATATGTGGAGGACGAAGTGCAATGCTGATATTGCTGGTTTACGAAACGGTGTACGAAGTCATCCACCGGTTATAGCCAGAGGATAAATGCAGACCTGGAAGCAGAAAGGCCGAATGCATTGGCTAGTTGAGTGACGATAGATAGATACCTAGATAGAAGGTAGACAGATAGATACCTAGGTAGATAGATAGATAGATAAATTGATGATTGATTGATAGATCGATCGATAGATTGATTGATGGAGAGTTCCAAATAGCCAGCATATTCTGGCACCCACCGCCAGATATTGACGTCCCCCCAGATACCTTCCCAGACGCCCTCCCAGACGCCGTCCAGGACACAGACGGATGGCCAGCCTGGCTGACGAAAGACCGCACAAACCACAAAGCGCAAGCAACCTCCTGACCAACAGCGGATCTCGTCGACGACGGCCCCATTCAATACAGGCCCGGCTAAACCTGCCATTGATGCAAGGCTGCGGTCCTTGGCCATGGCATTTATGCACCACCGCGGCTGGGGCCCCGATCCCAGCCGATGGTACCAGAAGAACCCCGCCAGCTGGCCCACAAGCTGCACTGCAGGTGCCAGACCTATTCTGATATATTACTATCCGCCCGTGGCTATTGATACGGTCTGGGCGGTTGTGGGCCCACCTGCACGGACGTAGGACAGCAGATACCACAAGATCACAGATACGCAGTGCATGGAGCTAGTACTTCGCACTCTACCAATGATGCCTGATATTGATACCCTGGTCGGCCGCTTGGTCCGGCGCCTGCAATGATCCTTTATGATCCAGTTCGGTTGGAATCGTATTGGTCACAGTCTCGTCGGACTGCAGCATTCCACAACATTGGCAACCAGATCTCACGAATCTTGCTGAGTCTACGCCCCGCGTCGGTGTACAGCATTGACCGTTGCCGTACTTTCACAGATTGCATACATGTTGCCCTCCGCGGTGCTCACCAAGCCCGGCTTCGAGGCTGCATGCAGTATATCCAATCGCAGGTCACAGGCCTTACTGTACATCATATCAATCA
The DNA here is from genome assembly GCA_000525045.1 of Drechslerella stenobrocha 248. Classification (NCBI taxonomy): domain Eukaryota; kingdom Fungi; phylum Ascomycota; class Orbiliomycetes; order Orbiliales; family Orbiliaceae; genus Drechslerella; species Drechslerella stenobrocha. The sequence goes on along the minus strand of KI966419.1, from coordinate 29,806 downwards.
ACTTGTAGACCGAGTACTGCCCAACGAAAACGAAATACCACACGAAACCCACATCTACCAGCACTAAAGGTACAGAGAGAGCTGCAGGTATGCACAGCCACGTATACATACGTAATAGGCAAGGAAACGCCGTCAATGGAACGTTGTCTTGACCTGTCCGTAGCAATTATCTTTGAAGTACAGCTGAAACTTGATCTCTGCCGACTCAAACGCCATCTCAATCTCAAACTCCGCCGACAGCCACGCCTGCCCGTTGATTGTAATATCGTCAAACTCGCTTTCAGGCACCATGCTCAGGTCAGCCATCAAAAAGCAGAGGTCGTGCACACCTGTCCTCAGATCAGTCAGCTAGATCCTCTATAGATCCACCGTATCAGGGGCGAGGGGAACGCACTCCTATCACGATAGCTGCTAGGCGCTCTGTCCAGGTCGGACGCTACGAGTGTTGCTCCACGCCGCAGCTTTTCGCCCTTCTGGAACTTCGTGCCGCATTTAAGCTTGAACCGTGTATTTGAATCTGTGTCTGCGCCCTTCTCGACAATCCACGACACTTGGTTTCTCGCCATCTTCATGCCTGTTTCCATCGAGTAGAATGCATCCTCTTCGTGGTGGATCGCAGGGTCAAAGATTGTGTTGATTCGGGTCCCGTAGTTTCTCCGACACCGCCTGTTCGTGACAAGGCTGCCTTCGAGGCCCCTCAGGACTGCCCCCCTGCTCACGGCCGACCAGCTGTTGTAGATACCTTGTTAGTAGCCCATTCTCGAACATCCGTCAATTGCCACACTCACGCGTCGTATGGATTGATGATTTCAATCTTTCCTGATTTGGCGAACGTGTGCTTTGACAGCCGGTCAAGCAGATAGTCGGACTCTCCAAATCCTCCAACCAGGAAGACGTACTACTGCCAGTTAACCCAGCCGCTCAAGCGGTAGCCTTTTGGTGCACACATCTCACCTTGATAGCCTCCCCTAAACCGCAGACCGCATCGACCTGGCCTTGTATCAACTCGATGATATGCTCGACAATTGGGTCAAAGCATTCCTTCAAGTCCTCCCTTCACCCAGTTAGCCTCCCGTCGTAGGCTTGAAAAGTAGGACCAACGTACTGTGTCAATTCAAATTGCCCCTCGATGATACCCGCCACCGGGTCATTTGCAAAGCCGTGCATGGGAAGGTACGTCACCGAACCAAACACATCCGAAGAACCAAAAGACCGCTTCACACCCTCAAATTCCGCAATTAGCTTGTTCATCACCATCCCGTTCGACTTCTCGCACAGCAGCTTGTACCGGGCCTCGCCAAGCTTCCTCCGCAGCAGCTTCATGAGGTTGCGGTCGATAAACGTCGAGCCACACTTTGCACCGGACCCTACCGCCACTTCTGACAGGCCCAGTGATGGCTGTAACTGCTCGACTTTATACGAGATCAAATCGACCGTCCCGCCACCCGCATCGCAGAGCACAAACGTGTCGCCAATGTTAAGCGTGTTTGGATCGTTCCGCCGATTATTATCCCGCTGGTATAGCTCTGAAATTGCGTAGACCGCCGCGGCCTCCGGCTCGCTGATGATGAAGAGGCGATCCTTCTCGCGTTGGCCAATGCCGGCCCGCGAGGCTGCCTCCTTGGTCAGAGCCTGCGCCTTCTCCGACCACACTGCTGGTACGGTCATGATCCAATCTATAGCCGTTTTGTTGATAAAGTTCTCACCCTGTGCGCGTCGGAGGTTGGACATGATTACGTCGTACAGCGCAGTTAAGTAATCTGCAACTACATCCACGGGGCTCTTGTTCATCGGGTTGTGCCGCATACCTTCCGCCATGGGGAACCCGTCGCCTGCCGTTGAGGGTTCGGCGAGCGGGTCCTCGACATCGACGTATTCGTCCTGGTTCTCGTAGAAATTATCTTCGTCGAGGTCGAGTTTGGCCCATGCTAGCCGCGGCTGGCCCGGGGGAATCTTGTAGCCCCATGTGTAGTTTCCGCCGCTGTACGCAATTTCGCTGGGGCATTTGACTTCGTCACGGCGCTCCTTGCCGGGCCATCGGCGGATGACTTTGACGTTGTCAATGTTCTTCTGGGAGGTGTCTCCGAAGGCACAACCTGGCAGTTGATGTGAGCTCAAGCCTAGCTATCGAGGGAGCCCCAGAAAGGATACGATACTAACCGCTAAAGGTGGTGCCGTAGTCCAGCCCGACCACGATGCGATGCTCTTGCAAGACTGTCCCCTCCGCCATCTTTAGAATTATCAGTGAATGCTTTGTTTAGTATATCCCTGCGTTGGAGGTTGTTGCTAGAACGTTGTAATATGGGGGGAGGTAGGTATACGGCAAATGGTATACGGTATCAGGGCAGAATTATGGTATATATCAGCGGAGTGTATACGGAAAGGGAATGGTCATATGATAGAGCACTGCATCCCCTTCACTCATTGCAGAAGATAGCGTGCGATGTATAAAGGAGATGATAAAGATGCCCAAGCTTGTTGACAGAGGCCGAGTAGATGTCTACTCCTAGGTACAAGTGTAGTACTCGAATATAGTAGTATCCACCTGCACGGACACGCAGACCCGCGATATCAGCAACTCCCCCAGCAATTTGATAGGGCTTCGTCTCTATCTGTCCAACCAGACAACCCATATCCACCGTCATAATATGACTTGCGCAGCTTCGCTAAAACCTGCCGTTCATCGGGGACCCACCATCCAGGTGCATGCCACACACGTACATATGTACAACAACAGCACCAAACAACAACCTTGTCCAGCTAGCAAACCACATTGCATTGATCCCAATCACGACGTTTCCCCTCAGCCGCGCGCTTTTACATATATCCACATGCGGCAGGGAGGCGGGCAGCACCGGCTGCTGTGGAAAGCGGGGTAGGCGATACCAATATCGGATCCTACATTTGAATGAAATGTTGCCTGAACTGGGACTGCGACACTCTTTCTATGGCATACGGCCGGTACTGTTGGAAAGTGTGAGGTGTCGTACATGCATGCCAATGTACTGTGCGTGACAATGTCGGCGGTAGAACCCGAATCCGGTCAGAAGACGAGGCTGTCGGGTGTCTGAGAGGTTCAGGCATCATTTTGCAGTCCTTGCATGGCGCTGGCCGCGTGAAGCTGCGGCTGTCGATTGGAGGCAGGATAAAAGGCGGTAACGTAAGGACATCGGCCTGGGCTGCCGGCACGCCCCTAGCTCCAGCCCCATAGACATAGACACGTCGACACCCCTGATATCACCCCACGCTTGAAAGGCCCTCGAGCCTTGTGGTGTATCCTCGTGCGCAATCGATCGATCTTTTGTCCTATCTGCAAGAGTCCGATTGATCCATCTATTCTTCGTTCGATATTTCCTACAACTTGAACCTGGCCGCCAGATCTACCACACAGTATAGCCGGGTTGGGCCCTCGAGCTCTCCGCCATAGGCACAATCCACAAGACTCTAATAGTAATCTGTCAAATAATCTTCAAAATTTTCGGCCTCCCCTCCGTCCGCGGTACAATGTCGCTTGTCGGCAGTATCTTTGGCTATAACAGTGGCTCGAAGTCTTCCAAAGACGGCAGTAACAGCCATTCGAGATCATCATCACAGATGTCCGTCCGAGACAAGCCGAAGTCTAAGGGCAAGGTACTTCTTTCCCCAGGAGTCAATAGCACCGCATATGGACTCTAATGCTTACATCGCCGTTATACATGCAGGCCTCCCACGGGGCGTCCCCATCCCACGAATATGCCCTCAGGGATGACCCGCCACGGGACCGTCCGCGCGACACCGTCGACCCAAAACCAAAGTAAGCTATATCCTCAAGTTCCCTAACCCGCAGTTAGAAACGCAGCTAATACGATAGGTTACATAATAGAAGGTCGACGGACACGTCGTCCTATACATACAGTAGTGCCGCGGCCGGCGCCCGTTCAGAGCCAGGAATCGTAAAATCAAAACTAGCCGGCCAGGTCCAAAAAGTGCTCAACGACAGCATCCAACAGGTCTGCCTGCGCTTGGATAAAGAAACCCTTAAATTCGAGGAAAAGTACAATGACCTCCTACAAGAGCGGGACGGTCTTGCCCTGGAAAACAAAAACCTGATGAAGCGTAACGCCGCCCTCGAAAATGAAGTCAACGAAAAAGTCGCCCTGCTCAAGGAGTTCCAAGCCGGCCACATGAAATCCACGGGCACCAGGCGGCTTGCACCATCGACGTCCGCCATCTCTGACGATTACGAAGCGCTTGAGCGGCGTATCCGGGATGCCGTCTTTTTGCGCCTGGCAAGACTTAATATTCATGACCCGTACATCCAGGTCCTGTTGGGGCATCGGCCGTTCCTGGACGCCGTCAAGTGCCTCATTTGCAACCAGGAGGCGACCCAGCATGTGGAGAGAATGCCTTTGTCGCTGCTCGAGATGGTCGAGGAGAGCGAGAGGAAGATGCTGTTGATGTGGATGATACGAGGCGTCGTCCATGGAGTTCTCATCCAGAGGGTCATAGGGCTCGTAATGCCCGGCTTAGATGGTGCCGAATTGCACGTAATCGACAAAATTTACAATTTGATATTTATGAGTAAGCCTGGGATCCACTATTAAAACATAAATACATTGGCATAATGCTAACTAAATACAACAGGTGACAAGAATCAAGGCTTCAAATCAGCGGAGGAGTGGCGGGCTGACACGTTCAAGCGATTGGCATATTTGGCAGATGACATGGAGCCGCTGGCTGCCAATGGGGAGGCCTCACCAGTCGCGGTTAATATTTCCAGTATCTTCCGCTCCGTAATCGATCGCGCAAGAGAGGATCTGTTCTATATCCTTGCGCCTTTCTGCGACCCAACGGCACCCTTGGATGGCGTTTTCAGGAAGCAGCTGGCGGATATTGTCGACCGGGCCTTCCAGTTCAACATCTTGATTAGCTCCCAAGTGTCAAGATATGAGATCCTCAGAACTGCGAGCAGACTAGACGACTTTACTAAAGTCCCAGAAGAACTCGACAACCTATCTGACGACAACACCCCGCTGTTCTACGCAGTCCCAGCGCTGGTAAAGACCTCCAACGACGAAGGTGAAGCATTCAGTGCGCCCGAGCTGCTCATACCGGGCAAAATATACACCAGATTCGCGACTAGCGATGCAGTTGACGATTTTGAAGATGAGCTCGAGCAGGCGCCAGAGGGCGTCGCGTATAGCAGTAATTTAAAGACCGAGCTAGCATCCCACGTCAACGATGAAGATACGCCCGAGACAACTGGAAGCGAACAGAGTGGTCCCACAGCACCTGACGGGAGCATTGATAGCGTCAGCGAGGACGAGGCAGCGGCCCCGCAGACCTACAAGCCAGTCCTGGAGAATGTATGCGCACCAGATCAATCTCTCATAGCTATGACCCGCTCACATGACTAACCCCAACGTCTTCAACTAGGGGCTATTTGACACGCCGCCAGTCACCGGGGGGGGAAAGGAGGAACGAACTACTCAAGGTGCAGATATGCTACATGAACCCGATCAAAGTATGATAGAATTTTCTGAGATGATTATTCCGGGGCCACAGGTACTGATGACGACTTGCGAAGACAAGAAAGAGCAGAGCAAGGCAAACAAGGAACCGGAGGCCGATTCCGAAAGTTATGGAGTCGCCGTCATAACAGCTTTCACTCGCAAGAAGCCCACCACAACGGAGGTAGAGACGGGTTCGGCGAAGGTCCTTACCCCGCAGGCCACACAGCTACCAACATTACAGGCTCCACCGACAACTATGATGGAAGCAGGAGAGAGCCCGCAAGAAGCATCCACACCAACGGTGAGGGTTGGCGACGTAGCGGAGACTTCCAGGCCGGAGAACCTGGAGCCCCCAGTCCCATCCACCCCGCAAACAACAAACCTCTTAGATCCCTCGTCAAGCAGTTGTCCCCAAACACCCGAGAGCAGGTATCAAAACCTGGAAGCCTGTCTGACCGAGCTCCCTGCCTCTCCAGTGGACATAACCCCCAGCGTCCAGCTTCTGGTTCAACAGGAACCCCAGCCAGTAACAACCCTTCCCAGCCCAGCCAAAAACCCACATATAAAGCCGTCGCCGCTGCTGCCGCTTCCC
>KI966419.1:10134-23709 GCA_000525045.1 Drechslerella stenobrocha 248 | reverse complement strand
GCGGCAGTAGAGGAAGCGTCAGTGGCGGCGGCAGCAGTGGTGGCAGCAAACACACCCATCCCGCGAGTACTACAGGAAGTAAACCCGGGGGCGGACACTCAAGCGGCAGCTCCCGCAGTATCGCTGACCATGTTGGGAGCAGAGGTAGCAGCCGCACTACAGTTGCACCGGCCTCCCCTGTCTCCAGTCGAGCTACAGGAGAAGCAACAGGGGGAGGAGGAGGAGGAGGAGGAGGAGGAGGAGGAGGAGGAGGGGGAAGCGGGCGTTCCTACACCTTCGTCAACACCTCCGATCGTGACCGTTATTACGAAGACGCACGAACCAATACAGCAGTCCACAACCAGCAGCGAGACATCAATTATGCAGTCAACGCCGCGCATCATGCCGACGCTAACAGTCAGTTTGGGAAACGACGTAGAGACGAATATCCGGACGAGCGACGAGAAGGACAGGGAGGCCACAGCTCGGGAGGACGGGGCGGCGGTGGGCGACGTTGAGATTGCCGGTTAGCAGTTGACTTGTTGCCCGTTCCATGCTTGTAGATCCGTGTCTTGTCGCGTTTGCTGGAATGTTGATTTGGTTCTTTTGTGCGATCAACATTTTGTTGAGGTCTCGTACGACGTAGCGGGCGATATGTGCAGATTACTAGTATCCATACTTGTAGCTACTATGTGGTGCATTGCGCGATGACTGAGCGCGGTTGCCAAACGATACGCCAGCCAATCAAGTTTGTTGTACGTTCTGGGGGGGATGTGAGAGAGCTGCGATGTAACATTTTAGATATCGATAGGCTCGTGTTTGCCCGTTGATTAGAAGGGTCGGGCCACCCTCGCGTCAGCATGCAGATAATAATAACAATTCCAGCCCCTGCGGCGGCGGGGAACGCAAATGCCCAGACAGCGCAGCGTGGGTGCCCAGACAGCGTGTGGGCTGCATGGACGATGTGCCGTCGGAATGTGGAATGTGGGAGGCGGACTGTCACGATTCGCCCTCCTTCTCGATGGTGGGTGATTAGTACATTGGCGGGTTACGCTTCGAGGCCAGGAGGTCCCCAAGTTTTCGATGGTTTAAGTCTTAAGTACATCGTGCAATGCAATGGATGCGCGTGTCGCGCGCGGAGGCTTGGTCACGGCCGTTATGCTGGCTTGATGTATGACGCTATGTGTCAGCAACGGCCCCGGTGCCGGTCTGCAAGCAGCGATGTGTGTGGAGGAGGGAGCATGACGGTGGACGGTTATGGCCATGGTTGAGCTGGTTGCATTGCTGGATAGACAGTGCTGAAACCTGGGTTCTCCATTCTGGAGTGGAAACAGGGGCGACCGGCGGGTTTAGTCCCAGACGGAGCAGTGGAGGGATTTTTGATGGAAGCAACGGAAGCGGTGGGAGCGGTGGGAGCGGCGATGATGCAGGTGAGGTTGATTGAGAGGCCAACATGTAGAGGTTGATGTCGTGAGGCTGGATAGTGATATTATTATCATCTAATGGTGGTTGATGCAGGATGAGTAGTCAGCTGCAGGGACGGAAACAGCGGCGTTGTCCATCTTGCCAATACTGGCGATCCTGACTGATCACCAGGGATTGCTGCGCCCGAGCCACGGCGCCAAGCCCGGCTGAGAACTGCGAATTCTCCTTTTCTGACAAAGACAGCGAAGGCGGTTGGTGTTGAGTCTAAAATGTGTGGGAAACCCTGCCGGCCTCAAATTACCAGGAATATCAGTTCTGCCGCCGCTCCCCGGTAGCCTCCTATTCCCTCCTTTCCATCTTTTATCTGCTCGCTCGCTGTTTTCCTTGTCGTCTCTTCATCTATAGCATCTTTCTTATATCTCGCGAGATACATCGCTACCGCTGCCCGTTCGGCTCCTCTTTTCTGTCTCACGGCGCCTCTCGTTTATACCACCAGTTGCTACTGCTACCTGTTCCCATCTGGTAGCTCGATCCAAGAACCGCCCGGCAGGCTGTGATTGCTGACTCACTGTAGCGCGGGGGACGACTTCAAACAAAACCACCAGGAGCATGACAGGGTCAGGACGGACACAGCTCGACTTGGAGGTCGCTGGTCGACGATACTCACAGGACACCCTCCTCGATTCCGATGGTGTCTCGAGCACCGGTGCCACATCACCTATAACCGCTAACGAAAAGTCATACATGCATGCCCCGTCGTCTGGCTGGCGGTCTCTCCTGCAGTCGACACTGGGCAATCGCATTCACAACATGGCCCTCCCGCCCAAGGCAGGCCTCCCAGCTCCTGGCAGGCTGCTCAAAAATGCCCTGATATTCCTCATCCCGAGCTTCCTGTCCCCGTATTCCACTCTGGAGTTCAAGAAGTTCAGACCAAACTCGACCGAGTGGCTCGACGGGCTCAGAGGTATTGCTGCTTTCATTGTCTTCATCTACCACCATGTTGTGGCCTACACTGGCGAGGAGCACGACTACGCCTGGGACCCAACCCGGCACGCCCACGTCCTCCAGCTGCCTGTCGTGCGGCTGTTCTTCGCGGGCAACGCCATGGTCAGAGTCTTCTTTGTCATCTCGGGCTTCGCGTTGTCGTGCAAGCCGGCCAAGCTCATGCGGAAACCCAGCGGTCAGGCGCCGCTGATGAAGACGATCGCGAGCTCCGTGTTTCGACGCTACTTGAGACTGTTTCTGCCCTGTCTCGGTGCATTCTTCATGATCCACTGCTGGCGGTACTGGGGCGCGTTTGACTGGTTTGAGGTCCGGCATCAGGCCAACGCAAACCTCCTGCCTGGCGATATCGAAAAATACCCGGCCAAGTCACCACACGGGTTCTTCGGGCAGATGCAACTCATGCTGGCGGAGTTTTACGTCTTTGCTCTCGGCAGTCCCATTCTGCGCCAGGGGTACGACTTTGCAACCGATGTAAGCAATCCAACGCAATCCGGGGTCACATCCTGGCGATGGCTAACCTATTTTTCTAGAAACACATGTGGACTATCCCTGTTGAATATATCCAGTCCATGACCCTCTTCCTCTTCCTGGCCATGGTTAGCCACCTCCGCCGTGGCTTCCGCGTTTGGGTCATCGCTCCGACCACCTACCTTTTCTGGAACTACCACCAGCGTTATGACTACCCGCTCTTTCTCACCGGTTACTTTCTCGCCGAACTCCATGCCGAGCTCGAAAGCGCGGCCATCCTGCCTGTATCCAAGCCGGCGGGCTCTTCATACGCTCAACTGCGGTTCTTCAACAAATCCCTGAAAACGATCTTTTGGTCCTTCGTCGCCATTGTGGGCCTCCTCTTGCTGTCTTTCCCCACGCGCGATGGCGAGAGCACGTTCGGTTACCGGGTGCTGTGCCACATGATGCCCGGCGCGTCGTACTACACTAAGAGAGTCGCTTTCCAGTCCTATGGCGCGTCGATCCTCTGTCTGGCCGTGCTGTACCTGCCGCGCGTGCAGGCATATCTGTCGCTGCCTGTGTTCCAGTACCTGGGTCGCGTGTCTTTCTCGCTATACCTGATGCATGGGGCGATTATCCGGACGCTGGGTCACCGGCTGGTTCTGGAGGGATGGAGCAACTACGCGCCAGAGGCGTACGCCGGGCGGATGTTTGTGATGGTGACGGTGTTTTTGTTTGCGGTATTCCCGTTGACGATGTGGTTGAGCGATATCTTTTGGCGGCTAGTGGAGTCCCCGGTGACCAACTTTGTCCGGTGGACGGAGAGCCTGGTGATGCCCAGCGAGCCAGCACCGGCAGCACAGGTGAAAGTTCAGTGATGGAGGGCACCATGCCTTGTTTTCAGGTCCATTTGCTATTATGGTTGTGATGTTTTTGCGATGGCGTTTATCTATATTGATATCGGAGCACCTTTTACGGCATTTGAAAAGCGGGTCGAGGTAGACTTGCGGTTTTTCTTGCATGGCCCGGATTGGATACGAGCTGCTCTTTTGCTGCTCATAATGCTATATAGCTTGACTGTGATGCTGCTATTAGCTAGCGTGGGTACCTGCTGATCGGGGCCTCGCTGTATATATATGTATAATTATCTTGCTTCCACGACAGTTTCTCGAGAAACAAATTGACAGTTCTGTCCGGCCTTATTGGGCTTTGGGCCTTTGTTGTAATTGCATTTGCCTAGTACGTAATTGTGTTGCAGTATTGCAAAATGCAACAAGAAGCGTGTTGCGCGAACAAGCAGTTGCGCGGCCGTCGACGCGACGTCAACAGCAACTTAACCGCAACTTCCCATCGTCGCCCTCATCTCTCCTCCATCTGCGTCCCTCATCTCCATCTTCACCTCCCTCTTCGCCCTCTCGAGACCCTCCTGTTCTCGATGCTTCAATCGTCAGCTCCCGGCATTCTTCCTGCGGAGTCGTGCGCAGTCCGCCAAGCCTCACACTGTGGCCGGCGTGCTCCGGTCCCTGGTCACCCGCCAAATGTCCGACGGCTGGCAACAGCGCATCAGCCAGGCGCAAGGGAGCCCTGTGATCCGTCAACAATCCCCTTTGCCAGCCTTTGTCTTCCTTCAACCTCCTTCCTCACTTCATCCTCCTACGCTGTCGCCCTCTATCGACGGTTCTCCAGCCCTCGCGAATTGTGATCGGTCGCCTGTTGGCTCTCGCTTACTGCCACTTGTACCTGCCGGATCAGCTCAGGCGTCCCCTTCCCGCGGCTGTTCCTGCTGCAGAAACTCCGAAATTGCTAATCCTTCCGCTAAGACCACCCCGTCATCACCACCCTTCAACAACCAACATACCGCTCGATTGGCCTCCATGAACTCGCCATAGCCAGTATTCTCTCAGCACCCGTTCGATAACCGCGTCTCTAGAAGCGCCACACGTGCCAGCATCTCGCATCCACCGCTCTCCCGAACCGCTCCGACGAACGCTCGTCCCCCATCGCGACCATGGCATCACCCTCGCGAAGCATCCCCGGACGAGGCCGCCGTGAATCCGGAGCCTCAGGCTCTGTTCCCAACACGCCGTCCAGCATCGCCCGCTTGACGTCCACCCAGCGCCTCGGTAGTCCCATCCGCGGCAGCAACCTCAACATTGTACAAATCGGCGGAGCCCCCTCGCGCAGCACGGACGGCACTCCCATGAGTTACCTCTCCCAGGCCCTCAACGGCCCCGGCGGAGGCACGCCACCGCGGTTCGGCACGCCGTCGCGGATNGGAAGTCGTCCGCCGCCATCTGGTTCGCGAGGCCCATTACGATGGCGATCTGGCCGCCGGCTCTACCCGTGGCACGCTCGGTGGCGCGGGTCTCGACGACGACAGCAACACAGACGAGGAATACTCTTCCCTGCAGCTGCAGGGTGGCGACATCACCCGTCAGATATACCAATGGGATGCCCAGCAACGCGAGCAGGGGCGCAAAACTCGCTCGAAAAGCTTTGTCTTGCCGCGCCCAGACCCGCCGGATGAGACCACAGACATCACAAATATAAAGGTTCCCGGCGGGTTCCGGCGCAACTTCATCAGGCGGACTGTGGCCGCGAGTCCTGCTCCCGGTGGGCGCGTTGGTATGTCGCAGCAGCCGCAGCCGCTGTTGACGGGCAATTTTATTGAGTTTTTGAGCATCTATGGCCACTTTGCGGGTGAGGAGCTGGAGGAAGAGGAGTACGACTCTGGAGCACCGATACAGGACGATGAGGAAGGTGGCCCGGCGGACGAGCGGACGGGTCTGTTGGCTGGGGACAGGAGACGGACGAAGCGGGTGCCGACGAAGAGCGAGATGGCGCAGGGCAAGGCAAGCGTCAAGGGGGCGGTGATGTTGCTGTTGAAGAGTTTCGTGGGCACGGGCGTGCTCTTTTTACCAAAGGCGTATGTGTGAAGGCAAATGTTGAGGTGATTACGGGCGTGGGCTAACAGTCGCGTAGGTTCAAGAACGGTGGCATGTTGTTTTGCATATCGCTGTTGTTGGGTGTGGCGGCGATTTCATATTGGTGCTTCGTCCTGCTGGTGAGAACAAAGATGAAGGTCAATGGTAGCTTTGGTGATATTGGCGGCGTTCTCTACGGAAACTCTATGCGGATAGCCATCTTGGCTTCGATCGTGGTGTCGCAGGTGAGATTCTTGCCATCCCTTCTCGTTTACAGACTTGATACTAACTAGCAATAGATTGGATTCGCGAGTGCTTACATGGGTGAGCTCCGTTGCTCCGCACAGAGATGAACTAATCGATGCTAACAAGTTACCAGTCTTTGTCTCGGAAAATCTTCAGGCTTTTATTCGTAAGTCTCCCCGCGAGCCATGGCAGATTCAGACGATACTAATATTATTGCAGTCGCCGTCTCGAAATGCGAAACGAAAATCGGAATTCACTGGCTAATTCTCATGCAAATGGTGGTCTTCCTGCCGTTCTCTATGATTCGCGACATCAGCAAGCTGGGTGGAACGGCGCTGATTGCCGACTTTTTTATCCTGCTCGGACTTGTCTATCTATACTACTACGACTTTCTGCAGATTGGGACGCATGGGGTTTCGGATATCGTGAACTTCAACCCGCAAGACTGGACGTTGTTTATCGGGACAGCAATCTTTACCTTTGAGTACGTCCAAGTTATTGTTGCGTCGTGGTACAGTGGCTAACAGGCTATCTTTAGGGGCATTGGCTTGATCATTCCGATCCAGGAGTCGATGAAGGAGCCACATAAGTTCCCAAAGGTGCTCGGAGGCGTCATGATCCTCATCACTGCGGTGTTTGTCAGCGCTGGCGCGCTGGGCTATGCTGCATGGGGAAGCAAGACTAAGACCGTCGTTCTCCTCAACCTCCCTCAAGACGACAAATTCGTCAACGCGTAAGAAGCACCTTGACTACGTTTATATAGCGTTTGCTTGCTAACGCTATTTGCAGCGTCCAATTCCTGTATTCTCTCGCCATTCTGCTTTCGACGCCGCTGCAGCTATTCCCTGCGATCCGAATCATGGAGAATGGGCTGTTTTCTAAGTCTGGCAAGTACAGCAACAAGGTCAAGTGGGAGAAGAACCTGTTCCGGTTCGTGACAGTCATAGTGACCGCGTTGGTCGCATGGGGTGGTGCGGACGATCTCGACAAGTTTGTTGCACTTATTGGCAGCTTTGCGTGTATTCCGTTGGTGTACATGTACCCGGTATGTTTCTTCCACCTTTTTGGTATTGTACTGCCTGTCTGGCGAGAGGAATTGGCGCTGATGGTGTGGTTCTCTAGCCGCTGTTGCATTACAAGGGTGTGGCTACGACAAAGATATCAAAGGCCGGTGATGTTCTATTGGGGATCTTTGGGTTCGGGGTCATGATCTATACGACGCAGCAGACGGTCAGGAGTTGGGCGGAAGGTGGCCGTCCGCCATCCGAGGGCTTCTGCAGCGGTAAATAGCCGCGTTGGAGTTAGTGACACGAAGCAGATGGTTTACGCGAAGATTGGAATTCCCGCTCTAGAGCTAGGGCCGCTGCGTGGCGGGTGGGCATATATGTAGAGCACGCAGGTACATTGAAGAGATTATTATCATGGATATTGAGACCGACGCGCGGATGCACATNNNNGGGGAGCCGATCAGGCCCTGAGATTGCAAGTTGAAAGATCGGGAGCTCGAGCTGGTTGTATTTGTGGGAACTGCTGTTAGGATAGCGGAGATTGGGTAGTTGATTTTTTTGTTTTGTATGTTTTTTATATTAGCATCAGCCAAGGTAGTTTTTTGGAAGCTGGCAATTGGGTTAGAAGGGCTATTATATAACGTTCTCCTTGGCGGATCGATTGCAGTGCTGTTGTAGATGTGTTCTGAATGGTTGGTGAGCTCGATTCAGTCACTCGTGGTCAGGCGGGCTTATATCATTGGCCTTTAGCTGATAACAGAGAACATTGGTGGTTGATGTTGAAGAGTGTAATTCTAGTTGGGTCGCAAATACACCAGGTGTAGCCAGTAGCATGGTACTGACTGTTAGGGCCGCCAGTACGCTACTATATACATACCTTCATACTAACGTATAAACTACATTGATAGCCTGCTGAGCAATTCGGGGGAAGACATGTGCGACAAAACACAAATCAAGTGCTACAAATAGTCATCGACTACAAAAGCCCTCGGCCGGCGGTGACTGTGGAGCCGCCTCCGATCCGCCAAGGTATTATCCTGCAGCTCATTCAGGGCGAGGCCATCAATCTCATGAGCAAACTCGGTCACGAACCGCGCCGAGATGCCAAAGAACCTGCCCATAGCGACAGCCTGCGCATAAGCCGTATCGACGAGCTGCGTCTCGCGCGGCAAGAACTTGAACGCCCTCCTCCTCGCCACCTCGAATTCGTCACGACGGGACGCCAAAGCGGCCGCCAGCGGCTTGAGTCCGGCTGCGAGCTGCTCCGCGCCATGGTTATTAACCACGAGTAACACCTGTTCGCCCGGGGCGACGTCCACGCGGCGGACGCCCAAGATATACCGTGCTATCGTGATAGGCGTGGGGTTCTCCGGCAGCTCGTTGTGGAACCCGTCGAGCGAGACCATCACGTTTGTAGCTTCCTCCTCCGCTAGCGGGTCGTCTCGTAGGTCTGGCTCGTCGGAGTAAAAGTCCGGGTTGATGTTGACGTTCCAATCGGTTAATGTCTGGCTGTTCAAGTCCGCGAGGGCGCGTAAGGCGCGTAAGGTCTCGTCGCGGGCGGCTTCGTTGATGAGGCGCAGGTTGAAGCTGTCGGCTAGTCGTTCGGGTTCTGGTTGGAAGCGGACGGTTGCGTAATCGATGTTTGTGACGGCGCGGATGAGCTGGTCGAGGGAGCGGGAGAGTTGTGTCTGTGCGGCGCGGTATATCCAGAGGAAGGGTGGGCGGGCTACGATTTCGGCTTCGTCTCCACCGGCGATGGCGATGGCGGCGGCGCGGGCGGCGGTCCATGATTCTTCGATTTCTGGGTCGCCGGCGAAGGGGCTGGTGGTGGCTAGGGAGACTCGGGTGAGGGTTGCCAGGCGTTGGAGGGCGGAGTGGCCTTCGACGTAGACTCGTAGGTAGTTCGGGGTGACGGTTTTGCGGGCGTCTATTATGGGAGGGAGGAGACTGGGTGTTTTGTTAGAGTGGATTTATTTGTGGGACGTGATTACAAGGTAGTGGTTGGACTTACATTGATAGGAGGGCGAGGCATCCTGCGATGCTGAGGAGCCGTGAGGCTTTCCGGGCCGGCCGCATGGTGTACCGATCACGAATCGTCCACCGACTTTACGGCTGGTGGTAAATCCGGTTGGCTCGTATTGATAGTGGCGTGCCATGTGGGGGCAACAAGATCGATTGATGGTGTATATCGACTCGAAAGAGAGTAATACTGCTCATGCTCAAAGCACGAACTTTACTATCGTAATATTGGGAAACTGCGTTGTTGTGTGGTATATTTTCATACACGTGACTTTGGCCTGCACAAATTCGGACCATCACGACTTTGAAGTGACGAAACCCCACCAACCCAGACGACGGCCGACAGCCCCTCCCCGGAACGCACATACAGTCCAATGGCGGCCGTCCAGGCAAGCTCGACTTACGTCACTCTCGCCAAAACCCTCCCTCCGCGACTCACCCGGTTCTTCAAGCGGTGGCCTCCCGGCACGGCGGAAACTCCCCAGCTCAACCCGTTCACCACCACGCGCAACCCTGCGACGGGGAAATGGCAGGACCCAATCTACTCGCTCAGACGGCAGGCGGACCTGTGCAAGCTGGCGCGCAAGTACGGCGTGGAGACGCTGTTGCCGCCGACGCCGAAGAGCGCGGCAAGTCGTGAGCAGAGGGCGCTGGAGGTGAAGAAGGTGACGGCGAAGAAGGTCAAGGGACAGATTTGGGAGCGGCAGCTTATGGCCAAGTATGTAGCTGCTGCTCTGTTTTGGAGGACTGCCTATTGGTGTTGGAGTGGTTTGCGGATGGCTAACTCTTCGGCGTAGGGTCGAGAAACGGAAGCAGGCAATGCTCAAGATGCCGCAGTTGATCAAGGAATGGAAGTTGGTGAGTTTTCTGGAAGGGTTCTGGGGTGAAGATTATATATACGTGCTCGTGTGGATGCTAACTGTGCTGTAGAAAGGACATGGTCGTGGATGGCGGGACTGGCCGAAATAAATGCCATTGGCAATTTGTATATAACGCTTTGATATTGTGTATGATACGGGCGGCGCAGAACTTTGGGAATCACTATACCACATCCAATCTACGGTGCAAGCTAGACGGACTTTAACGTTCCCTACGACGGGGATAGTGCGGTTGTTTGCTAGAATAATCCACGCACGCTGACTACGGCATCATCTGGGACGAGAGCGATGAGTGCGGACCCTATCCGACATTATATCACGGATATATATCTTGGACGCTGGCCGTGATACCACCGCCTGATGTTTGATGTCCAATTCGATTTAATACACCCCTAGATACGTAAATATACAGAAATGGCGTAATTAGCACAACGAGTGAGCTTCCGCGGAGAGCAAGTTGAGTCCGTTTGAGGGCAGCGAGTAAATCCGCTTTATCGGCCTCGATACCCGCATGGCAGGGCCCGGCCACCATCATGTCCGAACCCCCGCCATGTGCTAAGAAGACTATTACTACATCCACAACCAGTCGACCTGTGCATACTGTTCGAGACAGCAAAGTGCCCGTTTAAAAGTCCCCCCAAAATGCGACTGCGTACCTCCATCCCGTATCTGGCAGCGGGGCTCTGCGCACTCCACAGCGCATCCGTGTAAGTTTGCAGTCGCCCTCCCATAGAACCCACAGCGGACACGTTAGCTAATATATTATATCCGCAGATACGCCGAATTAGGCGCGCTGCCACTCGCCGAGTTTGACCAGTGGGTGCTCAACAGCGATGCGAACGCGCCATACTGGCAGGACATCTCAACAGACCTGGAGGAGCTAGTCACCAGCGTTCTCGCAACCCACACGCTGGACATTGACGAAGTGAACGGCCGGACCGAGACCTCGCTGGGCCCGCTGTTCGACAACGTCCGCTCGATCCTGACCGAACTCCACATGCGGGAGAACTTTGCGGTCCAGCCCCCGCAGCGGACGGAAAACATTGGCGGAGACCCAAACAGCATCTACGGGCAGCAGCAGGACGAGCGGCCGACGTTCTGGTCGGAAGCGATCGTGAACCTTCGCGATACGTTCAACTGGCTGGTCAACCTCCGCCAGGACATCAACTGGGATACCGGCGACAAGCACGACATCTGGGAGAGCCGCGCGGGGCTCAACGTGCTCGGCAAGGTACCGCTGTTGGATACGGTGAAGGACCTGGCGACGTATATTTCCGAGAACGTTGACGTTTCGGATACCACGCAGGTTGCGAGGTGGGTGGTGGACGGCCGGGTGGACGGCGAGACGAGCGTGCTCACGTATGATATCGGGTCACGGCAGCGGCTGCAAGCTGCGTTTAAGACCGTGCATGATGCCTTCCAGTCACTGGGGAACCTGCTGACGCCGCTGTTCTTCGAGGCCCAGCGACGGTTGAAGCAGCCGACGGACAAGATGTATCTGCAGGCGTTGCAGAAGGCGCTGCTGGACCTGCAGGGGTTTTGCCGCAAGTACCAGCGGATATTCGGGTAGAGCGCGTGTACTGTAGTCAGAAGTGGGGTTTTCAATCTATACGTGGATAGAAATATGCCGGCGGATGGATTCAGAAGTGGAGTTGTCAATCTATACGTGGATAGAAATATGCTGGTGGATAGATTCAGATTCGAAGAGTTAAATTGCCACGCGCCGGCGCGTTGCGAGCTGCCCGTTGGTGGCTGTTAGCTCCCACCAGCGCAGCTACCCCTCCGCCCAAACCCACCTCCACGACCTCCACCAACTATTGCAGACCATATCCCATCCACCATGTTTAGCGGCATCAAAGGCCCCGGCGAGTCCCAGAAGCTCGATGGTAAGTTCTTCCACTGGTTGCCCGTCCGCAATTCGATCGTATTCACAGCTCCCCTTCCCGTCCACAGGCTCCGTCTTACGCGTCGCTATCGTCCACGCCCGCTGGAACGCCACCTTGATCGAACCCCTTGTCGCCGGCGCCACCTCCCGCCTCAAGGCCCTCGGAGTGCTCCCGGCAAATATCGTTATCACCTCCGTCCCGGGCTCCTGGGAGCTGCCTGTCGCCGTGCAACGCCTGTACGCCGCCTCGCAGGTGCAGGGTGCCACGTCCGGTATTTCTGGCGGCGGAGACCTGCTGGGCTCTGCGACGGACCTGCCGAGCCTGGCTATTAGCGGGACGGGCGAGACCGGGTCGTCTGGGGACGGGTCGCTGCTGGGCGCGACGAAGGCGAGCGCTGGGAAGAAGGAGGGGGCGTTCGATGCGATTATTGCTATCGGAGTGCTGATTAAAGGCGAGACGATGCACTTTGAGCACATTGCCGAGAGCGTCAGCCGCGGGCTGATGCGTGTGCAGCTGGACTTTGGGGTCCCCGTTGTCTTTGGGCTGTTGGTGCGTTCCCTGTGGCTGTCTTTTTGCTGCTCCGACCCCTCTTTTCTTTGGACAGCCTGCTTACCGATCGTGACATTGCAGACCGTGCTGGACGAAGACCAGGCGAAGAAGAGGGCGGGGTTGACGGAAGGCGGGCACAACCACGGCGAGGACTGGGGAGATGCGGCTGTCGAGATGGCAGTCAAGCGGAGACAATGGGGGGACGGCGTCATCGTGTCCGAGGCGTGATGGGTTGGGGTTTATACGCTGATATATACACACAATATCTATGGAGTAAATTACAAAAGTTATCTTTCCACGCTACATGCTACGTTTGTTCTAAAAATGGAGGCGTGATCCAGATATATTTTTACTTGGCTATTGCTTGAAAGCGCTCGCCATTGGGAAGACGCCGTCCGCGTTCTTCTCCACGACCCCGTTTTCCGTCACAATGGCGTCAATCAGCGCCGCCGGAGTCACGTCAAAGCTGGGATTGAATACGCCAATGCCGTCCGCCGCCTGCTTGACGCTGCGGACATCCTCCACGTTGACAAGGATGGAGTCGCCCTCCTTGACCGCCGTCGGCCCGGAGACGACTAGCACCTCCCACCCTGGCCGTTGCTCAATCTTGATCTCGGCGCCAGTAGGCGTGTTCAGATCGACGCTGGTGGTGGGTGCGGCGACGACAAACTTGACTCCGAAGAATTTTGCAAGAATGGCAAGTTGGTAGGTACCAATCTTGTTGGCTGTATCGCCGTTTGCCGCGACCCGGTCAGCGCCGACGACGACGGCCGCGACATCCTGCTGGGACATGAGGGCGGCGGCCATGCTATCCGTGATGAGCGTCGCGGGGATCTTGTCATGGACGAGCTCGTACGCGGTCAACCGCGAGCCCTGGTTGTAAGGGCGTGTCTCGGTGCAGTACGCATGGACGAGGGCCGACGAAGCGTGGAGGGACCGGATGATGCCGAGCGCGGTGCCGTACGAGGCGGTAGCCAAGGAGCTGCACGGACGGAATCAGCAGCTGCATGTCCACAATTGGTAGCTTACGGGGCCGTACCCGGTGTTACAGTGGGTTAGGACGCGGATGTCGGCCGTCTTGCCGACAGCGCTGGAGATCCAGTTGGCGCCGTGGCTTCCAATCGCCTTGTTGTCCTCGACGTCCTGGATCAACATGCGCTCTGCGGCCTCAATGTACGCCGTGGCGACGAGCTGCGGGGTCGCCGCA
>KI966418.1:192498-401498 GCA_000525045.1 Drechslerella stenobrocha 248 | reverse complement strand
TTCTAAAACATATTTTTAGAAGCCTATTCTTAGGGGTAGAAACTGAATATAGAAAGTTGTTTGGAAAAGATGACTTAAAAGAAGTATTAAGATATTCAGTATGAATGTATTATGTGTCCACTTATCACATAATATTTACCCTATAATTAGTTTTAGATGACCGAGGCACCAGCAGCTGAGGCATCAACCAATAAGAGAGATTTTACCAAGCAAGAATCCTGACAGATCTGCTTACTTATCCATATATAGGCAACCACTTAATACGAATGCTGTGCCTTGCGGATGCTCGCGCTGCATATGCACACCCGGCCGAGAAATGATGGCTAAGACTACATCGTGGACTGTTGGCGAATCGGCTGATGCCATATGCGGGTGGTGCATAGCCTGGACGGTTTATTGCAAATAATGCAATCGGTTGCTCTCCCGAGAGGGGATGGCGATTACTGGTGCGATGCATGCAAAAGCGTGAGATCTTTAATGGCAAAGACAGCACTAGAGGACATATCTTTAAGAGGCATACCTTCTGTAGCGACGCACATGGTACCCCTTTTATTTCCCTTATTGGGCTACCATGATGTTAGGCAGATTTTCGTGATTGGTGGTGAGGTCAGCACCGAATGGCATGGCCAGTATTGCGGAGTGAAAGAGCTTGTCTATCAGGCGGTCCGGGTCGGACCGTCGGAAGATTTATACGATGTTGCAAGATCGTCCAGACACCAGGTGCTTTTACAAGCAGAAACTAACCAACGTGAGGTTGTAGTGAAATGCATATAATATAAATAATAAATTGTCATGCACGATGCGGGATGGCGAACTGGTTATTATATTTTGTATTACAACGCTAACGAACTATAGGCCTGGTGTCTGACAACTCTACTATTATTCATTGTACCTCATTGTGGCTCCCTAGAGCCCTGTTGCAGCTGGCTGGTTTCTGGGTCTGTGATCGCGACTAGCGAAAGCTTCACTATAAAATCCTTCGCCGGACCGTCGGTCGATTGCTCCCACTCAAAGGCTAAAAGGGTTTTGGCTGCTGAAACAAGTTCTTTGCACTTCCCCACCGATCACCGTGTAGGTTTTGGTTCCCTGCGAACGGTTGTCATATGATTATCCAGCCTCGACACGTTGTCGTCTTCGTTCGGGCACCCCAGGTAATACTATTCCACTCCCTGGCATCTTGTATTTACTCGGATTACAGCCAAAGGACCTCATTACCTCTTCTGATAACGCAGCAAACAGCATTCTGAAGTAAATTCGGTGTAAAACTCATGCTTTGCCAATTTCCAACAAACCCATCATCCTGCTTTGGTGGACCTTGTCCAACGACGGACTTTCCGCCGACAGGTCTTGATAATCATCGCTCACCATACCTGCCTCGTCGTTTAGAGTATCAAAATACTCATTGGGAAAGCAGCTGGTAATGAAAAGCCCTCTCAACAAGAAATCCTACGGAAGTGGTGGGATAAAGTTGGGGCGATGACGCAGAAAAAATGATGCCGAAGGATAGGTTTGAATTTGATCAATAATGGACTAGCTCCCAGGCATTCCCTTTATGGCCTTAGCGACAACCTCCATCAATTCAACCCTTGGCCCAATCGTGCTTCTTGATCCTCTCCGCCTCATTCGATGTTGATTCGGCTGTGCAGTTTCTATATTGAAACTTGCTCAGTAAGACGTAAGGATAAGGCGCAGGAGCATTTTAACGAGCCATTGACTAGCAAATTGCGGCCAAAAGTGCCAATAGTTGCTCATGATACGTTTAAACTAAAAACTCTCCACCTTGATTATGTTGTAAGCTGGTTTTTCGTATGGATGGGTACTACAGTCGCGCGTATTGTAATGGTTAACTTGGTATATCCATAGAGCGAGGATCTTACTTGGGGATTGTAGAATTGTGAAAGCCTGTCTGCCTCTTCAATGCTTGAACTGCCTTTTGTGCAATATTTTCGCCCATGTATAATGTTTCTACCCTGGCTTCTTCCACTTTCTCTAGTTTCCTGACTTTTTTGATATGGGGATTTGTGGTATCTTCTGGGTGGAACTGACTAGTTCTAATAGAAACCTAGGCGTACTTGGTATAGTCCCTGGGTCCTGGATAATGCCCTGCTCCCGTAGCGAATACTGCTGTTTTGCAGGCTTTGAGGGCTGCTATTGGGATGAAAAACACCAGCTTGAATCGCGCCTGAGCGCTAGCGGCAAAACTAGCCATTGCAGGGATTGATCGGCTTTTGGAAGCGCAGGTATTCGACGGCGAGGGTACTCGAGTATTCGAGTCTGTTAGTTGGTATGTATATATGTAGCGGTGGCATACGTTATATGAGGATCATAACAAATATCGAGTCTTCGAGTTCAAAACCGGCAGTAACAGCTATGGGGATGACGGCAACGATGATGACCTTCGCGTGGTAGATGTGGACGGCGGTGACGACGGAAATGCTTTGAAATTATAACAAAACCCCTCTTTGATGTTTGCGGATGGGTACCGAAAACCGATTCATGGTAGAGAGTGACTTTTTGCCCTGGTCACGAGCCTAGGTATTACTTTCAACCACCCTGGCATCAATCGATTCCAACTACGTAGCTCAGGGGCGAAGCATCACTAACCATTCCTTTCGACTCAACTGATTATAGTCCACGTTTGTTCATTGTCACTATCACTAGACGCCGAAGCCGGGAATTCGCATGGTATTTGAGCCCGATAAAATACAGACACGTGCCCAACAAGCCGCGCCAATCGCGTCAGCGCCCTCTCAGAATATTGAGTTTTGGTTTGCGGTTGAGTAGAAAGGAAAGCGTTGGGAAGCCACCGTACACGTAGTTTGAACAGGGAACGGATGTGTGGCAGTACCAGACGTATACGTCACAGTATTGAGACAGCTGGCGATGGAAAAACTTTACATTTCCACGGTGGCTTCGATATAACGAAGCCGACAGTTGAAATGCTTCGCATCATCCGGAGGTAGTGCAATACCGGAGACACAGTGAGGAAGACGTTGGCAAGCCAAGAGGTCTGCCTCGAAGGGCAAAAATAATATTAATAACCGATATCGTCGCGTGGACGATATTTCAGATATTAAACTGAAAAGAACAGATACTACACTTGATCTAAGCCAAAAGGCAAAGAGAGCTACCGGACTAAGAGGGTGCTGGGGCGGCCGTCCTTTTATACTTTTGGGCGTGGACGAGGGAAAAAATCATCGCTGGCTGTGCCACTCACCCAAAGCGGAAGGATAGGGCTTTCCCCCAGTCAACACACGCTTGTGTTGTGTTGTGGAGCGTCAACACCAGTTGCGACGCGATCTACCATTGCATTGCCTACCGTGCGGTTGCGAATTCCTACATCTCAACATCGATTTTCGCTGGCAAACGTTGTGCAGTATGTATATAGTATACGTACCTAGGTATATTCCTAGGTACTTAGCCATTCACTGGCTCCAGCCGCGCTCTCAACATTAAGCTACTATGTCAATTAAATACATTATCGTCCACCGCCTCAACGCGTTGTCCGATCGACGAACCTCATGACCTTGGCTCCAGTCGAACTTCGCTCAAAGCCATCAAGTCCACGTACAAAAGTAACTTTGAATAGACGGTCGTTGAAGCCCTGATAAATCGCGAAGAATTTACTAAGGGCATTTGATATGGACTCCTCCGAAACAGCGTTACTGTTCTCGCAGTTCGACCGGTAAAGGCGAACCTCTAGCTCAATCTCGTTGGACTCTCCCGTTTGCAGAACAACTTGCCACTGAATGACGTTCCACCCTTCGGTCTTTAAAACCTTTTCTACAGCTTGATATTCGAAATATTCGCCAAACCACTCGAAACTAAACCGACGGTCGCGCCCATAGACGCAAAGTACACGAAGGTGTTTAGCATCCTCTGCTGGGATCTCGACGCCGCCCGCGAAACTCTGTTTCGACAAAGGTCGAAGGCTACCTAGATCGCCGGTTACATACCGAAGCAGCGGATTCCGCAGCCGGCAAAGCGAGGTCTGAACAATGATTCCCACCTCCCCATCTGGCACCGCCTCTGGGCGGATATCGCTTTCGGAGCCCGTCAAGGACAGTTGATCCATTATTGATGTCGGTAAGATCTCAATGTTCATCATCCGGGTATCAAAGAGAAATTCCATGGTGTCACCATCTGGTTCTCCAGTTATATACGGATTCGCGACGGCCCAGGGGCCTGCCTCTGCGCTGCCGAAAAGTGAATAGATTTTTGGCTGGCCAAGGGCAGCTAGAATTACCGCTTTTTGCGGCCTGTTGAGCGGTTCAGAGGTATAGATGACCTTTTTGATCTTGATCTCAGCTCGCTCCTCATCCGGTAGAGACGCGACAAAATTCGCAAATTGTAGTATCTGGCTTGCATCTGCGGTCAATGTATTGACACGAAAGTGTCTGGCGGTATTCCTTGCTTCAGCCATAGATACTGCTCCACCGGCACACAGCACTGAGCCACCCCCACACTCAAGTACTTCCGTTAGAAGATCCAGGGCCCTATTACCAGTTTAGCAATTTGCTCTGCAAACCAACATGCTTTCTCACCAACCTTACCTGTATAAACCACCTGAAGTGTGTAAAGACATGACCAAATCGCCGGGTTTTATAACTCCACAGGTTCTCGCCAAAATACCAGCCGCGTTACGCTGTCTCCGGTTTTCAGCCGCGTCTGTAGCAAATAGCATCGGCGCTCCCCCAGAACCACCACCAGTAGTGCTGAGATAGCATCCGTGCCAGAATGTATTCTGATCGCTTGGGTCCGCAGTCAGGCGCTCAATGGTTTTGTATCTACAGACTGATTAGCGTTGAGACCTATAGGCCTAGCCTCGCTAAACTTCCTGGGCCCACTCACAATTGGTCTTTTGTTGCCAGCGGTATACACTTAAGATCGACTTCTTCGTTATCCTCCTGATCTATGATCCGACGAACCTCATCCGGTGTCGGAGGATACTCTACATCCTTGGCATAGAGGGGATGAACTTTAGCGACCGAAACAATCTGCTTGAGAGTGTATCCGCAGTCCATTTTCTTAGTATGCACTGCTTGCTGTAGAGTTCGGACGGATAGGCTGGGTAGATAAACGCGTAGTTGATTGATTGCAGCCTCTAAGTTTAAACCGTATTTATAAATACAGACTTATATATACTGTGGGGGCGCCATCTCAGAGGAAATCTGTATCAGTTTTATAGTTTCGACGTTGCCTCCTGAGGCCGACCAGGGGGGTAGCTGCATCTTGACGCGAATAGCTCAAGCTCCCCAGAGCTGCCTAGTTGACAAGACGCAAAAACAAGCAAGGGAGGAACAATCACTCTGCCCAAATCGCCCGCCCCAGAAACTTTCTGCACAAAGTGAGATATCACCGCGAGCGCGATTCTCCTGCGGTTTAGGGAAAGCGTCCCCGATACAGCATTTCTAAGCGTCGGGTCCCTCTTCCCTAGCCCGAGGAATGTGCTGGACATACCGGCAGATGCAGGTCTCATCCAGTTTCAAGTTGGAAAATTTTTCGTTCTCCGAAGCTTCCTTCAATCACTTTGCTGCGCGTCGTAGTAGACCACAATTCATGCAATCGTGCATGCATGAGACATGAGACCTCGCGCTAGAACTAGCTTCCTGGGCGCTGCCTAGATTTACAGTCCCTACGTTTTGTTATTGGGCTCGCTTTTAAATTTGTGTTGTTGTGATTTGCTTATTTTATTTAGACTGTATAAACAAGCCTTGGCTACGAATTGTGTGTTGCAAATTTAAGCAATTTTTGGTATACAAACAAGCAATAATAATAACATCGCAACAAACGTACGCAAGTAGCAACACAAACTGCAGTGCAAAAATGTAACAAACCAAGACGCAAACAAGATATTTGAATAAAAGCAAACAGAAAAAAATATAGAAAAACAAGAGTAGGGCTGATAGATGTATAGTCTACTTGCAAAGCAGAAATATAGTTCTCTATCAGAATATAACTACTGCTATGTGTGTACACAAATAGCTGTGTGTGTATGTTTGCTATTATGTGTTGACACACTGGACAACACACTAAAAACACCCCGAAGTCGCAAGACACCGCTCTCAAAATAGACGACGGGTCAACGACGCATATAATACATTATTAAATAGGTTTTATATCCATATCCCGAACCCCGCCCCCCTAAAAAACCAACGCCCGCAAATGTAAAAATTTTAAACCCAACAAACTTTTGATGGCAAAAGGGTACTTTTGGGCCGACCGCTCCCCGGACAGCATCAACTCGCGGCCGAAGGACCTTCGTGCAGGTCGTACAAGGCTTTGAAAGCAGACCCTGACTGTCGAAGGAGCTGATGGGGATTCCCCATTTCTACGATGTTACCTTTATCCAACACGATAACTGTATCGTAGTCAACAATCGTGTTCAAACGGTGAGCAACGGTGACAACGGTTTTCCCCCAGAAGTATTCCCGGAGAACTTTTTGCATCACGTCATCCGATTCTTGGTCGACACTGTAGACATAGAAGTTAGAGCCATACTCGCAGCCGGAAATCGTGGTGTTAGTGGTTATAAGCTTACCTGCTTGTGAATTCGTCTAAAACGATAACACTGCTGTCCCTCAACATTGCTCGGGCAAGGCAGAATAGCTGTCTCTCCCCGTGACTCAGCAAGCCCTGCAGGTCAAATGCAGCATCTAATCCACCCTCGAGGTTCAGTACCTTGTCCTTCAATCCAACCGTTGCTAGTGCTTCTAGTATATCCTTGGAATCTAACTCTGTGCATTCCCCTGACACGTGCGCATAGGACATATTCTCCCTTATCGTCCCAGCAAGGAAAAAGGGCTCTTGTGAAAGGACGTTCAGTCGCCCTCGCAGCGCATTTATGGGTACTTTCGAAATATCGACACCATCAAGGCTGATAGATCCGCTTTGAACCTCTAGCAGCCTGAAAAGGCCCGCGACCGTCGAGGATTTACCACTGCCTGATCTTCCACAGATCCCGACTTTGCTACCTGGGGGGATATCAAGGTTGATCGAGTTCAAAACAATGTCCGAGTTTGGCCTAGTAGAAGATAATGGTCAGCGATCGTAGAGAGAGCATCCAGCGACGGGTATACAATAAGCTTACATATGGCTAGCCGAATAATTTCTATACACAATGTTTCCACTTTGTGGCCATTCAAGTGCTGGCGGGTGATGCTTGTCCTCGTCATCTTCTTTCGTGGCGGTATTGTTGAATTCGCACATGCGAGTGACTGCACCTAGTGAGATTTCTAGGTTTGTGTAGAACAGTATGGCGATTTTGAGAGACGCACTCAAGCTCATCTAAGAGAGTATTAGCAAAAAGTATTTCATGAGAATTTGTATCTTTATAATAGTATCGATGGGTTTGTATAATGGCGCGTAGCCGTGCATATTGAAATCTTGGAGAGGTTCATACCGTATTGAGAAGGGCGAGACCGATATAGCCTGAATTGAGCGAATTCCGCAGATACACAACGATTAAAACGATAGCAAATGCCAGAATAGCCACAATCATATCCAGTACCATTGCAAACCACCTTTGCGATGTGCTAAGGTAATACGACGGCTGTTGAGACTTTGAAAGGAGTGTCCCACACTCCTCCCGGAATGCATTCTCCCAGCAGAATGCTCTAATCGTTGAAATTCCCGAGAGTGTTTCCTGAAAATGGCTGTATAGCGGAGCCTTTGCACCCATGTCTAACAATCGCAGTTGCCGCGATGTTTGAAGGTAGAAGCATACGACGCTATAGAAAACGAACCCAAGAAACGGCAGGGCAACCGCAATCCAGGGTGTAGCCAGTAAACTGATTCCGACGGTGCCTATGACGACGAGCACAGTCTCTATAAAGCTGTGCATGGCTGTTGGGAGATCCATGTCGACTTGGGCAAGGTCCTGACTGAATCGGTTAGTGGTAACACCAACATCGGTTGTGTTGAAGTAAGCCATTTTGCTCCTAAGCACTGGGTTAGCCACGCCAATATTGGCCGATGGTGACATGATTTCACTCCAAGGACCAACCTCATCATTGTATTTAGCTGCCAGGTGTGTAAGTTTATCGACGAAACCGACATCACCCATCTATGAAAATGCCAGACCCAAATCGCAAAAGCTGCGAAGAAGAAGAACACCAAGCCGGTATAGACAGTCATGTAGAAGCCTGTCTTGGTCGGGTCGGGTTCGTTGCTCCAATCATTTAGCCAGATAGCTGTCCAACGCATCAGGCCTGTTAGCTCGCCGCGCCGAAGTGCACCGAATGAATAAAGCTCCACATCTTCCCAGTGACGACGTCATGACTTACTCAATACATTCCAAAAGCTAGCCTGTGTGATGGCAAGGCATCCAAATATAAGTGTGTGTCGCCATCCAATGGATTTGATATAATATCTGAATGCGCTTGGCCCCTTTTGATTCTGAGGGGTATGATCCACGTATGTGCTAGCTTCCTTTGATGTGCACATCTTTTCGTATGCAGCGTCATATATGACCTCTTTGTCACCATCACACGTGTCTTGAGGGTACCAGTCCTCTCCCTTCAGTCCTTCCATTATCAATTCATCATCGCTAGTAGAACCGGATGTGAAAGTTTCTGGTGCGCCATGCGATTTGATTGAGCCTTCTTTGCTCATCACAATAACGGTATCGGCGAAAGGTAAATGGTGGACTACACCGCAAAAGGTTAACAGAATTTATACAGGATAGAGCAAAAGAATCTCCTAGCTTACCTGCGTGAGTAGCTAATAAGACGGTGTTATTGTTCCGTCGAAGCAGTCCCCCTGGTCCTAGTAGCCTGTTGCAAATATACTCTCCTGTCGCGGCATCAAGACCGCTAAAGATGTCGTCGAGCAAAAGGATTGGCTTCCTCGAGTAAACTGCTCTAGCAAGGGCCTACACTTTCTTAGAATTTTGTTATCACTGTTAACTTGGGAGGTATTGACTCACGATTCGCTGTTTCTGCCCACCTGACAGGCCAACTCCTTGGGAGCCCACAAGGGTCTGGTCGCCCTTAGCATACAGCATCAGGTCTTTAACCAAGCAACAACACCGGACAACTTCTTGGTACCAGGTCGGGTCAAATCGAGATACACCGATGATATTATCTCTGATGGTTTTGTTGACCAGCCAAGGCGTCTGCGCACAATATGCTATAGCACTCCGGCAGCTTATAGTTGCCAGTCCTCTATATGTTGTTGTCTCGCCAATTAATGTTTGGAGAAGTGTCGATTTACCACATCCAACTCTGCCAAATTCAAAATTAGCAAGACGAATGATGCTGCCTTAAATCGATGGTTCATTGAACTCACGGTCCGATAAGCATTGTGACTTGACCGGGAAATATGTCGAAAGAAAGATCTTTGAGAACAGGTAGGCCCTCCTGTCCCCAGCCAGCACTCAACCTCACGACTTGGAGAATTGGCTTGGGAAGGCCTGTGGAAGTGTGGCCTACGTTCCACATCTCAACCTCGTCTTTCTTTGGCCCCAAAGACCAACTTGGCGGACTTCTTTTGTGCTGAGCCACCCGTTTTTGCTGAAACAACAGTGCGTCGTCCAACTCGACTTCTGTCATCAAAAACTCTTCAATACGAGTAAAGCAGCCAAATGCATTCACAATACTAGGCATGCTTTGGATGAACCACTCAATCTTTAGCAAGACAATGCTCAAAATAGCAAGTGATGTGAATAAGGTTTTGACATCCATGACTTGACTGCCGTTTGTGTGTCTGATGTACGATATGGCTGCAAACAGGATAAAGGTGAGCCATTTGGAGCCCTCAGCACTGATATTCGACAAACCGAGCCCCAGAGCAATATTCCATCTGAGCTTCTGGGCAGCTTTATCCTCAGAATCGCGCAGTGCCTCGATTTTTTCACTGACGCGGGATTCGAGTCCCATTGTTTTAACTCCGCGCATGGAAGCTATAACGGAGGATGTAAACTGGACTCGCTCTTGCGTTTTCTGCAGCCAGGCATCCTGTTTTTTCATGGAGTCTACAGACAGGATGCTAGCTAGACTTGTGCAAGCCCCTACCACCAGAACAGGTGCCACAATACTAATAGTCGTTTGTAAGTTTCCTCCGGATGTTAAATAAATGGTGCGCATGGTAAGGTTTACTTACGCTAAACCCACTTGAAAGTAAAGCATGTATAGGGCAAATGGGATCACCACAATACCGGAAATAGCTTCGTGAAGATATTTTAATCCGAATACCACTTTCTCGACATCAGTGCTCATCAAAGTAACAGATGCTCCGGTAGCGGTTTCGCCCAAGCCGATGGTCAGAGTCTTCCGGTATATAATGCTGATCAAACACCCCCGCAATGTCGTCACCCATCTGTCAACTTGGTGCCAATAGGCGGCGCTGAATATTCCAATGAATGTATAGACAGCACCAAAAGTAGCTAGAAGATAACCGATATCCGTAGGCTCGTCCGAGGACACAAAGGTGATAATCCTCCTGATAAGGAAAGGTTGGCAGAAGCTCAAACAGATATAGGCAACATTTGGAGCCGCGGGCGATACCCAATGCCATATTAAAGCCCGAAAGCTTGATCTGGCAAGCCTGTGTTTTGTTTTCGAGGTAGAGTATCTTTGCCATGTTTCGTGAAAGTTATCCTTAACGTGTTCTGCATTAATTTCGCTATCAAGGCCCCATAAGTCTGATAAATCCAGTGTCTTCGAGTAGCCTGTATAACACCACATTAGATAACATTATAGGTATAGTAGCCGATGAAATCTGTGTTACCTTTTTTCAGCAAAGGCAGTAACCACCAGAAAATTAGCCGATTGAACAGGCCGCATGTTTCTTCGGGCGTACTGGTTTCGGAATCGGGAGAGCGGAGGAAGGCCGTTTTATCTTTCGTTTCCAAAAGCAGTGTCGACAACTTCAGGGCAATGGAGGCCACGAACAAGGAGAGTAGAAGCTTATCACAATCAGTGTCGATGAAAGCTTTTGCTCTGTTGATGTCGAAGAGGATAGAACCGGCCAAAATAAGGCAAAGTAGCGAACTAGGACGGATATTCCGGAAGTGTTCGAGTCTGGACAAGGCTCCAGCAGCGATGGCCTCACAGAATGAAAGAGCCGCCACAGCAGCTGAGGTTCTTGCGGATTCGGATGTTTGGGTTGCCCACAAGATGGCGATGACTAGCTGTAGTATAGCTAGAGCTGCGAAATTGACCTGGACAACTTGTTAACCAACATGCGTCGAAGTAGCATGTTACTTGAAGGATATTTTGGCAATTTGGACGCTAATGTGGATTGTGGATCCTACGGGAAAATAGAGTACGAACCAATTTTGAACTCGCGAGCGATATCTCAAACACCCTTTGCGGTTGCCAAGATAGTTGTCGAATTCGAATAACGGCCAAGGAAATGACTACTATCGCCGGTGCCAGGTCAAAGGTGTTTTCGTGGAACTGAAGGGTGACTTCTGGCCTTCGTAGATAGAGGGCCACGGCCAAGCCGTTGTCCAAACCTGTAGTGTACCCCATATCTACAACCCACAAAAGGATATCTTATGGGATTAACACGGTGCTCGGCAACATTAGAACGGTGGGACGTATTTGGGGTCCAAGAATGTTCGAATATGCATCCAAGGAGTATTATAAACATGGCGGTGGGAGCTCTATTGTTGTAGCCCGCAGTGGTGGATATCGAACCCCATATGCCCAACAACATGGGTTACAGTTCGACCTTCCTGGCTGAGATTCTAGATTCAGTTGGAACGGGATGGTATTGTGGACCTAACATTCGAGATCACCCCTGATCCCTATTATCATTTCTGGCCGCACAGACCAAAACCACGGTAACTAGCTGGGAAGTTGCTAGACGACCTGGTACTGAAGCGTCACGTAAGGCCGGAAAACTTCAACGTACGCCCAGGGAGCTGGCTATAAGGATCTACTAACATCAAACACGACCCCCCCCCTCCCGCTGGGACAAAATTATTCTAATACATTTGTTCGAAGGAAATTGTGGCCGAAAGTGCCTGGCTGCCTTCTGATCGACTTCGCAGCCCGGAAAGATCCAACCTGCGCGGGTACCTGCAACGTCGTGTGCCCCTTCTAGAATTCTAGCTAGCCGAAGAGGGCATCGTAGACGAACAATGCGGCGACAACACGGTTTCGATAGAAGAATTGAATGGCGCCATGAAAAATGCCCGACCGCAACAACAGCCCTGAATGCGTCACGTCAGAGTCAGGAACCGCGGCCGCGGCCGCATTCCTGCCTCGGTTTCGGCTACGGAGAATTGTAAAAGCGGCAATGCAACGCGATGCTAGCGGATAGCCTCGTGGGGCACCAAATACTACCTGAAAATCTACCGAGAAACCACCAGCCCACTCGGCAACAAACAGGGACGCTATTGTGCGGTATGCGGCGGATGAGGACACTTTTTTTTTTCTCCTCAGCTCACCGAGATTACAACTGATTGACTATGTAACAAAAGCAAGAGTGTCACACCAGCCGTAAAGGTACGATTGTATGCACATTGCTCCCTGCTCGGCTTCGCTAGTTTTGTTTGTGGCTATCCTAGCTGATTCTAGAAGCAGAGAGAGTACATCTTTGCGGGCGTTACACTCAGAGATTTTTAAAACCATACGGCGCAGCTCCCTGTTACGGAAACCAGGACTCAGAGAGCTCACCTCAAAACCGCTCTTTACAACAAAGTTTTTTTTTGCGCCGGTTTATCCCTTCTTTGGATGGGCGGAACATGTAAGAAGAACCCGAGCCAACTGGGTAAATTCATCGGCAGCTCGTGGCGTCTCGAATGAGCCACTTAGCAACGGAGCGATGACGAGGGCCGCTTGCTTTCCCAACGGCAAGAATCTAACTTATTTCGTAGTCTCTGTCTCAACTCCGCAAAAGTGATTGGGGTGATGCACCCGTCCTTCCTTCAGATCACATTCCAGGCGTTGTTCACAGTCCATCACTTGCAGATTCAAGATTAGCAAGGAGATATAGCAACCCTTAGCGTCTCTTATGTGGGCAAGGTTCAAGCTGGGTATAAAGGGACGTGTCGTAACTATGGTCATCTTGTCATAGCTTTCGAGCTTCAGTATCTCGATCATCTTTTTTATTACGCATTAAACTTTTGAATACAAAATGGCGCACATATACCAAATTCCCGATTGCGACACCCTTGAGCCAGCTGGCAACTGTGAAGAAGCCCTCTTAATTTCGAA
Source organism: Drechslerella stenobrocha 248 (assembly GCA_000525045.1). Taxonomy (NCBI): domain Eukaryota; kingdom Fungi; phylum Ascomycota; class Orbiliomycetes; order Orbiliales; family Orbiliaceae; genus Drechslerella; species Drechslerella stenobrocha. The sequence continues at coordinate 388,332 of KI966418.1, read as the reverse complement.
ACAAAATGAGCTGGGCCGCTCAGAGATTCCAGAGGCTGAAGCGGGCAGAAATATGGCCAAAGTCTTTGACATGTCTAGCGCCTTGCCATTGTATATAAGTGCCGAACTCTTAAGACACGTCCAAAACGTTGGCAACAATCTCCACGCCGCAATCACAGACCTTGTGTCGAGGTGGTGGGACGATGATTTCAACTTGCGAGCTGCCATACCACTGGACCCAAAGATCGAAAGAATCCTGAGGAGGCTAGAAAGTGAAGGAGTACCTTGGCAGACCGGAGTCTGGCGCCCGGATTTTCTAATCGAGGACGACCTGGAGACACCCGGTAGCCAGCCCAGCATAAAGATATGCGAAATCAATGCACGGTTTGGATTCAATGGGTTCTTCATGGGCCAGGGTCTGGCGAGATTCTACGAAAACGACACATCTCCTACTCAGCCGGCGTTCTCAAATGTGGGTCATCATTCCAATGTAGGTCATGAGGCACTATCAATGGGCTGACTTAACGCTTCTGGCAGTTTAAAAACTCCTTCCGAGGGATCTTTGACGACACCCCGGTCCACGTCCTGAAAGTGAGAGAGCATGGTTACGATATTCACTATCTTCCCAGGGAACTGGGTGGCCGACTGGTCTTTGTTAACGACCTCTCAAGCCTTCGAATTGTGACAAAAGGGACCAAGAACCACTTGGTGCATGTAAATGACAGTGGCAGACAGGAAGAAGTTTTCCAAATTGCACTCGAACTGCACCAGGACGAAATATTATCAATGCCGGAGGATATTCTCTGGGAAGTTTCGATTCGGGCCCGCGTGAACGACATGCGGACTATAATGCTTGTGCATGACAAACGGATGCTCGGCATCGTTCGCCAACAGCTAGCGAACCTTGTAGCCCGAGGCACCATCTCTCCAGAAGGGGCAATCGTGTTAGCCAAGTCCCTAGCTGAAACTTGCTTGCCAGGAACGCCGGAGTACCGGCAGGCGATTGCTAGCGATAAGGACGTGGACTGGTTGTTCAAACCGGCTGGTAGCGGCAAAGGAGCTGGGATAGTTTTCAAAAACGATATTTCTCAGGAAGATTGGCAAGCCCTTACATCAAAATCGCAGACTGGGGCCTCGCATGTCCTACAAAAGGCCGTCACTCAAAAGGTGTTTGATTTGTTCGCCCCTAGCTCCAACTCGTGCAGAAAGGTCCAACTAAGCGTTGTTGGAACTTTCTTCAACATCAACGGCCATTTCAGAGGATTTGGGCCTTGGAGAGCATCAGCGAGCAAGCTTTGCGCCTTGTCGACTGGTGAATCTTCTGTAGCCTTGATGGGAGTTTGCAATCGGTCATGCCTCCCATTCCCGCCGAACCCTCTTGCCAACCGGTCATCCTGCCAAAGCACCATTATTTATAACAGGGGCGGCCAATTTAACGGCTATCGGACGACAGAAGAGCTTGATTCGGCATACCACTCAGGGAACTCAGATGATGGCAACAGCCTTGCCAGCAACGACAACCAAAAACCTTTACTACCCGCTGAGATCATCGTCGCATCTTCTTCTACCTTGGGAGCAACCCCTAGCCATGTAGCGAAAGTCCACGAATCCCTGGAAAAGCACGGCGTGGCATTAGTACGACTCGACTTTGAAGACCCAGAATCGGACTATCTCGTTTCGTTAGTCCGTGACGGTCTACACCCAATGTACAACCACGGACTGCCCGTTGATCACTCCAAGGAAAAGGGCTGGCTGTGGGACGTTAAGCCTGTACATGGAAAGCTCCACGTTCGGGGTGGCGTAGCTGCGCAAGCCAGGAGCGAGACTATGGACGTCTTCCCCTGGCACACGGACTGCTCTTTCGAAGATTGCCCTCCTCGCCACTTCGCCCTCCACGTCCTACACGCCGACAGATGTGGTGGTGGTTCGCTATCCATCGTCCGGACCAAGGATGTTGTCATGGAGCTATCAGAGGAAGCTATTTACCGGTTGAGTCTACCGGAATTCGCTTTCCGAGTCCCCAATGAGTTCCACAAAGACTCGGATTCTCTCACCGGGGCTTTGCTCGACATGAGCAACGATGAGCCTAAGCTTCGGTACCGCCGGGACATTATCACCCCGTTGACTGAGCGAGCTGAATCTGCCCTTGACGAACTGGACGCAATCCTCGACGACTGCCGTTCTAAGAACACGCTGAAGGCCGAGGACCTACCGGACGGCATGGTCATCGTCCTTGATAACGCTAGATGGCTCCATGCACGCAACCAAGTCAATGATCCTAATAGGCATCTTAGACGCGTGCGCTGGAACGCACAACCATTCCCTAGCAATCCTCAAGCGAGAGCTTGAGGCTTGACTTTCAAGAGCCGCACACGGGGAAGAATTCACAGTCTTATCATAAAAGAGCATACTGATCGGGTACCTAAGGCTTATGCCTAGTTAATTATCGCTTACCGCCGTATAGACCATTTGTTTTGTTAGTCGTCCTGCGTATATGCGTTTCATTCCGGTTCTTTTTGGTGTTTCGGATTTCCAATTGGGCTTTGGGTTTTGATATTTATACTTACGGCGCCGCTCCTGGTTACTACAATATCACGGCTAGCACGCGTTTCGCGGGTATGGTAATGGGCGCCTTGCCACCAGGCTCCATGGCTACACAGCCACGACTCCTGGGCCCTGTTGAGTCCATGTACTTGTTTTGCGCTTTTTAATCGCCTTTGATCAACTGATGCGCATAGCAAATATATATTTTACACACGTCTTCACATCACCGTTTGATTGACTATGTATGCTAGAAAGCATCTGCGTGGCTACTGCTTGGTGGTATAGATATACGTATATATTTACAATAGCTTCTAGTTTCTTGGCCAAGATACAAGTGGATTGTGGGACTATGAGCCTATAATGTCTAGATTTATAGAAACTCATGGTAAAGAATGCGTTGGCCACGCGAGGGATATAAATATATATGCCAATGCAACACAGAAAACGTGTAAACTGGCTGGAAGCAAAGCCTTAATATATACACTTCTTAATATTTATAATTTATATACATCGTACGTTTTCCAGGATATCGACATGCATGGCGTCAGTCTCGCCTCATGCTCTACCAGCCGGATAGATTAATTGAGGCATTGCGAGTAGTAGTCATTGCCAAATTTGCCTACGAAGAAAGTTGTAATGTTAGCTTCATTCATGATTTATCGCACCCGGGTAACCAAGTGAAGTGAAGACTTACAAGTTCCCTGGGAGCAGCAAGTCCGCCCAGTGAATCCTATACCACCGCACTGGCCATAGAGCGTAGCGCAGTTTCCAGAAGCGGTTGTAGTGGTAGTGCCAGGGGGCGTCGTGCCACCGGCTGTGGTCCTCGAGCTGGTTGTCGTGGTCCTCGACGTTGTGGTGGGGTTGCCGACATTGGATCCTGGGTTTTGCAGTGTCAACAAGCCTGGGCGGTAAGGAAGCCTGTTATAGTCTCCACCCGAGTTCGGGGCTCGCCCTTGGTAAAGGAGTTGAAGTTTGCACGTATCAACGGGGAACGTCTCGTCAGCGGAGCTGCGGACTAGGTCGCCGTGACTGATATCGTTGGTCCAGGTAGCACCACTGTTAGCCTTGCCGGCGAACGGGCTGCTCTCGGATCCAGCCTGTACCGTCCAGGAACCTCCCAGGCTAGTAGCGGTGAATGAGCGGAAGTATCGTCCCTGGCTGCCAATGGCTTCAACGATCATGAGATATCTGTTCAGACCTGTGAGGGTGTAGACCTGCACTGCCTCGAAGAGGTTATTTGTGGTATCGCTCATAATGATGGTTGACGCCGAGCCGAAACTGCCTGGGAAGTTCCCAATCGGCATGCTGGACCGGTAGATCTTGCCGTTATCTCCCGTGAAGAACAAGTACATGGTTGTGCTGTCAGCAATGAGCGTCTGATCGATAGGCCCCGTGCTGGAGTCGGAGATTGAGCCGGAGAATAGTGGTTGCGCGCTCGACCAGCCGTTCGCATTGGTGGGGTTGGATGACGTCTTGTAGGAGAATGCAGTGGAACCCCACTGATAGGCAAGAACCCAAATGCTCTTGGGCCTAAAGTAGAATAGTGTAGGTGCAACAGTGCCTCCAGACATTTGATTCTGGGATACACTACCCATGTTGTTCCAGTCTGAGAAGAGACCGAAGTTCATGGACCCCCAGCCTGATCCGTAGTACGTAGCATACACAAGATGCTGGCCGTTGTAAGGGACGTAGGTGAAGTCTTTGAGGGAGTCCCATCCGCTCTTTGGCTGCGCCAGCGCGCCAGTAGACGACCAGCGGTATGAGGTTGGAAGTTGGCATTGCGCCACGACAGCCGTCGCGGACGCAAGCAAAATAAGGCCAGTAGAAAGCATATTTGCAAGATGAAGCTGAGCGATGTTCGAAATTCTCGATTGCTAAAAATAATAGGTGGAGACTACGCGGCTTTATACCTATCAGGAGCCAGGTTAATGCAGTACTCCAAAAGACCGGGGCGGAACCTTCCGACTGGCGCACCCTTTGCTTAAGGCAAAACCACTAGGGAAATGGGGCCCAGTGGGCATCGTGAAGGTCGCTACATAGGCTATATGGATGATCTAGGGTTAATTTGGTCAATCTGTGGGAAACCGATAGTTAACCCACCGAAATTGCATAATTAATCCTCGAATGAGAAGCCTGCGCACTTGCGGAGCGAACAATGGGGCACCTTAGTTAGGCCAGGGCCAGCTCTTGGCCGGTATCCCCAAGTTCGTCGCATCGGTCCGGTCTCCCGCTACCAGTGATTTGTGGTTCAACTCGCCTCGATCGGTAGGGAAAGCGCCGAACAGGATCTGGGCTTCTTCAAAGTTCCCTGCAACCAATATTACCCGGGAATGGTAGGGTCGGTGTCCTCGCTCCGAACCTCACTAGAGAGCAAGCTCATGAACCAATGTCAGCTTTTTGGCTATTGTACTCCATCCCCTTCGCGTAGCCGTCGCATACAGCGCAGGGGCGGACGATATATGCGATAATTCTCCCGGAAATGCGGGGAAACATCAATTGGACGCTTGCGTTGGATGATTTTTTGCCGGTGGTGGAGCCCCGTTAACATTTTGGACCCCGAGATTTATGAATCGTTACCATGTTCTGAGCAAGGGTGAGCCAATTCGCGAAATTTGTTCCATGGTTCAAGGACTGGGCGGATAAAGTGGTCGGGTTGGCTCTTCCACGGAATCTATTCCAGCGAAACATCTTTACCACACAAGCGGTACACCTCAACCTTGGTTTCCTACCTTAACCCATGGCAAGCTCCCTCCGGCAAGCCGGCGCGGGTGGCCCCTTGGTATCATCTAGATAGACCATATGCGTTTGTATATAGATATCCCGTCCATTTAGATATGCTGTTCTGAGGCAGGATGACACTATTCAGGCCTTTGTGTTGCTCGGTTCGCGAATCCGCGAACCGAATACATTGGGGCTGGGTGCGGGACGGATATCCGGGGCTTCGTGTATAACGCATCAAACTGGCTCGGAGCATAGCACACCATGGTGCCGGAGGGCTAAAGGTTATACTATATCAATGTACCATTATATTGCGCGTTCTAGTGACACGAGGTATAGCAGCAGTTACGTCTTGCCTGTGCAGGGACGAACATACTCCAAGCACTCGAGTACTCCCAGCTCAGTTCCCTATCCCTCGTGTATAAGCTACCAAGTAACCATTCAAGGTAACCCAAGTTGAAGCCTTTCCGATCAGCAAGAAGTCTTATATTATATAGATGAAACTCTAAGGGTGATAAGCTCGGTCAGGGCGCTTGCTAGGAGCTTGGCAGAGTTTTTCTATCTTAGCCGAAAGGCAAAGAGAGCTATATCTTAAGAGGGACCTGGGGCAGCCGTCCTTTTATACCTTTTGATCAGAGCACAACACAAAAACAAACAACACACATACAGAATTGAAATGAGAACACACTCCGGACCAGATGGGACAGAATTATTTGACAGTAGCCTGGCGAACGAAGTTCGCCCGCAAATTTTTCGTCGTTTTACACCAAAATATTTGGGCCGGACCTGTTACGAGACTGCCGTATATCTACTGCAATATAACAAATAAACTTGAATACTATATATGTTAATATATTGGAATATCCTCCCGGGTGTTTACTAACATTTTCACCACGCCACTGATTCGCTGTCATATTGACAATAGCGAAGCGCTTATGGCGCAAGCCGGGCGCATGCGCAGTGGCAGGTATCAGTCCAAGGGGTTGCAGGACGCCGAGAGACCACTATGCTAATTACGGCGAGGATATCCGCAGTCGTCACGCATGACTCGGCGAGGTAATCACTGCATAGCTATATAGAAACTGTCCTTTGTTTGCAAGTTGACAACACTAAATTTGACTAGAACTCTGGGTAACAGAGCCATGCAATATACGCACACTGGTTTGTGAAACCACACGGCCGCACAGGTGCGGTCAAGTTCCCTGTAGCTAGTAGAAACCCCAATGTCGAGATCTTCTCATGGCCAAATTACAGCTAAACAGAAAACATATCGTATGAGTTGAGGCATAACAATTTAATTTCGCATAACTGCTGCGCATGCGCTGGCTGCCCGCCGAGCGGCTCATGCACTTCTCGCTTTTGTGGCGGAGTTGCACAAACTATCGCGTTAGCCCTACAGTAAGGCATAGGGAGAGCCTTGAATCGCCAACCTGTGCACCACAAACGCAATAGCTGTAGGGTATTTCTAAGCGAATTGATCCAATCCAGTTCGAATGTCCCTTCGGAGCTCACAAAATAACCAACACAATGTAGGCAGACGTTTTGGGATTTAGCAACTTTTGTCCGAATGGAGAAGGCCGTCTTGGCCTCGCACAGCTGCACTTTTGGCGAACCAGATTATAGATTTATCTTCGTGCGCCCCTGATGAACCCTATCTGCTACCGCTATCTTTTTACATTGAAGATATCCAGCATCTTATACAACTTCCACGATCCGCCCAAGGTCTTTTGACGATACGCACGCTTCAATCGACCACAGAGGAGCAAAGACAAGAACAATGACCCGGAGGATGTTCCTATCGGTTTTGGCGCTCGGATTGATACCACTAGTCACAAGCTCGGTAATCGCACGACAAGCTGCATCTCCTGCCCCAACATATACATATACCCAGGATACCCTTATCAGGCCCACGGCGGGCGCGCGGTTCCAAGTTGAACGGCCGGTAAATGTCGTCTGGTATATCCCACCAACGAGCGAAAACACGGGCATAGCAGAGGCATGGAACGTCACCATCGCCCTCGACGGGAAGGTTGCGAGGGAGGTTGCGAACGTTTGTTAGTGCAAGAATCCTCTACCTGGTTGAGAACATGTGCTGACTAAATATTTAGTTACTTCTGATATGTCGGGCGATCACGAAGCCAACTTTACTCCGGGCGTCACCTGGCCCGTATCCGAAGACTATCAAATCATTATATACTACGACAGCGGCCTGAAGTCGCTAGTATCACCAAATTTTGGTATATTTGGGGGCGGACAGGCGACCCGAACTTCGGGCTCCGACCAATCGTCAACAACGTCTCGGGCTTCTGGGACGCAGACAGCACCACCAACTACTTCGGCGGGGTCCGAAGCCACGGGGACCCCCGCATCCACTTCGAGCGCGTCATCAGAATCGCCTTCCGCCAGTGCGGCACCCGGAGGGACCGGTGTCTCCGCGGGCACACTAGGGGGGGCCATTGGTGGCGCTGTAGTAGCGACACTAGGACTCGTTGGATTGTTCCTATTCCTACGCAAGCGGAGAGCAAGTGCCGCTTTAAACCCCAGAGGTGCATACGACCCCGATCAAAACGATGGGAAAGGGTCTGGCCCTGTGGAACTCGGTGGTGCTGGCGGCCAGTCGTGGTCATATCAGCAGGTAAATGCGCACAGTAGTACGAGTTTGAACGCCACCAAGGAATATCAGGAGCTCGGTGCGACAAGCATGGTTCCACCTGCAAGAGCGACGGAAATGCCGACGGAGTTTCATCAGGATCCGGTCGAGATGTATGCGGTGTCCAAAGAGAGGGCAGAGGTTATGGGTGATACAAACTGGGCCCAGGAAGCTCCGCTAAACCAGCAACAGCAACAGGGCTACAACTACGCGCAGCAAAGCCACGGTCGGTAAGAGTTGTGAGCAGTAGTGTGTATGTATTTCGTTTGTTTTCTCGGAGTTCCTGTGGTGTTTGATTCGGTGGAGGGGCGAGGGGCTGTAATTATACATATACTTAATAGAGCTCAGGCTGCATTTGTACAACTGTCGTGGGACCTGGCCTCGCATTGTATTGACGTTTTGCACTTTCCCCGTGAATCTGTCGGGACGTCTGCTTTTATTGTGGTTCGTGTGTGACGCAGCAAGTTTCCCGTCGGAAGATGCAATTTGATCGGGTCCGCGGACCTACCCGACGGTGTTAGTAGACCTCGGACCGTCAACGTATAATTGGGATGGGAGCCCTCAATATATATAGATATACCTAGGTACATACCTGGGTACCTAGGTAAGCATATAAACCTTTCGTCTGCCAGCTGCATCATCTGATAAAACTTATAACCGCTCCTCCACTCGGCCACGAACTGTAAGCTATGAAATCTCAACTGGCCGTTCGTCACCTAGCAATGTCCCATTTCAGAACCCGTGGTGGCTATTCGCGCCCCGCGTCTACGTTCGCGGCTCTATCAACCGCTCGCCCAACAGAATCACAAACCTTTCATCTTCCTGATGGCCGCATGCTAGGCTATGCAGAATATGGCCATCCAACCGGTTACCCAGTCATCACCTTCCATGGCTTCCCATCCTCCCGTGTCGAGGCCTACCCTCTTGACCGCATCGCCCAACTTCAAGGATTACGCATACTCTCGCTCGAACGGCCGGGCTTTGGCCTCTCGACGTTTCAGCCGCAAAGACGGATACTAGACTGGCCGGCCGACGTGGAGGCCTTTGCCCGGCATAAAGGCCTGCGAAGATTCGCCATAATTGGCGTATCTGGCGGTGGACCGTACGCTCTCGCCTGCGCGAAGGCGCTGCCCAACCAGATGATGCTCTCAGTCGGCCTGTTTGCTTCCGGGCCGCCGTGGGTGGCGGGTAGACAACACATGCCCTGGTTTGCGCGTTGGCCCCAGTGGCTGGTGAACTTTTGGCCGGGAGGCTACCGACTATTGGCAGGTGCGCTCGTCGGGACCGTCAATTGGCTCATTCGCACAAGATTCGTGACCAGACGAATAGACAAGTTCCTGGAGGCCTCCGCCCGGAAGGCAAAAGAGGAGCCTTCGCCAGAAGCTGACCTGGAGCTTGTAGGGGCTGAAGATTTCACAACGGAGCAGCGAAGAGAGCGACTGCTGAGCTTAGTGTGGAATGAGCCATTTGCGCAAGGGACTGCAGGCTTTATTCTAGAGACAAAACTTCTCTCAGATCCGACTTGGGGCTTTGAATTCGAGGACGTCGAATACGGCCCGATCAGGATATGGCACGGTGCGCAAGATTCAAACGCGCCGATACAGATGATCCGGTATATGGCCGAGCGCCTGCCAAACGCGGTCCTGACCGAGTTTGAGGACACGCACTTTACTATGGCAAGGAATTTCTCTAGGGCGCTCTCCGAGCTTGTCTCAGAGCAAGAAAAACTGAAATACAGGGAGGCGCAATTACAAACAGAACCGGGAGAGCTATCGTCATAGCTAAGCAATTAGTTGTGCAGGTCTGAATGGCCGCGGTGTCGCGACCTAGGTCCATAGGCCCGACCCAGGCCTCGGAAAGGTCTGGGGGAACGCTTCTAGCTTCCATGGTGGCAGCTTCTAGAACTGTATGGTATACCATGGTAGACAGTGAGAACGTGGGTGTCCTTGTTGCCACGTTACACAACGGCTAGCACTGCCGGTGATCGCACTTGCAGATATGCAGATCGGGCACATCCAAACAGACTCTATCAGTTACTACGTCGTATAACAGTCCTCAACACACGTCGTACATCTCATATATATGTATTGTGACGAAACGTGTGTTGATAGGCCCATTTGCACACCTAGGCACATATTGGTTACTACATACTCTCGAGATCTCAAGGGCACCTACGCGGCCACGGATTATATAAGATCTGCGTACGGGTTGTAAATTAGCAGAAATAGCGAACGATCGAAATCAGGATTGCCTAGGATAATCGATACAAAAAAAATTGGCAGAGGGCTCTAGAGCTAGACAGCTCAGATATCCTATAGATTTGTTCGCTTTTTGTTAGCTACCAAGCGGCCCCTTGACCGTTGCTTCCACAAATCCTGTCACTAGACATTCTCTAGCCGGCATGCTTGGGATGACTACCCTCGCCTACTTTTATTACAAGAGCTTCCCAACAGTACCCCTGAATTGGGCGAACCCAAGTACGCCAAAAGCATGTCTCTACTGCTGCTGACGCGACGCCGCGGGAAGCGATACATACTCAAATACAACAGATAGCACATGACTAAAAACGGGACTCTACCGATAGCTACCATTCCTGGAGCGCAATACTTCGGAGGCTGGGCAGCAGACTTTTATGGCTTCAAGGCAGTCAAGTCAAGAGTCAACGCGCTGACCCAGCTTGATCAACGCCAAGTCGCTTTTACTCTATAGATAGATGAATTTATGTTCGACTGCTTTTCCAGTCTTTGTAGAAGGAGAGACGCTCGGTCTAGCTGTGTCCCCGCTTGAGTGGCAGTTACGTGAGTCTGAGCACTGGCTCCTTTTACGAGCGCTATTGTATTGTATTGTTGACTATATCATATACCTACAAGTTTTCAGCTGCATCGCCCCAAGCCTAGGCTGTTGCGTATTCAGTATCTACTTATTTACCTGACATCTTCGCGGGCGCTATTGATCAACTGAGATCACGAGCGAGCTAGGGCTAGAGCGTAGACGCGCACATGGACGCAAATTATAAAAAGTGTGGCATCCCAGTCTGCAGAGCAGCTTCCGTCAACACAGGGCCGGGATATGTAGCGGAATATTATATCAGCCGGATATCCCGAATCCCCGATATATGATTTTCAAGCTCGGACATCTAGCGCGGGCCCACACTGTCTCAGTCCCAGGATCTCCCGCCCACCAATTCACCTTTGGATCGCGGCGATGGCTTGAGTCAGGAACGGGATGGGGTGGTACAAAGCCTTGGCGCTGGAAAATCCAACGTCTTCAACAACAACAACAACATCGTCATCCGCCCGCAATTGCGGGGAAGGGGACTAGCCTCGGGGCATTTGGAGCCCATTGAGCAATGAAACTGGCGGTAAAGACAGACCAGGCACCAGTATATGGTAGGGGCATAGGCTGCGATCCCGACAATGTGATTTTCAGGGCTCCATACCCAAGCTAGCTCGGTCGGCATTCGTCGAGCTTTCACGCGGTCTGGAGATTTCCTGCAAGCGCCCTCCGTCTCCCTAAGTCCGCACCACGCAGCAACGTAACGTGAAGAGAAGCGCGAGCCAAACATCAGGAAAACCTCGGCAAGTCCTTTTTAGGAGTACGCAAACGGGCGTAGGCAATTTTTGGAAGAATCTCGAAGTTGAAGAGGTAACGTGGTCTCGAATCTGTGCCTAACTAGTCATTGTTCACATTCCTCGAGGGCTATAGCTCGAAAAAGACCAGCCTATGTAATGCGCTCTCTTGTTGTTGAACAAACACGTCAGGCAATAAGCGGCCCTTCAACATTCGAGCCTGCGAACATCCGAACATTTGAGCATCTGCGGATTCGACTCCTCGAGCACGCCTAGCTCTGAGCCAGCACACCACGCCAGCAATGCATCTCCAACACCACCCCCGCCCGGCGGCGATATCGAGAACGAAGAGATACTACCGTTGACAGTGCAAAGGCAATGCTCAAAGCGGTAAGCAGCTCGTGTGAGCACCTTCCCTGACTGTTTCCCGTTGATCCTGACCTTCTACACCCAATATTCGCGTAGATATGGCCACTTCAGCAATGAAAATCCCAAAGCCCAGGGCACGAGCACCCCAGGCCCAGCTTATGACACTCATCTTCGGCGAAGTGGACGACCCGACCAAACCGCCACGTGAAACACGGTATAAAGACATGAGAGCGGCAGCAAAGCGCACCTACCACCGGATCGTTGTCCCCGAGAGCGGAGCCGAGGGCGTTCCGTGGAACCGACTCTCTACAGGGCTCCAGGAGCGTGCTGTGGCGGATATGCTCAAAGAGGAGGAGTTCCATGTCTATTTCGAGCGGTCGGTTGATAATTGGCTGCCAAAATACCTGCTGTCCACATACAGCAAGTCCTATCTCGACTACCGTAAGAAATCGGGCCTAGGGCAGGTGCTGGACGACAGCCTCAGCTCAGGCTTGCCAGATGCGCAGCCTATCCTTCCAGGAATCGAGGAATGGTTCCGTATCGATTGAAGAGGCGATGTTAAAGGCGTTACGATCGTTGTCGGACCAGTGTGTTATTGTCATGTCGAGTATTCTGCGATGTTTTTTTGATTTTTTACCGGTGCGATATTGTTATGCCAAAGCGCCCCGCGCGTATAAAGAAAACCCTGTACTTTAGTTTGAATGACCTGGGAGAGACAAGGGATGCGTCCTTGTACCCGCATCCCGGTTATATATCCTCGACTTGACTTCTCGCTTAGATGTTTCTCCGCTCTGATGTCCAAGCACGTGATGATGGGATTTCTGAAAGATAGGTGTCTGGGATTGCGTAAATAGCGTCGTTGTGTCTCAGGGTGGCTTTGAAGACCGGATAATCTGCCTCCGACCTAGGCTCGAAGCCGGCGTAGTGCAGATGGCGTGGGTCTGATGCACCTTGGAGTTGGGGTCAAAGCGAATGGGGACATCCCATCCCCGATATATTAATATCCTTGTTGGGGCGGGTATTACTTTGATGCAGAATATTTCTTATCAAAGGAAACACATGCATGCGCATACTCCGCAACTGCATGGTGGGTCCCCATGGCCCCAAGGAGCAACTGCAGTCCAGCTTGGTACCTCGCCGACCTATGTCGCAGTCGGAAGATCTTCATAAAACTGTTCCTATAAGCTATGCTAGCTCTTTTCACCAACATGTTGTTCCGGGATTGGTTGTGTATTTCTACACCTGATGGGGTTCCTAATTATGCGATTGCACGCAAAGGTGTTTTGGCTTCTTCGGCGGTGGTTTTAAAAAACTAAAGAACATCAACCTTGGATATACCGAAAAAATCGGGCGTGAGCCTAGCGTCGACTGCCCTAACTATTTATGTACTTGGATGTACCCTATACCCTTCCAACCCGGGCCTGGTAGAGTAGCTTTGACACATGTGAAACCTGATCCGCGGACATGTACATGGAAGAAATTCAAGAATCCAGTATTTCCACGCGGTCGATTATATTGACGTCACGAATTATTTGTATGCATATTCAACAAAGAACTATGGGGCTATGTTTCCCCGAGTTCATCTGATTGAAAATAGGAACCGATCGGTCTGTTGGGTTGGGGAAGGTTGGGTCGGCTTTCATGGCTAAGGTTATAACGTTATAGTATATTGCAGGTACGCTACGCGAAGTGCGGCCTTCGTGCGAACCCGTGTTCTTCACATCAGTAGTCCATTTTAAGGTCCCTCAAGCCACTATACATATGCCTACAACTCTTCGAGGCGAGGTGGCAAGTTTCGTTACCAGGTTATCGATGTTTCGTAGTTGCGGATATGTGACGCTAATACCTTTAGAGTCCTACCTCATCGCGATTAGAGATCATATGGTTGATTTATTCCGTCCGATGAACCATATGCGACAAGCGGGTGAGCCAGGACATGTATCAATTAGTTATTTGGCGGCGCGCGCGGATCACCGAACACATTGTATTGGCCTGTATAGTAACTTTGGCTGAGAGCTTAAAAAATATCTTAAATATTACACATATGCACATATAACACAGGTTTGTTGATACGGACCCGGAGAAGCTGGAAGTCTAGTTGACCGGGAATGTAGTCCTCCGAGCATGCGATTGGGAATTCATGATATGTTAGTATAATATAGACCAGGTAAATACGTAAAGCATGCGAAAGTTCAACTTTATACAGAAAATAGTACTATATGGTATCTAGTTGGGGTTTTGTATACGGAATTATATTACAAACTTGGTAGTACAATGTTGATACACTCCTATTCCGGTCTATTCATGAATATTTCATGTAGGCTAGCGTATCGATTCCGTCTCCCCACGATTGCTCTAGCCTGGACTTCTTACACTGCGAGACAGAGCTAGAGGGACGCTTCGTCGGCTGGATAGGCTTAGCTTAGTGTTTGGAGCCATATCTCTTGGGTCAGATGCGGGTTCATGAAAAGAATCGGTCGAGACGGCGCCATCAAAATCGAAATACGTACGCATTCAATACGCGCTTCGAGCATTCCAGTAATATGGTACCAGATACTAACAGGTTCAGAGGCCCATGATCACGTGCGAACGATTATAGGCGGTGGGCTTGGCATCTCATTCCCATCAACGCGCGCTTGCACTGATCTCTGTCAGCTCTGACAACCTTTCACCGCCGGCCTCAAGATGCTCAACTAGCCAATCACCTTGCAACACGACTCGAACCCGTCGAAGTTGCGGTCTCGGAGCCATGCCAAGGGAGCGCTTCAAGACTCGCCTACACGAAAACCCGGACTTGGACACCAGCTTCTGGCTCCGCACAACCCATAGTCCCAAGACTGATTGGGCCTAGTTGTGGCACACTGGGGCGAAATATTTGAGACTGAACTCTAAAATGTGGAGGACTGAGGCCACGGCATTTACTTCCGGCTAGGCTATCGACTCTGATCCTAGTTACAATATCGGCACACCTAGAAGGCGTCTCTGGGTTGCTTCTAACATAGGGTTAGCTTGATGTGCCCAAAGCCATGGCATAATCCGCGGTGTTATAACGTTACGAGAGGTTGGCGGCACGCGGAAGACTTAATTCTGCGTCTAGCGTCTGGTTGATGAGGCAAATCTTACCGTCGGTCACCGCTGCCGAAACTCATGGCACGATTTCCTAAACCAACCTCAATGTCGGATGCGTCGAGAATATCATCGAAGGCTGTGAGCAGAAGGGACATGGGAGCTGTTCGGCAATTCCGGCTTGTCGGCAGCCCAGACCAGGGGGTGCCTTCGAAGTCGTCGGCTGGACGATGGTGACTGCGGGCCAGGCTTCATCGATAGGCCGCTAGCACTATACAAGAACGATTACGATATAAAAGCTCAAGGTTCTCTTGATCGTGGGCCGCGATCGATCGCGATCGATCGCGACCTGGAACCACATTCCAGCTCGCTACCTCAATGTAATTTGATAACGTCATGACGTCAATGGAATGTTCGATCTTGAGGTCCAGATCTATGGACGGAACTGAGCATTTGAGTCGGTACTGACTTATATAAAGACTTTCCCATCACGTTAGTACTATAGTTTGTCGGCAAGAGAAGATGGCACGTCTACCACGCTGCATCCGGATATCGAGCGTTGCTATAAACATCCGTCTATGCCACAGCAAGTTTAGTACATGATAAAAAAACACACTGGCAGCTGGCGCACTCAGCGATAATTAGCTTCTAGACCCAAGTTCTGTCACTGAGTTCTCGGTCTAGAAGTTACATATTTTATTGAATAATACCGAAAAATTGGTTGATGATCTGGCCATCTGGTAGATAATATTGGCCCCAAATTAGTTTGATAGTTTCAAAATTTCGCCCGGCCGTGCCCTATCTGCTCCGAGACCACTCCGAGACCACTCCAAGACTAGTCTCCGAGCGGACGGGTGCAGCCTCCAGATATACCAACTCGTCAAATTATAATCACTTTTCAAACAACCCAAATAGTCAAAACAACGCTCAGACGAACGCATCGCTGCATTTCCAACTCGATGGTAAATCAGGGTCACCAACCCCCCTATACACTGTCTTCTTTGGATACTTGCAGTGCTCCCGCTTCCCGTGGACGGTCCCATTTATCAGTTTATACCCCATCAGAGTCTCCGGCGCAGTCCCATTCTCTACCCATCGGACCAGCTTCATCAGCGCGCCCTGCTCCGGATCGATATTGAGCGCGCCCCGGACGTCTGTCTGCACGGGCCCACCAACAAACCATGGCCCTTCACCAGTAAAGCAGTGATCGAGGCCGGAGATTGGGAAAAATCGAAAGAATTGGTCGAGCTCTTCAGGGCGTGCGCCCATGTCTCTGACGACGTTTCCGTAGTAGTGGTAAGATAACTCGGAGGTGATGAGGCCGTCTACAAGGCCGTGGTAGAGCAGTAGTTTCCCACCGCTATCTCTGAGGGCAGACAGATCCGTTTTATTGGTACCGACTCCATATTTGTCGACTTGCATGTCATAATCTATCGTGGCGAGCGAAAAGTTATTTGCGATGGTCCAGCTCGGGTCGTTGAACAGCACGTCTCTACAGCACCAAGTATTAGCATTTGGGGCTATCTGTATGTCTGGAAGGGTGTTTTGGAGGTATCTCTTTTTTAAGGGGGGAAGGGGGCGGGCTATAGAGCTACACGTACTGATACCACCCTTCGGCAAGAGGACCAGGACTTCCGCCATAGTTTACGCGGAAACCCAAGAACTCTCTGGTCAATGGGTTCATCCGCGGGGCTATGAACTGTCCATTGGTACCATACAGTGGCGAGTAGAA
The DNA here is from genome assembly GCA_000525045.1 of Drechslerella stenobrocha 248. Lineage (NCBI taxonomy): Eukaryota > Fungi > Ascomycota > Orbiliomycetes > Orbiliales > Orbiliaceae > Drechslerella > Drechslerella stenobrocha. The sequence goes on along the minus strand of KI966418.1, from coordinate 371,705 downwards.
TTCCCGGACGGTATTGACCTGTTTTGCGGTGAGACACCGATGGGAATCCCAAGTCTGGCCGGCGCCACACAGTAGCGCTTCTGGTCGTGGTTGGCATTTCATTGGGTCTTCTAGAACGCCGTCCAGAACGCCGTCAATCCAGTCACACTGGTCAATAACCATCCGGTGAACTCGTTTCCACTGGTCAACGCTGAGAAATGTGGGCGATCCTGGTGGTCCAGTGAGTTTGAAGTATGTCGAGGCTTGGCCATTAAGTGCTTGCTCGTATAGAGCTGGTGCGACAGCTAGGATGCCATCGTATTCGTCCGGAAAATCCTGTGCTGCCTTCATGCCCTGGCGACCGCCAGCAGAGCAGCCCCAATAGTATGATTTTGAAATGGGGCGGTTGTAAAAAGTCCGGACCGCAACCTTTGCTACTCTTCCAGCGACGAACAATCTATGTTGGAGAGTTAGTCTCTATTTCTCGCAATCCTCTTTGGACCAGATTCGGCGTCTTACGCTCTGTAGATGTGGTCTTCTAGAACCTGGGGATTATTGCGAAACGGTACGGATGTGTCCCCGGCATGGCCATTATCGTGGCCGACAGCTGCAAAGCCGAGGCGGTTGCCAAAAGCTAAATCGCCATAGGGAATACCTATTAAAGTTGGTAAACATCTGCGCCTGGACATCTGGTGAAAACCATAGGCTCGAATACTTACAACCACCATTGCCGCCATTGCCACCCATTAGGAACCTTCTTTTTCCCTTCGATTCCCAGTCCACCGGCATGAAAACCTCTGTAATGACGCTAGAGGTGCTGCTAGTCGTGGTGTTCAGCCTCAGCCGACATATATCAGCCAGCGAAATTACAGATTTCGGACAAGTATTGTTTGCCGATTCCGGAAACGTTAATTTGACGCCCGACGCGACAAACTCGGACAGGATAACTTCGGTGTTTGGCGCACGGAGCGTTCTTGAAAGGGCAGTGCATTGGTGCTGAAAGCTGTGGATGTTTCCATTGGTAGACGCCGAGGAAACCGCTGGTGAAAGCGCACCCAGAACAAGCGTCAAAAAGTACTTCATTTTGCTAAGCCGTTATATTGACTCTGGCCGCAAAGTGCTTTGTATATGAGGCAGCAATCAAGACAGTCTTCATCTTTACGGCTAAGTCCAACGGACTACTTATAGCCATACGGGCATGTTGAGCAGAACACAGCTTCGTTCGCCGCAAACTATGTTGTATCAGCAGACTGGCAGCTGGTGCAATATAACTACCGGCATCTTTGCGACAGTGAGGAAGGTATGTGTTTCGGCGCGGAACCTATTCGCATCGAGGGTGCCCCCTGCACGGGACTTTTTCCAATTGGCAAGTCGGCTGTCAAGCGATATCCCATCCCACCATATCCCAGACTATATTTCGGCGACGACGGAAGGAAATAGGATGACATGTCAGTACTGCGTGCCTTGCGTTATAGCGTTAGCTTCCGCCAACTGACTGGGTCTAGTATGGCCAGAGAAATCGCAATGTTCCCCCTGTTGCGGCCACGGCGGAATCTGGGATCAAATTTCGCCTCGACATGCATGTATATTCGGATCTAGAAGGAGCATGTAGAAGTTCGGTTATTCATCTGATTCTGTTCGGGGTATCAGTGCACCTAGATTCCGAATTCTACTCACCCGACTCGATTCCACCAGAATTGACGCGGTTGGCTCGATATGTACAAAATTCTAGAGCTGCTACACACTCTAGGAGCGGAAACGGGACCTTGTATCTGCATGCACCGTCGATTCACGCTTACCAACGACGGTTCCACGTGGAAGGCCAATATGCAATCCTTGTTCTTGGCTGGAGGGAGTTGTCGGTGACCTAATCTAACATATTACCGCCTGCCCAATGCAAGATACACCACAATATCCCAACCACAGGGGTGTATAATAAGCCATCTGAAGTTTAATTAAGTTTTGATGAACAAAGCATCGGTGGGGTGCTGGTGAAGAGGATATACATGTCAGGGCTGTGGTATCCCTCTCATGCGAATCTCCGTTCTGGGGAGTCGAACCCTGAAATTATGGCATGGGGAGTTTCTGATCCCTGCTTACCGTTAACGTTATAGCCAGCACCAAACTTGTGCAATAGTCCACCGCTACAGACACGCCCGGGCGTTACGACCTAAACCTTTAACTGCCACCCTCGGTCGACATGAATGGATGGAGGTCTAGTTTGAAATGTGCTCCATAGGTGTCCAACGGAAATGAATACTCGCGCAATCAGAAGATTAGCTACTAGCGGTGCTATGTTACCACCGGTTTATAATTAAGGGCGATAGGCGTAGTATATATACACCGATAACTATACTATGTAAATAAAAACTCTGGGCAACTTTGCAGGTTGATGCTTTCACGACCCCACTAAGACCGACAGTACTGCGGTGAGCAACCATCGAGAGGAAGTATCACCAAGGTATACTACCGAGTGGTAGAGTGGCCAATTTTGCAATTAAATCACCTCAATACAAGACTCAAATATGGTAATGGTAGCTACAGGCGGTTTTAAAGACACGCCGGCGCCCGGAACCTGATCTGAGAGTACATGCACATCATATCCATGATCTGCGCAATCGCACAATATTCGAGGACAATAACCCCAGGCCTATGGAGGGCTGCACAGCGGGCAGGGAATTACATGGATTGTGTGTCTATGGGAAGCAGCCCGGGCCCAGATAGAACATAACAGGGATTCGAAGCATCTGAGTCTGGAGCCGCAGGCTATGTTTGCAAGCCTATGCTATACCTAATACATAGCTAATGCCATAGTGGCATTTCGATTTTATTGCTATGAGATAACGTAGGGGGTCTGTATCTGCCAGACCAGACTGTTGGCTACCTTTTGCATGAGGCTCGAGGCCGAGCCCGCTAGACCCTCTATATTTATCGCGGGATGTGGTTGTAGTCTTACCTTAATTTCCTTACGGTTGGTAGTAAACCATTGATATCAGTACTATATATTATAGTAATTACAAATTTACCTCAATGGTGGTGATTCGATTCTGGTGTAACGTACCGTCGTTCGGTAGCACAGGTTGTACTACAGCTACTAGTACTAGTAGTAGGCTACCAGTGTGACGGACCAGATCTCTGTGCCAAAAAGATGGCAATTACTAGAAAAAAAGCAAAAGTCCATTTTGTTGGTGTTACAGGGGCAAACCCGACATTCGCAACGCAAAACAGATTGCAAAAGCGTCATGTATGGAGTGGGATTTCGCGTTCGGGTTCAATAAGGGGACAGTCCGCGGCCTGTCCTACCACTGGATGTTGGCCCCTGACCGTGAGCCCCAAGCGAAGATATAGCCACCGATAAACCAGTATTACGAGAACCGTCGCCACTTTGCAAATATTGGGGCCAAATATGGATAGGCGCGCGCAAAAAAATATATACATCATATGCTGATATTATTAAACAGACCGATAGAGCTAGACACGTATAGAACCCGATAGACATAATATTAGATAATCATAATCAGCGTACTCCTGTTCTTTATCGCCGTGGTAACATTCAATCCAACAATCCGCAACCTGGTTGCCCGAAACTTTCAGCTGTGGTAGCCTTCAATACCTCCCATCGGCGGCTCCTTGCCACCAGCTGCTTTCCGCTGGTGGGCGAGGAACAAAGCAACCGCAACTGCGATCAGTGCAACGCCGCCTACAGAAGCGCCAACAGCGATTCCAATAGTAGCTCCTTTGCTTAGCCCACCGCCACCTGATGATCCCTCGTCGCCCGACGCCGCCGGCGTGTTGGTGTTGCTCGCGCCAACAGGAGCGCCAATCGAACCCGACCCTGTGGGCGATGATTTTTCTTCCGCCCTGGCCGAGTCGCCACCCGATGGCGCTGGAGCCGACGTGGGCCTAGAACTTGGTGCGCTGGTCGAAGGTGCCTGCGCACTGCTTGTGTTTTCCGAGGCGCTCGGAGTCGTCACCTTAGCGGAGACGGGCTCCGGGACAGGCTTTGTTGGGTTGCCGTTCGCGGTCGCGCAGTAGGCGTCGTAAAAGCTGACGGCGGAGACGAAGTCTTCCGGGTCGCTCGTACCACAGTAGCCCGCGATGCACGAGGAGAAGTAACTCGTCGCGCTCGACGCGTACTTGGTGTTGCAGTAGCAGCCATTGATTGGGGCGTGCCCGCATCCTAGCTCGCCGCCAACATCGTCCCAGTTATTGTAGTAGTAGCCCCGTGGATTGTTGCCATTGTAGTAGAGACAGTGCTGGACACAGCTGCGTTGAAGGGTGTACTCGACGGGGTCTCGGATTGAGACTCGCCCTGTGACTTGTGGGCCGGCTGTGATTCCCTGGCTGGCGACTAGGCGCAGTAGGAAGGGGAGGAGAGATAAGGTTGAGAATCGGTGCATTGTGCGCATTGTTATATCTGGGAACGAAGTCTACAAGAGGCTCAATCGCAAGGCCAGTTCTCGATACTCCGACTCGGGTGGATTTCAGTGGTTGCATGAAATATGGGCCTAACAGATCTTATATACTGAGACCTAACCACCGCAATACACATGGCGAGAAAAAAAAAAACAGCCATACTCAGCCGCAGCACCGGCCATTCCGTCTCCATGCTGCAAGCCATTAGACGCGGTGAGCCAGAGTAAAGGATTATTAACACACCGCCAAGGAAATCCTTCGTTCTCAAGAAGGCGAAAGTGGCCTGGATCGAGCGGTCAGGCGCGGCCAAGCGCAGCCAAGGGGCTCTAGACCACCATTGATTGGTCTGCTTTCGCGAGATCGCGGCTTGGCATCGCGAGGTTAGGTGTTACAGGCCGCCAGGTTGTTGGCTTGCAGGGCAAATTGCAGAAACCCCTTGTCCGCCCAGACACCGTGCCATCGCTCTCGCGATCTATGGAACCACTTGGTGGGATCAAGCATTTTGCCCGAAGGCTTGTCCGCAGGCCCCAGAAAGCATGGCTCTCTCGGGGCCAGCTTACGTTGCCTGCGATCCTGGATCCAAAGCATTCGTCTAGGAGTCACGCTGTGGGGGGCAGAGTTGTCCAAGTAATTGGAGGGCAGCAGTGTCCCTGAGACTACTGAGTAATCACCCATCTCTCCGCCGCTATAGGCTAGAGCTTTTACCGTGGCGCACTCTCATCCACAAACAAGGGGTGCTGCGCAAAGTACTCAGAAAAGCAAGGGATAGAAGAAGAGCGAGGGGTGACATCCGCAAAGTTTATCGGGGCAGGGCCTTGCCTTGTATGTGAACACACAGGTACATGCACCCGGCTGGGGTGTGAAAAAATTTCGAAATCTCACCATTTTTCAGTCTGCACAACCACGCACCCAAAGGCCGTTTTGACTACTAGTATTTAGTAGAAGCCAGAATGCGTAACTTCCGACAAGGCGCAATGGGATGTGCCTGCAGTTTAGTTAGCGTGCGCTCATGCGGGCTATCGCCTGTTCCGGACTGTTCACGGGTACCAACCAAATATTCCAAATGAAAGGGTTTCGATAGCGAATATGCGATCCGGCTAGTAGCAAATCAGAACACCTTGCTGGGTCTAGTAGCAAGTGCTAGATTGCGATCACAAAAGTGCAAAACGTCTCCGTATACGCATCATGACTCGCTCTGCTGCAGCTGTCGCGTATATCTTCGTACTGCAGCTAGCAGCCTATCAAGCCCGCCTCGTCGACGCAGCCTAGCTGCCCGAGCGAAATGCTTACTAACAGCACAGCCACTCTGACACCCACGACGGCAGCCACGACGATGACTGCGAGGGCCCGTGTTCTTTGGGGGGTCTCCCGTAATCTTCCCGCAGAAATGAACACCCAGGGAAGCCCCATTGGAAACGTTGAGCATGTTGCTGGGGCACCGCTATCTCCATAAAGTGGCTGTTTATCGCGACTGGAAACGCCTGAATGTCGAGCGCCAGGAGCCTGTCTGCAGCCGCTGTAGCATTGGATGTAGCGATGCGGTAGACATGGTGGCCAGAGAAGTTTTCTTTCCTGTTGAGGAGGCCTCCCGTCAGTCAAGAACTTATAACTCCGCTAGCGACGCGCTCTAAGCTAGATGGCGACCAACATACCGAGGGGCCATGATGATCAAAGCTCGATGCCAGCGAAAACGTCCTGAAGGTTTGTGGATGGCGTTACCTTGTCGTGATGTGGGGCAAGGTTGGTGGTAAGCTGGTGGGGGCGTTGGTGGATGTAGACGCCATCATCAGAGCTGGGCATCAGTTTATATCCCGCCACGTCCACACAATTGCTCAACCATCATATCATCTCAACACTATCAACGGCTCATGAAGACTGCTCGCCCATTGCTATGCCACAGAACCGTTCAACTCCAGCCCTACTTCAAAGGACTGTCGCAACAACCGGAGCAATGATCACAATTTAACTGTGAGTTGTCAACATTTGATGCCTTTATATACATTGACAGCAAATCTCCTGCTGGGTATCTTTTGTGTGTGGATACGGATATCTCACCAAATCGAGAACTCATAAGTACATGGGTATCTACAAACAGTATACACTTTGCTAACTCAAAGCCCTCCGGAAACACTTAGGTATATACCTCTCTCCCACCTCTTTTCAGGCGGTTGAGTCGTATGCACGTGTCAACCTTGGGGGCCGGGATCAGCGCTTCAGCCCGAGTTTCACCTCATACCGTTTTACATCGTCGGCAACAGGTACAACATTCCAGCCCAGATCTCTTCCGCGGAAGGCTTGATCTTGTCGGGAGTAAGCACGAAGCCGCCAGCACCGAAGCCGCTGTTAGTAGGGTGCAGCTCGATACACCAGCTGATCTCTGCATTGGCAACATCCTGCATGTAGTCCGTGGAGCCACCAACGGCCTTGTACAAGGCTGGGCAGGTCTCGCCAGGCGTGAAGGTTGACCTTCTAGATCCGTATCCCTTGATAGCGTTGGCAACCCCGCGCGCAAGTGACATCTGCTGCTCGTAGTTTGGCACACGAGCCTTGCAGTCGTATCCGTATGGGAGAAGGATGAGCTGGCTGAAGCTGTGCCAGTCAACGTACAGCTTGATACCCTTATCACCGGCGAGCTCTTGCGAAAACTTGACGAGTGCATCGATCTCGACAGTGCTTCCGGGGCCTGTGCCGCGGTAGGTTTCAGCGCAGGGGCTTGTGGAGGATCCGCCGGGGACCTCCCACTTGTAGGGCCAGTTTCGGTTCATGTCAGTGCCGAAGCAGCCACTGCCGCCGGGCAGACGGTTCTTGCGCCAGAGACGATCAGTCTTTTGGGAGTAGATGAAGCCTTTTCACAGTCGTCAGTGTGCATGTCATGCGTAAGGGGTTTATTTCGTCGTACTCACCGTCTGGGTTGACGACCGGGAGGATGTAGAAGTCGTACTTGTCAAGGATGCTCTTGACGGTAGAGTCGCCTGAGTAGCCAGTCACCAGTTTCCATGTCAGGTATTCGACGACCTATCATATTTTAGCCTTCAAGTCTCGCCATCAGGGGCCAGATGCACTATCACCCACCATTGTGGAAATCCACTCTCTCGCGTGCACTGTTCCGTGCCAGTACACAGCCGGTCTAGACCCCTTTCCGTTGCGTCCCCACAAATGGATACCATTGATCGGGTTGCCCTCATGCGACTTCCCAACCTCGAACAGCTCTGAGTTCCTCGAGAACGCGCCCTGCACGTCGACAAGCCACTGCTGGTGCTCGGGGAAAGTATGGTACGAGTCGAACCACTGGATGCTCGGGATTCTCCCGTCTGATCGCAGACTGCTCAGTGCTAACCGTGCCGCCACAATGTTAGTGCCCCTCACACCTTTGTATTACTGAAAACCATTCACCACGGGTATACTTACACGAGGCAACCGTCATGTCGGCATCGGGGAAGAAACCCCCTTCTGCTCTGATCGAGGCTCCCAAATCCATATCCACCAGTGCCGCATCCAAATTCAGCTTATGGAATTTGTACACATCTTCGGGTGCCACAGCAATCTCAATGTGCTTCTCCGTATCAAAGTTGTATTGAACGGCTTTCAGGCCCTGGAGTTTTCGCTCAATGGCGTCGCCGCGGCCGTGAGTATCGATCCGGAACACATGGTAGCCATCATAGGTGATGGGTGTGTTTGAGGATACCGCAGCCGCAGAGGCGAGCGGCGCGAGGAGAGAAAGAACTGCAAGAAGCTTCATGATTTTAATATATCCTCTGCCTAGTAATAATTTACGGGATTCGCAGAGCGCTCAATCTTTGAGGAAATATTATCAACGGCCAAGCGGTGGGACTCACCACGTCTTATATCTTCCGCCGCCTTGTGATTCGGCTCCTAGATGCCCCGGTATACTCGTTATATCGTCAATGGATTGACATCCTCTCGCCCGTTTCCAACTGCTATGTTCTGCAATCTTCCAAAAATCGATGCACCATACGTGTATACGATCTTGCTGCACTTACGCAAGGAAACCCGGCTTCGAACCCTCATCTGACCTTCAAGGCAACGATCTACCTGACGGCGTCGTAGCTGCAGCTCGGTCAGATCATCCCTTCGCCAAGGTCATCCGGCGATACTGAAGGGGTAGGTAACGACATCGCTCTGGTCTACCTAACCGGCCTTCAACCTCAAAGCGTAAAGGACATACACAGCGGGCACACATTTTTATATCCATACATCGCCCGTGCGGGAACGCTAGCCGAGGCCATCTCGGATTCTACGGCTATGGCCCCGTCCATCATTACCGTTGGATGGATATACGACTACATCTACACGAGCTAGCTTGTCCTGTCTTGGTATGCATGCCAATTCTTCGAGAGATAAGGTTTCCCCGGCGGCAGCAGGGGCGATGTAACCGCAGTCCACATCCCTACACCCCATACTCGAGCTTCTGCCTAGGCGAGCCTGACCGAAGTAACCACTTCCAACCTTCCAGATCGTGTATCGCTGGCTCAAGGTACGTGCTATGAAGATTACCAGCAGGTTACCATGTAGCCATCTCGAATCTCAAACAGCCAGTGAGTTCTTATCGATAGTAGCTGGCGAGTGCCTAGACCGGCTGGTTCCGTGGGCGTTCCCCCTTGTGTGGCTCAACTTGGCGAATTCTTGGTTTTGCGGGAACGGGAAGGTGCCTCTTCCAGAAGCCTAGGCTGCAGAAGTGGGGCATTAGTGCGGGATTCGCTATTGGGGATCCGGTCGTATTGCACCATGGCTCGTACACAGACACTTGCATGGCTCTGGAAATTCATGGTCGTTCTCAACTTGAGCGTTCGCTGTCCATGTGACTCTGTGTTATCTCACGTTGATGTCAACACCATCGGTGTTGCGTGCCTTCCTGGCCTGATGTACTGTACACATACGCTCTCAATGGAGTATCCGATAGGCAGCCATATTCCTGCAGAAGGCCGCCATAGTACCCATGTTGAGAATCGTTGTTAAGCCTATCATATAGTCCCAAGAACTCTAAGACAGAACTAGCAGATATGCCCTCCCATCACGCTAAAACACCGGCGGCAACAGTAAGTCCATCGGCCCTCAGCACAATTTTACTTCCCTTCTCTAGTGGAAGCGGTACGCCAGTCACCGATATACTGATCACTGCCAGGCTGCCAGGAGCAATGTGTCTTGGCTTCTTTTTGGTGACCGTGCCATTGCCCTTATCTAGCGTTGCAATCAATTTCGTAATCCTCCCAGAAGCGTTCAGTCTCCCCCGGTGAATGTCAATCACCATGGGCGTCAGGCTCTCGAACGCCAGAATCTTTGCTTCGAATTCCTTCAATGGCACGAGCGGGTTGTCCGCGTGACAGACAACGTCGCCAATCCTGCGATTGTTAGTTACATTATTTTCATAGTAAAATGGATCTCCCTACTCACTTGAGATGGTCCATGTCAATCCCCGTCAAGTGGAGCTGGACGTTGTTCCCAGCAACCGCCCAATCAGTTGCCTCGTTATCCACTTCGATTCCCTTCACTTGAGCTCTCTCTTCTCCGGGAGCCGCTACAATGATGTCCCCAACCTGCACGTTACCTATCTCTATCCTACCCGATATTGTAACAGGATTCGTAACCCCGCCTCTATAGACATCGGTGATAGTCATTCTCAATGGCTTTTCTACCGCCTTTGCAACCGGTTTTGCAGTCTCTAGTTCCTGGATAAGGGTAGGACCAGTGTACCAAGGGATTAGGCCTGCTTCCGGCCCCCGAACAATGTTGTCACCAGTCAAGCCGCTACATGGGATGAAGCTGACGTTTTTGGACTGAAATCCGGCAGTCGCGAGGAATTGGGACAGTTGCTGCTTGATTTCGTCGAACCTGTCTTGGCTCCACTTCATCTAAGGAGAGAGTGAGCAATGCTTCGACGTGGCACATGAAATAGCCAACTTACCAAGTCAAGTTTATTGACAGCAACAATTATACGTTGAACACCGATACTTCGCACCAGGAGTGCGTGTTCTTTTGTCTGCCCGCGTATATTGAAGCCAGCTTCGAATTCGCCCGGCGATGAATCGATAACAAGAACTGCAAAGTCGGCCTGTGCCGCTCCCGCAATCATGTTGGGGATGAAGTCACGATGTCCAGGCGCATCGAGGATTGTGAATCGTCCTTTTTCTGTCTCAAAGGCGTTGACAGCAATATCAATTGTAACGCCTCTAAGACTAAGTTAGTAGTGATTGGCGGTGGGTGGGTGTACCGGGGCGTACCTGGCTCTTTCTTCGCCTGTTTGATCGAGCACCCAGGCTAGGGCAAAAGAGCTCTTCCCGATTTTCTCTGCCTCCTGCTTGTATTTTTGTATAGTTCTCTCATCTACAACGCCAGCATCGTATAAAAGCCGTCCCATCAAAGTACTCTTTCCGGCATCGACGTGACCTATCTCGAGTCAGTTTTGTCCAATCCAAAAAGCCCAGTCTTTGGCTTACCAATTACTATCAAGTTGGCGTTCTCTTTTCTCTTAGATTTCAGCTTTTCGTATTCAGCGACTACGTCTATCTTCTTCTTTGGAATCTTCGGAGCTGTCTTCTCAGGCGGCTCTGTCAACTTGAGGTTTTCAACACCTTTCTGGATTGACGTAGTTGCTGCTCGGGGAGCTTTCTCTGCTTTCTGCCCCTTGCCAAGGCCTAACGCAATAATCATTAGCACAGTCACTATATAAAGGTATCGGTTTCGTACCTTTGCTTTGCGACTGGGCTGCAATAACAACGTCATCGGGGCTTGGCCCTTCAAACCCTTGCTGTGCCTTCGCCGCAGCCTTTTGGGATGGTGCTACGGAGAAGTATATCAGTTGAGCATTTGTGATATCGTCATCAAAACCAGGCGCAATCTCGTTTATGCGCTCCCCAAACATAGAAACAGCAAAGCCAGATGGCAGAGCTTTGGGGGCCAGGTGTGAGTCAGAAGGGGACGGTTCATCCTCCGCTGCCTCTTTTTGCATCTCGTCCGACGCATCTGGGGAGGTCTCCCCAGCAGCCGGAGGGGTCTTAGCCGCTGCCGTTTCGACGGATGAGGGAGTTGGAGGGAGCGCCACAGGGTCTGGGGTAGGCGCGGTAGGATTTGGCTTCTTTTTTGATAGCCTATCAAGCAAAGTGACAGCAGACGTAGATTGTGATGTTTCTACCCCGGTTGTGCTTGTCGTTTTTTCCGCTTTGGCCTTGCTGCGGGCTTTTGCAAGGGCCGCTAACTTTGAGGTTTTTGTAGACTGTAGTCCAGATCCGCCCAACAGCCCGGTTCTCCGGCCACCAGTCAATGCCAAAGGTGGAACGAGGTTCCCACGCAAATGCGGTGGCACGCTCAGGAACGGCGTGTCATCCCAGAAACCGGGGGGGACCCGGCTTCGTGTCCCTACCAGATCGACTTGCAGAAAGCCGTCGTCCGGACCAAGGGACTGGCCAAACGCTCCCCTGACTATTTCAGAATCAAAAATTGCTCAGAAGGCGTACCAAATATGCACTTCAAAGCTACTCACATGTGTTTCAGAAAGAAGAGTCCCCAGAACCCTCCAAGCTTGTAGTTCTCTCCCGTCCAGCGCGCAAGAAGGAGTCTGACCAACCTTTTGAATCAACAGCAACTGTCTTTTTCTGCTTTTTTGTTGCCGTCATCCCCGCCTGATCTGTCAAGAGCGCTAAGTAAGCCGAAATTCCCCGGCGCAATAGTCGTCCAGGGGCGAGCGACGTACTGAGAAGATACGTTATCGACCTTTCTATGTCGAAGTAGTAGTACCATAGCGTCTCCTCGATTTTATCGTCTGTTATCAACGGAATATCATCCCCAATGACTTCTCGGACCCGCCGTAGACCGTCTGCTATCTTTGCTATCGCGATATGCGAGTTAACGCTGGCAGTGGGGGTGGGGTGCCCGATGGCGGGGTACCTTTATCCTCGGGGGATATCCCTAAATAAGACAGAAGTTAGCTGGTTGTATCTGAGGTCTGTCAACAGAGCTAAATTGTGAATAAATTCAATGTACCTTCGCTTTCACCGTCTTCGTAGTAGTCACCGTCATAGTCATCAAGCTCGTCTGCTAGGTTCATGGTCCGAACATTCTTGTGTCGCGACATGGTGGCGCAAGCTACCGAGGCCGAAAAGGATGTTGGTATATGTACCGTTCAGATGTCGGTCAGTTGCAAGCAGCCGTGTCCCCGAGACAGGTCTCCGTATCTCGAATGTAGGCGTGGTTGATGGGATCGTGTCGGAGTTTCGTCTGTTCAATACTGCTGAGGCAGGCCTCTTGGCAGCAGTGATACTCTACCCTCACGGTCTTGGCGGCAACACATTGCTTCTATATTTGCTGACTAAGCTTTCCATATAGATTGTTTCCGATTGGCGGTTATTACACATTCCTTACATGAGCTCATCGTTTTGCGCCTGTTGAATTTATAAGCTTTGGCTGTGCGGTCATGAGCTTGCATGGAAACCACGCTCTCCGCTGCCGTTCTACCGGCCGAGCCTGGCTGCAGCCAAACGTATTTAAATACTAAGTAGATGGTGCGTATACGCTTTGCCGACACATCACCCTAAATATCTGTCCCTGATAGGCCGTTCTGCCTGATGAAAGCAAGTCCGACCCGGATATATGATCAGACGAGCTTGACCGCACAAGCACCAGAGGCCTTGTACTTGTATTGTCGCTTACTTGATTGAACGCAACCGGATTTGCAACACAAAAATGCCACAACAAGTGGAGCAGGATGGAAAGGGCGATAGCATCTACAAGATGGCTGACAAGGATGGGGAATTCCGCCGCAAACCTTCATCCTTCCGGTCTTTCATTTCCGCAGACCCTGATTCTGAGTTCCCTGCTGAGAGGAACCGATATGTAAGTAGCGGATAATCTATTGAATCCCGCATGCAAGTGCAATCAACTACGTCAATCACAAAGTCGCTGAATCGTGATAGAATAGGTTTTATATATCAACTATGGGTGTCCTTGGGCACATAGGGCCAATATAATACGCTCACTAAAGGGTCTTGACGATATCATACAACTCGTTGTCATGGACTTCACCCTTACACCTGAGGGATGGTAAGGATTCATGATTGATGCGTTACACATAGCTGAATTTAATCAAATCGATTAAATAGGCTAGTACTAGAGTCACTGAATACAAGCTGCTAGAATGTTAACTTAAATGTGCGGAACAGGGTGTTTAACGGCAATAATGGCACAATGGAGAGGGACCCACTCTACGGATTCACAAAATTATCAGAGCTCTATTTAAAGGCAGATCCAACCTACAAGGGTCGCTACACAGTTCCCGTCCTTTGGGACAAAAAGAGCGAAACAATCGTTAACAATGAAAGCTCCGAGATCATCCGCATGTTTTACTCCGCCTTCGACAATCTGCTGCCCATAACCCTGCGCGAGTCGAGCAAGCCCGGCGGAGGCTACTTGCCGGAAGACCAACGCAAAGAGATTGAAGAGATGAATGAATGGGTTTACGAAAAGGTCAACAATGGAGTTTACAAGGCGGGGTTCGCGACTACCCAGGAAGCATATCTAAGTCATGTGATTCCTCTATTCCAAAGCTTAGACCGACTAGAGAAACACTTAGAGGACAGGGGCACGAAATATCTATTTGGAGAGCATATTACGGAGGCAGATGTCCGGTAGGTTCTGCCAACTTGTAGAACGCTTTCGCGTTCGCTTACCACCCGTTGCTAATACTGGCACGACCTCTCTCTGACTTAGCTTATACACAACCTTGATCCGCTTCGACGTGGCGTATTACACAATTTTCAAGTGCAACTACAAGATGGTTCGATATGATTACCCTCGACTCCACCGGTGGCTACAGAACTTATACTGGGAGGACAATGAAGAAACAAAGGGGGTCTTCAAAAGAACAACTTACTTCGATGCAGTAAGTCCCGGATGCCTATGAGGCACAATTGTTCCAAAATTTCAATGTGTCCGGCTGGATCTAATATAATGCATGCTAACCAAACTAGTACAAGGAAGGGTATTCCAAAGCCGTTAAAGGAGCAGTAGTGCCATATGGCCCCAGTGTTAATATTGCACCTCTCAGCCAATGACCAGACTAGGAACTATAGGAAGGTGACATATAGTTTTGGAGAACTTTGTCTAGAAGTTTGATTTTAGCTAGTGATTCTGCAAAGGGCTTCCGAACTGGCTTTATAAGTTTGGGAGTGCAAGCGCCGTCCTACCAAATTGGCAGTTAGAATCCCCTACACAATTCTCCCTATCTCCTAGGTCGCTCTGGTGAATTTTCCAGGTCTACATTTGGTTATATACAGATATCCCTTGCCCTAGCCAGCAGTATATACGTATACTACGGTTAAGGCTATAAGTAGACAAGGTACACTCCCTTGAATATAGAGGCATACATGTAACTCTATAGCAGATAGAGATTTCAGTAAGCTATAGCGCCGCCTTCCATAGTGTAAACACATTTGAGGCTACAATTATAGGCAAAATATCCCAACTATATGCTACCACTGCTTTGAGGTAAATCTCAAGTCAGTTTCCGACTTTTAAGAAACGTTCGCGACTGTAATAAACAATCTATCGCCCAGCTGATCAGCCGGAGCCGGAGCCGCAATCAGTTACCAGGCTCAAGTTCCTATTAACTCGTGAATCTCTATCCCCGCACACCGGAGTCAAAAGAAACTGCCATTGTGACGTCTCTGGCACAGAACAACATTATATTTGCTGGTAGCACTTGAGAAAGCAGGGGCAGCGGCTGGTTTACCGCCAGCCTACACTTGATGAAACCGGCAACTTCTGGTGTCCCTAGCATCGCCATCATCTGGAAGCTAGGATGCAGTGCTGTCCCCAATTCCAGATTGATCTGACGACTCAGCACGCAATGAGCAGGTGTGGGATTTGATGGGCTGTCAACGAGCACGGGCGGGGCCTCGCCAGTATTAGTAAAGCTACTGATGACATTCAACTATTCAGCAACGGCATTCGGGTCATCGGAAAGCTGCTCGATGATAACCCAGTTGACACTACCCAAACGGCAGCCACCCGTTTGTGACCGCAGAAACCGACAAAGCTGTTCGTACGCCCTAGAGACAACATCTATACGTCCCTGAAGACCCACGTGCACGCGAGTGTCAGGCTCTTGGGTTAACGCGAGGCCAATAGGGCCATAGCGGGCGCTAGCGGTGGATCTGTCACCCTGTTGGTCAAGTGTGTAAACGCCCAAGATGAGCTCATGAGGATTGACCATCGCACGAGTGCGATACTTAAAGTATGTGCTATCCGAAGACTGTCCTACCTCCGGCTCGGACAGATCAATGAGACATATGTCCTCAGGGGAGACCGCGAGCGTTGCGGGATTGCTCAAGAAAGGAAAAACAACAACCGCCTCCGTGGGATAGTAGGCTGTAGTAGACCTTTGCGATTTCGCCATATGAAGATGCACAGTCGCAGTCAGTGACGTCCAGTCGAATGCTAACCGTAAATCCACTTGGGCTTTCTGATTCGGCCTTAACTCAACCGCCACCTTACCCTTGCTCGGCACTGAGGCCCAGGCGGACCTTCAACGAATATATGTCCCAGGGATATAACCTTTCTCTAAACGGCTTAACTCCCATTACTATACGCACTAAATGGAGCATCCTCATTTCTTGGAACCTCTCCCAGCTCTCCAGAATCATTGAGTTCACCGCCGCGATCTAAGCGTATTCTGGAGCTTTGCCCAAACCAGCGCGTTTTTGGTGGCATCCGCGTCCCTCGCAGGTTGCTGTGATGTTCCTGAACCATAGTTTGGTTCCCCAGTTTCTGTTGGCGGCGTAATAGCGAGCCAACCATCTTCTTCCATACCTTTATCATCGTAGGCCTCCTTGAGAACTCGGCTTGTCACCTGTGACACAGAGAAGAAGGTGATGAACTCAAATATATCCGGCCCCTGCATGTTCTGCCATAATTTGTATATTATCTCCGAAAATATTTGTGGGCTATCCACGCCAAAGTCTTGCACGATTATAATGGTTGCCCAAAGCAGAGCTGATAGTGTATGCCGAGCCGCGGCCCCCCAAGCGGCCCGCGCCTGGGTCATAATTGTCACCAATAGCTTGCCAGGAAAAATCAGCAAGCTTATAGTGAGAGCCAACCGTAGGCTGAAGCTCAGTCCAGTCAAGACGGGGTTCATATAATTTCCAATCGGAAGTAGCTAGTAACGGTTCTACAACCATGGACAGAATGAAGACTCGCACCGTGTTGTCAGAATCCGCTGGGGGCAGTGGCAGTACGAAGTCAGACTGTGGTGCCGTGGTGGCCACGGCCATGGCCTGCACAAAAGCGGTTATAATATACAAGTATATATGCAGGGATCGATTCCCGATAGATTGAGTCACATAGCAGGTTTTGGCACAGATACTAGATGTTACCCATGCCGCCAACGGGTACGCATTGATACTGCATTGCACGCACCCATATTCGTTCTGTAGGTCTGAAGTACCTACAGTCAGGACATGAATGGGCTCCTATCCTTTATCCTTGGGCTATTAATGGGCTCTTATCCATGTGCTGTGCCGCTATGTCTCACCCGCCGCCTACCAAGGCGATTAATCCAATCAAGGCAATTAGTAGCGTTTAATCTTAGATGTGCAATCCTCAATCGAAGTAGCACCCAAACCCCCCCCAAGCAGGAAACTCTTCCGGGTCTGGATGTACGTTGAAATGTGTTGGCTATTGTTGTATTTTATCATAGGAAATTATAGCCGATACCGCCGGCTAACACCACCATCTCATGCGAGCCTCACAGAGCCACCAAAGGCGCCACGCCGTCACCAAATGAAGACGGGCCAGAACCTCCAATCACCAGTACCAGACCCTACGACGCCCCGAGGGCACTGGATGCATTAGTTCGGGTGCCGCCGGCTCTACTACTCAAACAGGATACTGCGCGCGGGCTTCTGTCCACCATGACGGGAGGTATCCGCCAACCTGCAAGCTCCCCATCAAATGCTCCATTTGCTGATTTGATGTGATGAAAACCCACAGCTGAGGTGCGCATCTGCGTCTGTGGCGATGAAGCTACTGGAAAGTCAAGCCTCATCATGTCACTGTGGAAGGACGAGGCGATACCCACGTTCTCGGGCACCGTGCTGCCCATGATTACCATGTCGTTGGGCCTCGACGCGCCAATATCAACAACTATTGTTGATACGTCGGGTACGTGCCAGCCATGATTTCTGTCAAAGTGCGATGAGGAGCGTGTACAAAAGTTTTGACGTGCTTGCCGATAGCCCTGCCTCAAGACCGTAATACTCTAAGAAGAGAGATCAGAAAGGCAAATGTCATCTGCCTCGTTTACTCGGATCACTATGTGAGCTGGAAACTATATCCTAGCCGTTTACACACATTAATGGCTAACTGAAGCCATAGAGCTGCGAGCGAGTCGCTTTGTTCTGGTACACTGCTGGGTCGCCTGCAGGTTCCTATGGACAACCAATGCTGACGTTCTCCGCATGCTTCCCTTCTTAAGAAGCTTAGGGGTTAATGTACGCTGCCGTGCTACCAGAAATTTTGTCACGCAATAGAACTGATATCTCTTGATTTCAGCTACCGGTAGTGCTATGCGCCAACAAAAGCGACTTGAGGCCAGACGTCGATGTTGCTCAGGTCGTGGAAGAAGAGATGATGCCGATAATGCAAGAGTTCAAAGAGATAGACTCGTGCATTCGGGCAAGCGGGAAGGAGCATAGAAACGTCGACGAGGTCCGCATACTGCCCCGCCAATATCCGTCTTGCGAATAGTTAACCGTATCCAACAGGTATTTTACCTCTGTCAAAGGGCAGTGACCCATCCGATTGCTCCTCTCTACGACTCAAAAGAACAAGTATGACCCGCGAATCTATAGCCTTAACCTTACATCCGCAATTCAATGCTAATATCGACTCTAGAACCTCAAGCCTGCCGCAGTGGAGGCCCTTAGAAGGATATTCTGTAAGCTCACCACATCATTCAAGGCGTTACCAGGTGCACACTTTGCTAACGGGCTAAAGTCCTCTGCGATAAGGATCAAGACGGCATTCTGAACGATGAAGAGATCGCAAAGTTCCAAAAACGATGCTTCAACAAGCCTCTCAACCCCGTCGAGCTAGAGGAAATCAAGCACACTCTACACAAGATTTCGCCCGAATGCGTGACGGAAACCGGCATCACGGAAAAAGGCTTCGTCCTTCTCAACCGCCTCTACGCCGAAAAAGGCCGCCACGAAACCACCTGGGCTGTCCTCCGCACCTTCCACTACACCGACAGCCTCTCCCTCAAGGAGAGCTTCCTTCACCCAAAGTAAGTTTCCACCAAAGATCAGACAACAAGCACAAATATACTCACGCACTGACGACAGGTTCGATGTCCCTCCGTTTTCATCCGCAGAGCTGTCCCCTGCGGGCTACCGCTTCTTCGTCGACCTCTTCCTTCTCTTCGACAAGGACAACGACGGCGGCCTAAACCCCACCGAGCTCTCCGCCCTCTTCCGCCCAACCCCAGGCCTCCCACCGCCCTGGGTCTCCAACAACTTCCCCTCCACCGCACGCACCGAAGGCGGCCACATAACTCTACAAGGCTGGCTCGCCCAATGGAGCATGACGACCTTTGAAGACCCCAAAACCACGCTCGCCTACCTCGCCTACCTCGGTTTCGAAACCACCTCCTCCCCAGGAAACTGCACCGCCGCCCTCAAGCTCACCAAACCGCGCAAGAGACGTACACACAAGGTCGAGCGCTCCGTCGTCCTCGCATACGTCATTGGCGCGCCATCCTCCGGAAAATCCAGCCTGCTCGATGCCCTTCTCAACCGACCTTTCAGCGGCACCTACCACCCGACAATAAAGCCTCTCACAGCTGTAAACTCGGTCGAGCTACCCCTGGGGAAGCAAATCTACCTCATCCTGTGCGAGCTTGGTGAACTCGAGCCTGCCATCCTGGATAACCCGCAGAAACTGAGCGCCTGCGATGTCCTCGTTTACGCTTACGACTCTAGCAATCCAGACAGTTTTGACCATCTTGTTTCCCTACGTCGTGACCATCCGCGCCTCGATGACTTGCCGGCTGTATATGTCGCGCTAAAGGCCGATCTGGACAAGACTACCCAGCGTAGCCCGGTGCCACCGGACCAATACACCGAGGATATGGGCATGCCGCCGCCGGTTCACGTCTCCGTGCGCTGGAGTAGCGTTGCGGAACTCTTTGTCCAGATCGCGGAGGCGGCGTTGAGCCCCGCTGCACACTTCCCGCGCACGCAGCCGGAACCCGTCGACCGGTCCAGTCTATACCTTGCGGCAGGGGTGACTGTGTGCACGGCCTGTGCGTTTTTGTATATCTGGCGTAAGGCCAGTCCCGCAACCTTTGGCGTTGGGCTAGGTTGGTTGCGGCATGGCGGAGCCGGCTGGAGTGGTAGTGGCTCCTGAAAGCTCTATAGCGGGGGAGGGCCCCCTCCATGCCTGTATCTCGGGGTCAATTTCCTCCGCATAGACTGTTATAAAACCAAGCTGGGAACTCTGTAAATAGCACTCGCAGAAGCACTTCGCGACTACAGCACGCCTGATACCCTATTCATAACGTCAGATATATGGCTGGTGAATCGTAAACTTTTGTATTCATATAGATTCGAATTCCATCTAATGCAGCCAGCCATGAGGACAACAAATAAAATGACATATGCAATTGTGAGTGGTTAGAAAACAACGTGGGAAAGTTAAACAAACATCAACGACAGTACCTCACACGAAGGAAGAAAGAAGGGGCACATAAACAGCCTCTAAGCATCCGAGGTGATCAACTTGGTGATCTTCCCAATAGCGATTGTTTGGCCCTACACCATATCATGTTAGCTTTCAGGACCCTAGCCTCCCTCTAAACCAAAGACACCAAAAAGGGACGAGGTGGAAAACGAACCTGGTCTCTCAGCGTAAACCGACCCATCTGCGCATAGTCCTCAAACCGCTCGATACAGAACGGACTCCCACTAACAGTCTCCAACCGCGCAATGATTCCCTGTCCCTTCTTCGCGAAATTAGGCGGCTTCCGACTCTTCCGCCCCGTGCCCTTCTCCAACACATGCAGCAGAGCCTCGAACTTGACCTCCTCGATCGCGGCATGCACGTGCATCACGCAGTTGAACCCTGCCGACAGGATACTCTTCAGGTCGATAATGTGGATCTGGGCCTCAAACGACGACACGCAGTTCACAGGGCTCTTGATCGAGCTGAGCACGTAGCCCGGCAGGATGTCTTCTTCTTCGACCCCGCGCAGTCGCAGCCGCACCTGGTCGCCGCACATGGCGTGCGGCAGCTCCTCGTCGGATTCGGAGTAGATTGCTGTAACCTCAACTTGCACCCTGCCCGGCATCATCAAAATCGGGCTGCCCTTCTTGATCACACCAGACTCAATCTTGCCCTCCGCCATCGTGCCCATGTCCTGCACGTAAAATACCACTCCGTTAGATAAGATCTAGCAGTGAGTGGCCAAATGCCGGGCAAACTAACCTTGTACTTGCCGCTGACGGGCATCATGAACGGCGCATTCACTTTCCTCTCCAAGCCCTGCATGTTATCCAGGTACTCGAGCAGCGACGGCCCATCATACCACGGGCAAAGCTTCTTGTCCACCCTGACCTTCAACCCCTGGCCTGTCAACGCTGACACTGGCATACAAAACACATCTAACCCACCGTCAGTTTCATACACCCTGCAATACTTTAACGGCGGGTGTTAACGGAACCTACCCGTTTTGGGGTTATAACCAGTCGCCCGCAGGAACTGCAGCAGCTTGACGGTACACTCCTCAAACCGCTCCTTGCTCCACTCCACCGTCGGCTCATCCATCTTGTTCACCACCACGACCAGCTTGTTCACACCCTGGGTCTTCGCCAACACAGCGTGCTCTCGAGTCTGTCCGCCCTTCTCAAAGCCTGTCTCGTACTCGCCCTTGCGCGCAGAGATGACCAGAATACCCACGTCCGCCTGACTCGCGCCGCCAATCATGCTGGGCACAAACGTCTTGTGGCCCGGCGCATCCAGAATGCTGTACTTGCGCTTCTCGGTCTCAAAGAAGGCACGGCCGACTTCGACAGTCTTGCCCTTGGCGCGCTCCTCCTTGGTCAGGTCGAGCGCCCACGAGAGGTACCAGGACTCACGCCCGGCGTCCTTGGCGTCCTTCTTGAACTTGTCCATCGTGCGCTCGTCAACCATTCCCGTAGCGTAGAGAATCGCGCCTCCCAGCGACGATTTACCCGCATCAACGTGGCCGATAAAGATGACATTGACGTGTTCCTACCCGTCGTCGTATTAGCTTGCGGAAATAAAAACCCTAGCCGCGTAACAGTAGCAGGTGGGGGGGTAACACAATAAACTAACCTTTCCGTACATGCTCGCTAGCGTCTCCTCGTCCACATCCGCCTCTTGCTCTTTCGACACAGCATCGACCTCCCGTTTCTCTGGCACTTTGCCCGGCGGCGCTGGCGAGGTGTTTCCACTGCCAGCCTTCTTGCCCGCGCTCGCTGTCTTCTCTCCAGTAATCTTCTTCGCGGCGGTAACCTTATTCCCTGCCTCGGGGGCAGACCTCCCCGAAGAGTAGCCTCCTTTGCCGGCGCGCTCGACGACGACGCCGATGAAGCGGCAGGGGTCCCACCCCCACCAATCTTTAGTACCTTTGATGGCCCGCTTGCCGATGCAAGGCTTTTAACTACTGGCTTGGCATCCTCCTTCGATGCGGGTGCAGACGCCGCAGCTGGTGCAGGGGTGTTCTCAACCTTCTTCTCTTCTTTCCTCGCTATAGCTGTCGGCTGGAAGTTTTGCTGCTGCTGCTGCTGCTGCTGCTGGGGAGGTTGCTGTCGCTGCTGATAGCCACCCTGTTGTCCACCACCGCCCTGGTATCCCTGATAGCCACCTTGGTTGTATCCGCTTCCGCCGCCGCCGCCGCCACCTTGATACCCCTGATAGCCGCTGTAACCGTACTGCTGTCCGCCGCCATACCCTTGGTAACCCTGTTGGGCATACCCGCCGCCGCCAGAATACTGATTACCAGCGTACCGGCTGCCCAGCAGCCCAGGACTGGCCGGGGACGAAAGTCTGCGCACCAGGCTGGAAGACCGCAGCGTTAAAGTTCGGCCGGAAAGATTGGTGCTGTTGCTGTTGCTGCTGCTGGCGGGGCTGTTGCGGGGCGCCCTGTCCGAGATTGAGGTTCTGCGTCTGTCCGGCGACTTCGTCCGCTTCGTCCTCCCAGGAGGCCGGAGCGTTGGGGTTGTTCGACATGATTGCGCGAGGAGCTTCCTTTGAGCTGGGGCGGTCGATGGGAGGGACTTGCACTAGCTGATAGCGGGAGCTGGCAGGTGGGGTGGGGTCGTCGAGACAGTGCTTGCCGGCCGACGTGAATCTCCGCCGACGTGATCTGTAGCGTAAGATGACAAGCCTACTCGACCGGGTCGGACGAGTGGTTTCTCAATAGAGCGCGAGCCTGTAAGCCGACGTGGTGATGCTGTGCTGTCTGTGGTGGTGGTAGTAACGTTAGCGATAGTGCCGGTAGCTTTGGTGGGGCAGGCGAGGCGAAAGACAGCACAGACACAAAGAGCAGACGAGGCCTTTATACAAACGCCCGCGCGTCTCGAGCTGCCGGCGACTGGAAGGCTTCTCGACCGAGGCTTGAAGCTGGAACTGGAACTGGGCCCGTGGTTGGCGGATGAGTCTGGTTGGATGCGCTGTGACGGTGGTTGACTCTTCATGAGCAACGTACTTGGCACTTCACAAAAAAAAACTTTTACAGGCGATTTGACGGCGGGTGAAATAATCGAATCGCTTTTAATTGCCTCTTCGCCCTCGAATCTCCAGCACGCGCAAGCTCCTTGTCAAATGCGCTCGCCGGCAGTAAAACCAATGTACAGAATCCGTCATCTCTGGCGGTCAAAGCAATATATAAAAAATGAAAGAAGTGTCATGTCGCATCTCGTCGTCCCCGTCGTGATCTGGCCCGACATGGCCACGACCGTAGCAATCATATGCAAGAAGCGCGACAGCATAAAGCAGAACCTCCCCAGGTAAAACCTCGATGGAGACACTCTTCTTACCGTCCTCCCTTCCTCCTATCTCCAGTAGTACGTCCTACTATCGTTGTCCTCTTAATCATCGTGGGCTCGCCCGCCGCCTCGTCGGCCGCCTCCGTTGCCCCCCTGCACCAACCCCACAATCGTCTCCTTGGCCTTTTCAACCCCGTCCCTGCTCCCCTTGATCACAATCGCCTCATCGCTCTGCTCCTTCGGGATCGTAATCTTGCACCCGGTTTCCTTCCGGATCGCATTCACCTGGCTGCCGCCAGGCCCAACCACGTAGCGATACTTGCTCGGGTCCGGCAAGAACAGATACCCAGTCGCTGTCTTGTCTCCCTCCTCTCCAATCAATCGCTTCAGCTCGTTCGCCGCCTTGGCCGTATCCTCCGCAGTCCCGCGAAGAACCCACGTGACCTCGTCGCCTTCTCCCGCTGCCTCTGCGTGATCCACCACTTCCCACGAGTAGTTGACCGCGCTATCCTCCGGCTCGTCCGTAATCAGTGGCAGCGAGCCTGCATCACCCCTCTTCCGCCCTTGCCCGCCCTTGGGCTTCGGCGGTAGCTCCCCGTCAAACCCAACGTCCACGTTGAACCGGTTCCTGAAGCTCCGCGCGAGCGCCCCTCCATCCGCAAGCGAATGATGCAGGTGCTTTGGCACTCCGACGTTGGTGACATCCTGATCCTTCGTCAACTTGAGAACATGCTCCTTCGCCTCCTCAACCTTTTCTTTAGCTCCACTAATCTTGATCCCCGTGGGCGCCTCTCCGTCCGGTTGCTGTCGTGGAATGTCAAGGCTGACGTTGAACATCTTCTCGATCTC
Source organism: Drechslerella stenobrocha 248 (assembly GCA_000525045.1). Classification (NCBI taxonomy): domain Eukaryota; kingdom Fungi; phylum Ascomycota; class Orbiliomycetes; order Orbiliales; family Orbiliaceae; genus Drechslerella; species Drechslerella stenobrocha. The sequence continues at coordinate 347,442 of KI966418.1, read as the reverse complement.
CTTCCGCACACGTCCCTCCCGCCCAATCAGCTTTCTATGCTTCTCGGTGGGGATGTCCACAGTAATCGACACCTTCTCCCTCTCCGAATCGATAATTGCCTCCAGCTCCTCGATAATCTTGTCCACCACCTCCGCATTACCCTCAATCTTGATGTTGTTGTTGTCCGTAACGTCGTGGTGCGGGAACCGGACCATCCGCGCCTGTGCGCTCTTATCCGTCGGCCCGCCGCACTTGACCACAATCGCGTGCAATGTTTGCCCTGACCGATCCGTTAGCAAAATCGCTCCGTCTACACCGATTTCTGTCATCACCTACCTCCCGGCCCAATCAAAGCCCGATGGAACTTCTTGTCCACAGTCAGGATCTTCACAACCTGCGACTCGACTTCCTTGCTGTTCGCCTGAATCGCAGCCTTTGCCTTTGCAACCTGGTCCTTCGTCCCTCGAATCCGAACCTCCACCATCTCGCCATCAGTCGACCCTTGAGGCGGAAGATCAATCTTGGCACCGGTATCGTTGCGGATTTGGTTGATCAACTTGCCACCGGCACCGATAATGTACGGCAGCACTCTGGCAGGAACGGACAGCACTCCGGAATGTCCATGCTCTTCCTCATACTTGATCAACTCAACAATCTCGTCTTTAGCCTCCTTCACACCCTTGCTGGGCCCCTTGAGGATAATCACGTCCGGTGCCTGCGCCTTCTGCGCCTGCCACTTCGGCCGCATCGTCGCGGGCCACCTTGGGGAACTGAATGCGAACAGAATACTTGTCCTCCAGACGCTTGACAAACTTGCCACCCTGCCCGATAATGGTGCGATGGTACTCGGGCGCAACACCCAGGCTAACCGTGACCTCATCCTCCAGCCTGCGCCCGAGCTTCTGGATGCGTGCCTTAGCCTCCTCGACATTGGCCTTGATCCCTTTGATCGTCACGTTGTCCCCTTCGAGTTCAATCTGAACGCCCAGCTCATCGCGGTACTTGTTGATGTTGCTTCCGCCCTTGCCGACAAGGTTCTTCTGGAACTTTTGCGGGAAGTCAAAAGTAACGCTAGACGAGTTGAGAACTTCGTTGTGTTTTGTATCCTCCACAAAGTTGATGATCTTGGTGGCAACCCGCTCAACCTCAGCAGAAGGCCCGCGAATCGTGATCGAGTCGTCCGCAGCAGCAGCCTGCGCCGGAGTCAAAGCAGCCTGGCCAGGCTTCAGCTTCGGGGGGCCGACGATGACCTTCACCGTCGCGTCCGAGCCGCCAGTCAACGCGTTGAGGGTTGTTCCCTTCGGTCCAACAATCTTGGCGTGATACCTATCTCCGTGTTAGTTTATATTCCGCGTGTGAAACATCGAAAAGTACAACATACTTGGAGGGGATGTTCAGGACCTTCTCCTTCAAATCCGCCTTCTCGCTCGCAGTCTTTTGCAATAGCTCAATCACAACCTGCAACGCCGCATCAGCCAGCGCAGCATCCGCCCGGGCCTGTGTCCCAGAAACGCCCTCGTAAACCAGCACCACCTGCGAGTCCTGGTCATCTTCGTCCGCAAATAGCACCTCGATGCTATGGTCGTCCTTAATCCTCTGTAGATTTCGCCCCTTGGCTCCAATAATGTGGCGGTGTAGCAACGGATCGATTTCCGTGTAAGCAACACGAGACGGCGGATGACAATTGACGATCGCGACAATGCTCGCCTTGGCCTTCTGCACATTCACCTTTTCCTTGCCGGTGATCTCAAAAACAACACCCGTCTCCGGGTTGTACAGGTCGTCCGTTTTGGGCAGGGAAATTTGAACATCAAATTCGTTTTCAATACGTTGGATCTCCCTAACCTTACGGAAGTAACGGGCCAAGTCGCGTGCGTGCTGGCGCTGCCGGGTAATCTCCGAGTTAAGCGCAGCAGCGTGGGCCCGCGCAATGTCGATGTCGTCAATAGACATGGATTCGGCTTTGCCCATGACGCATGTAACGCCGTTGCCAATCATATGCCGCGGCCCAGTAACAAGCACCGAATCGCTGTTGATGTGTGCTGGCGGGAGAACGACGCTGCATCCGGACTCCAGCAGGATGTCGCCGATAGTCTTGTTACGCTCGCCAATGAGGAAACGATGCTGCCGTTTCGGAATGGCGATGGAGACGGACTGGAACTCATCGACAAGTTGGGCAACGTGCTTTTCAAGCTTAGCACGGGCCTCCTCAACCGTGGACTTCTCGCCAGAGATGGTGATCGGCTGGGGAGGCTCGGAAAACTCTTTGGAGGACTCGGAAGTGTAGTACATGGGGATGCGGATCTTGAGGTCTTTGCCATCCTCCATTTCGCTAACATGCGCATTGTGCGGCCCGGCGAGGAAGGGGAAGAACTGGCCGGGAAATGTCGTGAATGGCAGCTTGATGTTGACATGAGATGTCTTGACCAGCCAGTCAGCTCAATGTTCTCTACTTGACGCAGCCAAGGTACACATAAAACAACGATATAGCTACCTTTTGGTTCACAATCTGCTTGATCTCATGGGTGGCCATCCGGATACCATCCGGGTCGCCCTCCAGGGTGACCTCAACCATCTGCTCATCCTCCGCAAACGGGTCTTCGACGACCCACTCGGCCTCCTCGACCTGTGGAATTTGGACGCGGCAGCCGGTCCGTTGGGTGATGCCTTGGATGGTGGCTCCCTTTGCGCCAATGATATGCTTCTTCGTGCTGGCCGGAATCATAATCTTCACTGTAGACTACAATATGGAAGCGCACGTTAGCACTCGTCCACCTCCAGACATCTCCGCCTCACCAAACCACTCCGCCACCCATCCTGCACGTAGTTGTAGAAAAGAACGGGAGCTTGCAGCTCGCATGTAGCTAGTCCTCCCACAGTAGCCAGCAGCTCTCCCATCTCTCCCACTACACCCCACCAATAGCTTCCCAACAAACCCACCACCAGAAAACAAGAAAGAAACAAAACGCACCTTGCGGCAGATCTCACGCCGAAGAGAGGCCTTAGCTCTCATGACGGCATCCGCCTTCCCCTTCGTGATGAACGTCAGCATCCCCGTCGACGACGACGACGCCTGAATCCGCGCTCCAGTATCATTCATAATACTGCGCAAAGTATCCGACAACTGCCTCTTCATCTGATCCCGCGGGATCTGATCGGACTTGTCAATATTCATCGTCTCCGTCACCTCCTGCGACATGAGCGGCAGCGTGGTCTTGGGCACCTGCTGGGCCCCCAAGCCGACACTACCACTCAACCCGGAGCCCGCAGACGCGACACCACCACCACCACCATTGGACTTGGCGCCCCACGTCGGTGCCGCGGCAGGGCCACCCTTGCCCTTTCCCTTGCCGGGCCCGCTGGAGCCGAGTTCGGGAAAGAGGTCGGGAGAATTGATGTCGAATGCCTGCGAGGCCGGCTTCTTGGCCTGCTGTGCAGGTGGCGCCGGCGAGGAGGTCGGCAGCGGTCCATCGATAACTGGAGTTGCAACGCCGGTGGCAATGCCAGATTTAGATCCCGGATGGAGCAAGTCTTCCTCATCGGGCACTTCTTCGACAGTGACGGCGTGGGCGTTATGCAGCCTCTGCATCCTTGCGGCAGCAGACTCGGACGGCCCGGCGGCAACGGCGGCGGTGGAACCATTGCCGTTCGCGCCGTTGGTGGATTCAGTCGCCATGGCTGCTCGGGTGGATGGATGGCGTTGAGCTATACCGTGGAGTGGTTCAACCTAAGGGGTGCAGGCGGATGCAAACGGCGGGGTGCTATCGAGCGTGTAGCAACAGCTTGGCGATTGGACCGGTTCTGTAAAGGTGTACGGTTTTCGAAACAATCGAAGGTTGTGGGACTGGCAATTGGGAGTGTGATGGAGAAAGGATGAAGGGAGGGAGCGTGGGGAACGCCGGTGAGGTTGGAAAGGTGGTCTGTCTGTCCTTTTCGCCACACAGCTGCCTCCCCGGCACGCAAACCACAAACCTTGGCCGCCGGCCACCAAGCCACGGTTCCTCGTATTTATCGCGCCATTGTCGCCGGTCGCGGGCACAGAACGGCCGTCGGCGGTATCCAGCGGAAGGCAGAGCAACGGCGGATGTATGCTGCGCGCTGTCCGCCGCAGTGGTGTTTATCTGCTACATTACATTGTACAGCGGATAATCTAGATATGCAGACGGATGCTCGAAATAACTCCCCACGCTGCCTCAAAGCAGACAAAACAGCACCCCGGCCAACCTAAGGAATAGCTTGTGGTCGTGCGCGGACGACCATCATAGCAAAATGATTATCGAGAGCAGCCGAAAAAGACCAATGTGCAGCTAAGCAAATCAAATACCTGTAACATATATGCAGATATGCATGGGAAAAGAAAAGTAGACAGGACGGAAAAACAAAAGACAGACACAATCCAAAGAAAGCCGAGAGAGAAAGCTCGAGCGGTGGGTGTCAAAAACCGCTACCACATGTCGTCGGGGCTGTAGTCCCGGTCTTCCTTCATCGACTGCTGATGATGATACCGGTTCCCGATGACCATCTCCCCATCGCCTTTATGATACCCCGCGTCGTCCTGCTCTTCATACCCCTCGTAATACTCGTAGTCCTTATCCGCATACTCGCCGTTCCCATGTTGATGGTGCCCGTTGTCATCCCCATGGTCCTGGTAGTATCCACCCTGTTCGTCCTGCCGGTACCCCCCGCCATCGTACTCTTGATGGTACCCGCCGTTGCTACCACTACCGTCTCGTCCGTTGTGTCGGCCATTGTACCCCTGCTGCCGGTCATAAGCACGTTCGTCGCGTCCGTCATCATCAAAATCATACTCCTCCTCATCCGAGTCTTGCTGATGCCCCTCGTCGCCCTATATGACACCCACGTGCGTTTAGCCCAACCATCATCTTGTGGGAAAGTATCATATTGATTAAACAGGAATACTCACATTGACTGCGCCTCCATGCTGCTGCTGGTACTGCTCATACTGTTGTTGCTGCTGCTGCTGCTGCTGCGCCTGTTGATAATGCTGCGCCTGCTGCTGCTGTTGTTGTTGCTGCTGCTGCTTCTGTTGTTGTTGCTGCTGCTGTTGGGTACCCTGTCCGGCCTGTGGTCCGTTCGGCTGCATCTGCTGCACCTTGGCCAGATACGCGTACATAAAGTTGCTCAGTAGCACTTGCTGCAGCAGCGGCCGGCGTGGGTTGGCAAGCTTCAGATGCGACAGCCGGTATATCGCACGCTCAATATGTATCGGGAAGCGGGTGTAGTAGTATGTCTGCGATGGCGGGGACTTGCTGCGACTGTTCTGTGGCACTGTCAGGCTCGACGATTGCGGCTTCGACTTGGTTTTTCCCTCATCATGCTTCTTCTTCGACCCTCCAAATATCGACGAAAAGATCCCGGACTCCTTCTTGTCCTTCTCCTTCTCCCTCTCTTTCTCCAGCACCTTGCGGCCTCCCTTGTCTTTCTCCCTCTCGCGGTCACGGTCAATTGAATCCATCGACGGTCGTGCAAGGTTAGAATCAATGCTCTCGCGCTTGCTCGATCCATCGATCGACTTTTGGAGAAGATCCAGTCGCGCATGGTCCCGGCCTCGCTCCTTCTCTCTGCCCCTCTCCCTTTCCCGTTCTCTCTCCCGCTTGCTCTCTCGTTTCCGTTCCCTTTCATCTTCTCTGTCCCGGTCCTTCTCCACCGATCGTGCCTTTCGTACCTTTTTGCCACCCGACTCCCGCTCCCGCTCCTTGTCTCCCCCCTTATCCTTATCGTCGCCCCCCAGTGTCAACCACGACCAGCTGGACTTTCTACCTACTTCCTTCTGCGGGGTTGAGTGAGATCCATGGGGCAATCCCTCCTTTCGTTTGTTGTCGATTGGCTGCGCCGGCGGAGTAGGCGTGAGCTCTCGGGCCGGTTCGCTGCCAGTTGCCCCGGCCACTCCCCGTTTGAGCGGAGGCCGTGTCGCCTTTGCCGGTATCGGTGCAATAGGTGTAACTATGGAAGTTGCTACATGGCTCGCGGTCCCTGGAGATGGCGACGGCGACGGAGTTTTAGCTTGGCCGTTGGGTGGCGCTGGCCTTGCTTCTTTCGACGACCGATGAGGTGCCGACAGCTCTTTCCCGAGGGGCTGCTGCTGCTGCGAGGTTGGGGGCGGGGGAGGGGGTCCCCGTGGCGGTGGCGAGGGGGCTTCGGGATCCGATTTCGATCGTATCATTCGTTCCGAGGATAGCTGCTGCTGCTCAGGTGGTGAAGTGGGCCGGTGCGAGAGACCCGGCGGCGGACTGATCAGCCGCTTGGCTCCGTCACCATATACTGGCACAGCCCTATCTCTTCCCTTGGGCGATGTGGGCCGCTCATCGCTCTGCCACGCCGACCCTTCATCCTCCGACGATATTGATATCGACGGAATCGGTTCCGTCCTGACACGAGAAAGCTTGAATTCCGGCTCATCTTTGCCCTCCTCCGCTGCTGCCAGTTTTGCCCTGCGAGAGGAAGGGGCCACACGTTCTCCTTTCCGAATACTGCCTCTCCTTAAGGCCGTCCTCGTGGATCTGCGCAGGGCCTGCCCAGGCGGAGGCGTCGCGAATATCGGTTGGTCATCCTCGAGCTGGCTCGGCTCTCCTTGAAAAGGTACAATTTTAGCATACGGCCCGTAAAACGAAGTCAAGGTCGAGCATTACCCATTAAAGCCTTCTCGGTTTTGCTAAGGCTGAGCTGCCGCATCAAATCGGCAGGGTCATCCTGCGCGAGCACCTCGCCAAGCTCCGAAACAGTCAGCACCGGCTCCCCAGCCGAATTGGATCGTGATCGCCGGAGCTTATCCGCGCCATCTTCGTAGCCGTCCGCTGCTTTGCCATCGGTGTCAATCTGCCGTGACAGCATTGACTTTTTCCTCCGGAGGCTGGGGCCAGCCTGCAGCGATCCATCCGGGGACACGTTCCCCTCATGCTCGCGGATCTGCTCCACCCGGGATTCGACAAAGCTCTTGAACGCTTTAGGCGCAAGCTCCGGATGCAATCGCGCGGGGACCCAGAACAAGCTCGCGGCATCGTCATCTTCAACCCTGCCCTTGGGGGCGACGGACGGGAAAAAGTTGTTGTAGCTGGGTAGATCCGGGTCGTTGGCGGCGCTGCTGACGTCCATTGAGAGCCGTCGCAGCGCTTGAAGATTCTCTAGCTCTTGTTGAACGGCATCGGGATTGGATTCGTAGTCGAGGTTTAAAGGGAAGACTTGGGATGCCCCGGGCGAGGTGGGGACTCGCAAGGTTGGCGAGCTGCTGATGGGGGAAGTTGGAGTGGGGTTGTCCATAGGCGGCGGCGTTCGAGGTTGGTTGCCCGGGCTTTTTCGAGGCTTGGTTGGAGTGTGAGGAGGTGTCACAGGAAGGGTTTGTGAGCGCTGGTAGAGCATTGGATGTTGTTGAGGATGATGGGGATGGAGGTGCTGGTGGTGGTGCCAGCGCTGGGATTGGCCGTAGCGGTCGTCATCGGCCTCGAGGGCGCCTCCACCGTCGTCGTCGTCGTCGCCATATAGGTCCCCAATCGCAGCCGTGACATGATCGTGTTCCCCTAGAGACTCTTGGCGGCTGTGGAACGTCTGATCGGGATGTTGAGGAAAGCGTTTATATCGAGACGCAGCGGCAGACTAGATGCATATGAAGGCATACACGTGTTAGCTAAGTAAACTGAGCCCGTCTCTCGAGCCAGGGAGCCCGGCCGTCCGGCCGGCCAGGTCTGGATGAGAGCTAGAGCGGTGGGCGTGGCGAGGTTCGGATAGTCACCTTCATAGAAGCTATTGGGACGGACGGCGGTCCCGAGCTAGGGGCCAGAGACCTGAGGACAGGGAGCGAAGAACAACAACAGTCTCGGTTCGAGGAGTGCGGTCACCATATGACGCCGGCGCAAGCTCGGAAGCACGCAGCCTGCTCAGGGAGGCCCCACTGGTGCAAGGAAGGGGGGGGGAGGGTGTGGGAGCGGACGATGATACTGCAGGCAGGCGGACGTCGACAGGGAGAGGGGCGGGGAGAGAGCGAGCGGGTTCAGCGATGGGACTGCTGCTCGGGTCGGGATCGGGATCTGGTCGACTGGAGCTGGACCGTGAAGAGGCGTCCTGACGATGGTCCCCTTGCGTCCTCGCTTGCGGACGCTGGCAAAATATCCGGATAAAATCGCTATTCGGAGGTTGACGGCAAGGTATTGGGCGGACGGGGAGGTGGCGAGCGGCGATGGTGGTAGGATGGCACCATCCAGGCACCGTGGTGCAGCAGCAGGTCGGAGCAATTACGGGGAGCGCAGTCAGGTGTGAAATGGCTCCGTCCGGGCCGCAGGCTGTCCGTGCTGGTTCGGTCTGCGAGGGCTGGGCTGGGCTGGCGGTTGAAGTCGAGAGCGAGGTTGCGGATGGGGTTGAGGTTGAGGTTGAGGTTGCGGACTGATTGAAGCTGGGCCGGGGAGACGAGCAGGCGGGTTCGAGGCCGGTTTGTGGAGTTGAGGCGTTTGAGCGGGTAAACGATCGTTTGACGCACGCACACGCAGGACAGAGCCCACGACCAAGCCAGGCACCGACGGGAATTCGAGTGAATGCGGCCAGGCATTCAGGGCGAGGCAGATGGCGAGATCGGACGAGATCAGGGGCATGCCAGCTGGAACGGGCTAGCTCGAGCTCGCGGCGGCGGCGGCGGGCTCGATCGAGGTTGACGATTCGATTCGACGGCGATGGTTCTAGTGCACTGTTATATTGGAGTTGAGGTTCCAGCGGCTACGTAGCAAAACATATATCGCAGCCTCATTCCTCGTGTGCGGCCGACGTTCTCTATCACGCGTGCAAAGCCCACGGATCCTACGTCGAATGGATCGTAGAATGGACCCTGAGAATGGTTGAAGGGCGACTGTTTACATCCACCGCGTCCGACGTCCGCACGTCCGCACGTCCGGCGCTCGAGACAGAGAGACACAGTCAGGGGGAGGGAGCCAATCAGAGCCGTCCAGGCCGGGGAGGCTGTCTTTGGTCAAGTCTATTAATCGAGTCCGCCGTCGCCAGATGGAGATACACGAATGTTCGAATATTCGAATGATGGAACCGATGGAACCGCGCCCATCCGTGCGCGTGCACGGATGGGCCACCTGCACCTACAACAAGTAGTATCGAGACTTCCATGACGGTAGACGCATGTACGATGCAATGCTGCCCCTGAATCAAGTCAGTAGTGAGTAGCTAGTATTAGTATGCGTATGCGTATGCGTATGCCGTACGGTCGACTCTCGAGGCCGCGAGGTCTCCCCAGGTAAAGCACTCCAAAATTAGCATTGCAGATGGGGCCAACTGGTCAAGACCCGGTTCGGCAGTCGCATGCAGGTGGCTTCCCGACCCGGTTGATGCTCTCGCGACGGCCGTATGCGCAGAGCCCGCCCAGCCCGGTGTTTTGTAATTTTGATATCCGACAGGAAGCCGCGATGGCCGCCGCTGCAGGAACAGAAAAGAACCCCGTCCGCGAGTGTCGCTGCGAAAGGGGCGCCAACAACACAGAGCGTGCAGGAAACAACACGCCCGCCAGCTCCCAGCAGCTACCCCGCGTTCGCGTTCGACGTTCGATCGATAGCACTCTTTGGTAAGTAGTAAGAAGTACCAAGGTAAGTGTGTATTCTTCTGCTCCCCGAATGGGACGCCGATGGCTAAGTGCTGAAGAAGCCCACTATCATAGCCAAGAGACGCAAACACCAGAAGGCAGGCCCTGATCGAGCTGTGGGATATCACAAGTGCGTATACGTGCTGCATCCTGGCGTACGGTGTTCACAGCATCCCGCCAAAGACAGTCAGTCCACCACCACCAGTCTGATACGAGAAAACCCATCACCACCACCAACCACCACCACCAGCCCAATACGAGAAGGATACGGTGCTCTGGCCCGCGAGCCAACTCCGACATGACAGCCTTTCCCCCACCTGGCCACGCCGCTGCATGCACATGCAGCCGTCGTCCCGACATATGCACGAAAACACCACCTCCATCGGATCAAACCGCACGCAAAACCGCCCCGCGCGCCGGCAAACCACCAAGCTCTGGCACATCTCCCTCAAAACCTTAAGCCCTCTCTTCTCCCGCCTGAGAAATCCTTCCTGCCCCAAGAAACACCCCCCAAGTGGGTCCCCGCCATCGACAGACCGCGGTTTTGTGTCACAGCGTCCGGAAAACATTTTGTCACCGCACAAAAGTATCCACATTTAATCTATCTTATAGATTACCCAGTCCGTCGACGCACTGACGTCCTTCCCCCAAGAAAGGAGAGCCGGCCAAAACAAAACTGCCACCCTCCTTCGGCATCTCGCTCCTCGCGAGCCTGAAATCTGGCCTTTCCAAGACCAAACTCCGCCAGACGACCCGTCGACAGCCCCGCTCGCCTCCCTCCGCGCTTGCGGCTTTCCGCTCCACCAGCTTCGCCGCACGGACTAACGCAGGTTACTTCCCAAGTACGTAATCAAGTAAGTACTAGGCAAGTACGCACTCACCAAGTACAGACATATACCACCTGTCTCGACACTGCCAATGCGTCTACACCCCGTCTCCCAAAGCTAACGGCGGAATCACCACCAACGCCGCTTATATCACTCACCGAGCCATCGTCATTGCCCACTGACCATCAATATGCATGCGCCATACGCATATCATACCATACCATATCAAAATCACACCTCTCCACCTCCACCATACTAGCACCGCCCTCCAACGAGCTAAGGTTTCACGCAATTCCTATCCGTGCACTAACCCAAATCAAACACTGGAGAAAACCGTCGCGCCATACTTATCGCGCAATAAAATCACGCTAGCAACTACAAGCCGGCACAACCTCGAAACATTTGCAACGCACGCCCGCCCATTATCGTGCCCCATGAGCCGATCGAGCCACGCCCGCTGCACTCCATAGCATCCTACACCGCGTAGGCCAAGGCTCCCCCCTCCCCCTCCCCAAAAGGTAGAGCTAGGGAAGGCGGGTGAGCAACAGAAAAGAGCGAGAACGAGAGCAAGGTAGGGGTCGACAGTCCCATGCATCATGCATTTCCTGTGCCGCGGCCCTCAACAGAATTTAACACTGTACCACCGGACACATACGGATACCTGGAGCTTTTTTTTTTTTCTAACACACGCTTCTTTGCCTGTCTTGTCTCTCCATCCCATCCCGTCAGACTTGCAAGGAAGAATCTGCTCCCGGTCAGGTTGCCTGTATTGCATTTACCTTCCGGGGTGCGTGGTAATCTGAGGCTCGAAGGAGGCATCAATTATTAATATTTCGTGGCGTTCTGCCATTGGCATCGTCCGACTAGGTGCCCATCTCGAAATACCCAGCTTGGGGTATATTTAGCAATCTATATATCCCAAAATGACACACACCGTTCACCATATCCTACATGTACCAGTACAATATCAACCTCCCCTAGACTCTCGGCTGTATCTATGCATCATCGAAGATCTTAGTGTCGCCGACTACAATGTAGATTAAAGCATGGCTGTACATGTCTATATCCGGTCTATACTATGTGAACTAGTGCCCCATATAAACCCGTTATACACGTTCGCATGCATGCTATATCAGACCTTTTATATCCCTATATCCGTATACTCTACCGAAACCAAGCCGACCTTACTAGGCATATAACTATAGCAGCTGTAGTAAACAAAAACTCGGGCCCATCCGCCACACGTAAAACGCAAGCCTAACGTTAACGGCCCCCTCTAGCCGTACACGCCACCTAGCGTAATACCTGTATATCCACCGGATACTGTACTAGCCTCAATTCATCATACCCGCAATCAACCAAACAAGCTGGTACCAACTGTCCCTGCTACACGACTACAACCGTCCATACAATCACAATCCACCCACTCCTCGCTCACTCACTAATCTACACATACACATACGCACGTGCTCCATAAAAACATCAATTGCAACAGCACACACGAAAGCCACAAATCATCCACAAGCTCAACTACCATCTACTGCCCCAACTTCATCCCAAATACCAGTAGTAGCTAGCTCATCAACATGCCAAAGGTGCCACAAACCATCCAAACCCATGTACGATGGCAGCGCAATATGTATGCCGCAGCCATCACACACAAGAAATCAACTTGAAACCGCTAAATTGTGGATATATCGGATCCACCTATAGCTACGGAAACAGAAATGAACTTGACAGCCGAGCAAAGAATCGAAACCAAAGCAAGCCCGCTAAATTTAACCCCACACAATCGCCTGGCTTATACAATTGATGGGGGAATTATCGGAAAGACAGGCAGACTGACAACCCCCCAGCTCAGCTCAGCTTAGCTTCCCCTCGTCCGCGAAACCTGACCCATACCCTCTATCCGATAGCAAGTGTAAGCTCGCACGTACCTGTACCTGTACATGCGCACAACCACCGCGCGCCACCAGCCGACATTAAGGCCACTGTAATTTGTGTAATTACTCACCACTCCCTCCGCAGCAACCTGGCGAACGAGCCGCAACATCTATCCATCCATTCGTTCGCCCATCTATCTACCCGTCGGCAAGTCCGAAGATGCGATGGAAAAACCGCAAAAATACAAGGTCAGTGCCGCTGTTTCTTGGTTCCGCAGCTTCACAATTAATCTATCAATGCAATCTGCACAATATCAACCAGGCGGGTTCCATGAACCGCAATACATCATCACAGCCGTACAAGGGGAGGCCCGGGGAGGGGAGGGAGGGAGGAAGGGATGGAGGAAGGGATGGAGGGGAGGGAAGACAAAAAAAAACAAATACTGTGTCACTAGTATACATCCGTGGCAGACGATGGTACCGTCAGTATAGCGTCCGCCGTGGGCGTTTGAAAAGGCCCTCGGAGGGGATACAAAGTACATGCGCACACCTAGGCTCTCGTGCTTGTGCTAACCGTATGAGGGAACATGGCACTGCATATGGATGCACCGGTTTTGTTTAAATCCGTTCCGATAATATCAGCCTGTCGCCCGCTGTATAATTGCGCATATAATGCATGTACTTGAAACCAGAACATTCACAAAGAAAAAAAAAGGAAGGGATTTAGAGAAAAGCTAAACACAAATATCGTGTGAGAATTAATTCGGAGCAATCAGAGGAACAAAAAAACAAAATACAAGCCAGAAATTCTTTTTGGTATTCAAACAGTAGATAGCAGTCATGATGTAAGCGTGCAAAGCCGTCGCCCAGATCATCCGTAAGCGTACGTCGCAGTCATAAAATGCTTCGCTAGAATCCCCAAACATGGCGCCGCTATTTCCCCGCCGCACATTGACAGAATAGCACCAAGAGAGATTGACGACCACCCAATGCGATGGCCAACTAGTACGCAGACAGAGGGAGAAAAAGAAAAAGAGGGACGGCAAGCAAGCAAGCATCCAAACAAGGTATCAAAAGTGAGCCTGTCATAATGACTCAAGGGTAACCTTAGTCGCGAAAAACAAAAAGAGGCTACAGAACAAGGCACCCCAAGTAGCCGTACTTTTGTAGCATGTGGGTATCAATAACCGGGTATCTAGCTTCTGCAGACATTCCAGACGCTCCAGGGCCGCCCGCGCCCTCCCCCACCGCCAACTCCGCCAAATGCTGCAGATTTCCGTGCGGCAGGGGATGCTTTCCGGACGTTGTATTTGCTCCAGAGTTAGTCCGAAGCTGCTGCTGCTGCTGTGTCCTGCGCGAGATGAAGTCCTTCACCGTCCTGTCCCACCCCGCACCGTCTTCCCGTGTCGAAATGCCCCGACGCTTCTCCATCGCCTCCACAATCAGAACTATGCCCTTCTCCGCTTCCACCCTGGTCTCGCCGTACTCTAGCAGATCCACCAACGTCAGGATCGCTAGCGCTGCGAAATGGTAGCTCAGTGGAGTCACCAGTGTTTGCACCGAGTTCAAAATCGTGGCAATGCGCGTCGCTGGGCCCATCAACTGGCTCGGCTCAGTCGCATCGCTCAGTCGTAGGGAGAGCAGCTTGACATGCCAGTACGCGATATGCACTAGGTTCAGCGAACCGAGCACGCTGTCCACGCTCTCGCGAAATCGCTCCAGCTCTCCTCGAAGTAGCCGGGATACGTAAGCTCCTCCCGTCGGGCTGGACACCGCTTGCTCGGATGACGTTAGGTTCTCCGCTAGGTGTCCAAGAATCATGGATAGGCCTGTGGGCCCGCCCCGTTAGCACTGACCGTCTATATCACCAGCTTTCTATAGTGGCTGGGCATCTGCGAAACACGTTCCTTTCCGCCACCCAGGCTACACATGGAGATTTCTTTCGCTCCCAGTGTCCAAGGAGATGAAAAAGGGGACGGGAGAAGGGCGGAAAGGGGACGGAAAGGAGATGGAAAGGGGTTAAAAAAAACTTACGTGTGATGTGGTATGCTGCCGGTCCAAGAAGACTTTGGTCTTCCGGCAGCAATATCACGCTAGAATCAGGTATGTGAAGCGGACTCGAGGTGCTCACGGCGTTCCACCTGTCGAGAACTACAAGCGTCCACCACGCTCGCCTCCCTAGCTTCTCGTCGCCGTCGTCATGATCTTCCGAGGGCCTGGTTGCCGCATATCCGTGATGAAGCCTCAGATTATACGCTAATCCAATGGCAGCTCCTAACCACAGCGCTCTTGGAGGGCCAAACTGGCCTTTGATTGCAGCCGGGCCTCGATTGTCCGCCTCGAGAATCAAGAAGATCAAAGTCTGCAGATAGGCCAAATTATCTGCAATTGGTCGGCTTGCAGGATCTTCGTACTGGGCCGCAAAGGCGAGCTCGGCGACCCCGCGGGACTCGAACGGTCCCGTAGGAATCAGCGTAGAAGCTGGGTTAGATCTTACAGCGCAGTACAAGGCTTGAAGGAAAGCCTCTCGCACGCGGGAAGAGGCATGCGAGAGCCTTGATCTCAACCTCAGTTTTGAATGAGGGAGAAATGGAAAAGTCGGGTGGATGATTGCGTAGTATCTGCAATATAGACTGTCAGCTTCAGAACTTAAAAACGTCGACGAAAATATCCAACATGATGACAACGCAAAATATGCATTGAAGGTTTAATGATACTCACTGGTCGATGGTGGGCTCGTCCCAGTCAAAGGATTTGCCTTGGCCTTTCAAGATATTTGAACTCATTGTCATATCTAGAGGTTCGAGCGGACGACTTAGACTCTGTCTTCTCAATTCTTCAGAATGGTCGGGCCGCCAACTGGAGGACGAACCAGAAGTAGGCGAGGAGTGAGCAACCAGAGGCTGAGAAACGGAGGCGGATGAGATGGAGCCCCTCTGAGAACGCAAACCGCTTGAAGAGTGAGGAGGAGGAATGTGAGGAGGAGGGAGCTGTCGCTGTGGTATTTGAGGAGCCTGCTGATGATGCGGGCTGTGAAATGAATCTATTGGCGGCAGCCTTTCGCCGCTGCGTGGCAATGTCGAGCTCTGCGCCAACGGCTGAAGATGCATGCCCAGCGGAAATTCACTCGACGAGGATAAGGTGCGCTTCCTGGATGGCCTCAGTCCGAGATTGGGTGGAGGCGACGTCTCCTCCGACTCCATTGGCGATGATTCTCCTTCTACCGACGTCACATAAGGGTGCATATCGCTAGTCGATATTGTATTCTCTAGCGTATTTAACCGGTCTGCAAGTTCTTTAATATACCTAGTTTCGATTGCGCAACGTAAAGGATGCTAATGTCAGCCCAGCAGGTTCCGAGAAGAAAAAAAAAGCCCAACGGGAGCAGAAATTCGCGCATGAGGTTAGCAGAGCCCAATGCACTGGCGAAGCCGGAATGGAATGTTCGACGGATTCCATGGCCGGGCATGGCCTTGTAAATGTCAAGCGCTAGTAAAAGAAACATGCATGCAGTCATCATGAAGGGAGGACCAAGATGGCATGCATATAGAACGGTATATCGCTATAGGAGGTACGCTTGCTTACCCTTTGCTGGGGCCCCGCTTCATCGGCACCCTACTAAATGAGCATCTTGCCCCTACTCGCTTGCAGCTCGAACACTGCTCAACTCCCGTCTCGGACGTGGCATCACACCGGATCTATGCGCCGCAGCGAACGAGGGTTACCATCAACAGGCCACCCGCAAGGCAAGAACCAGAGGCCCTGTTGAACAGGACATACGGATCTGTCAAAGTGTATAATACCTTTTTCCTGCGACACTCGTCACACGCTCTTGACACCTTTGATCGCTTTCGAGGAGCGAGGTCGCTGCTCGGTCCTCCCATCTCTGTCGATGTATCGGCATATCCGCCGCCGCCGCCTGTCCGTGACGGCGGCCGTTGATCGTATCCTTGCATCGGGACATCCATTGGCACAATGATCGGAGGCAGCCCTCGGGGAATAGAGATCAAGGCTGAAGAAGGTGCACTGAAAAGCATCGACAGCGGTACTTTGTCTCGTCGTACTCGATCCAGACCGATGTTGATTTGGTCAAAGGTTGCAAGGTGGTCGACAGCACCTGGTGCGAGGTTTGTCGTGTACAGCGGCCGCAGGTACCCAGACTTCTTCAGACCAAAGCCAGAGTCGATATCGGTAGGCGGATACAAGTCCGGGGGAAAGGTCGCAGACGAAGGAGGAGAATATAGAGACCGGCGCAGCGGAAGAGTGATCGTCAAATGCTTTGTGGGGTTGCAGTGGTGGGTCACTAGTTGGGACGAGGGAGCCGGAGCGACCTCCGCCATTTACTCGATCGGACACGGGCTGGGAAAAACTCCTTACAATCTGCTGGTACTCGATGGCTGGAGAGATGCCTGTAGATTGTATTCCTCCTCGGTCCTGACGCGGTACTTACACCAAAAACCCAGACAGTTAGATCGGAATTCTGCTATCGTCCCGGTCTTTGCTCCTGTCCTTTCCTTTCGTGTCGTCAAGCAAGCTCAAGATTAGGCCTATAGGGGTCGGCTGAGGTATCAAAAGTTATAGTTCGATATTGTAAAAGGGACTCAAACAAAAAAAAAAAGTTAGGGCCAACAAAAGGTACAAAGGTGAGTATTCACAAGAGCTCGCACCGCGATCTGCGGGGAAATTATACTTAGCCTGAGGCCGGACGATTTGCTAGACCTGCTTAAGCTTTCCCCAGCAGCAGCAGCAGCCTGGTATACTAGGCTTGTATATGTCCTTGGTCAAGCTATGCAAGTGGAACTCAGATATCTACAGCTGACTTGCGTGTAGGCATGCAGGAGGGCAGTCTAGCTCTGTGGAGTACGGGCAGGTTTGACAGGGCGTTCAGCGATGGGTTAACTATCTCTGCCCCCGTAGAGCGGTAGGCAAGGATTCCAACCGGCGAAAGCCCGCTAGATCGGTGTGCCTCCGTTTGAAGTGCAGGAGAACGAAGCGAGCTGCCAGGCTCAAGATGTTCAACTTGGTCTCGTGGCAGGCGCTTGGAGCGGTCCAGTGGTCAGAAAGACTTGGTGGCGACGGGGTCAATTAGGAGTCGAGGAGCATATGACCACCTGATTTTGATTTCGTGCAGCAGCGGCCTCGAGAAACTGCAGTTTCGCCTGCGCCGGGGCCTGCGGTGTCGGCTGGCGTAGTTCGCTTGTTCATGCAGAGATGCAATTCAACCAGATTGCAGGTGGCCGGATCAATTCAGTCTGCAGGTCGAGGGGAGCGGTGCTGGGCCCGGTAGAGTTCGGTCACCTAGTCGAGCACACTAGCTGGCTAACCAGATGCTGGAACTAAATGCTTTGGAGACGGCCGTTGCGTGGGTGCCCCGCCATGTGATGACCACTATATCTAAGAGCCGAACGCAAACGCCCAGCTGACGAGAGAGCGCTCTGCTGGTACCGCGGTCCTGTCGAAGAGGGGGAAGCTGACAGCGCGCTGCCCAAGAACGATAGTAGAGTCGTAGTTGGAGCGTATGTCCGTTGGTATACCTCTGTCGCCAAACGGGGCCCAAGCCGGTATATGCCAACGGTTGTCGACGCTTTCAGCCGTCCGTTTCGTCTATCGATCTGGCTGGTTCTATTGAGGGGTGGCTGGTTTGATTCCTGGCGGATAGTTCCCAGTACAGTGCAATAGAGGCCCTGCGGTAATATGAAGGCGGACTGGCGAGGAAAGGGTCCTGACGGTTCGGCTGGGAGGGCGCTCTCGGAAAAATATGCCAATGTTCGGGGTAGGTCCGTTTTGTCGTCCGGTCTATAAATCCCACCGATGAAAGGTTCTCTCGCCTAGGACCAGAGAGCGCACGTTGACAGCAGAGCTAGTACAGTATACAGGTATGGGAGGCCTGGTCCGGAATAACCAAGTGGGACCCGGAAAGCAGCACCGCCCAGCTTGAGCAGTCAGGTCAAATCTTGGACGGTAGTGAGTGATTTGTCGACGGCTGGGACGCCTGTAAAACAACTAAGATTTGCAAGAAGCGCAAGGTAAGCAAAGAGAGCGGGAATGTCGTCAGGAGAGACTACTAGGTAGGTGGTCGGAGTCTGGGGAAAAGTTCAATGCCGTCAAGTCTGGGGTTTGGCTCCATACGGCTAGGATAAAGCAGGCGAGCAACAGCAGCTTCCAGGGATCGCAGTTCACGGCTGACGGGTCCGAGAAAAGAGGCGCACGAGGGCGTGATCCGACAAGATATTAATAGGCTCTCTTGAAGGGCGGATATGCGTGAGCGCAAGCAAGCAAGCAAGCAAGCAGAGATTTATGAGTGGATGCAATGTCTGCGTACAATACGTATACGTATTGTCTGGACCAGAATAGTTCCGCACAGCAAAAGCTATAGCCAGGCGAGCACGGTCGAGCGTGGCCAATGCATGGCAACAGCGGTCACTCGGTCTTTGCAGATATGAAGTGTCAGAGCACCCGTTGAACCTCCCTGTCGGCGGCCGCAAACTACTGGGGTATATCAGCAGCAGCCGGCTTATAGCAGCGGGGCCGGGATATGGATTCGGAAGTGCATATGCATATATTTTGGCCAGAAGGGCGACCAACTGGAAGATCCAAGGCAAAGGCAGCTCAGTTAGCTACAGGTTGGGAACGGAAAGTCGAACCTTGATGCATGCAGAGAGGTGCAAAGACCGAATCAGTCAATGCAAAGGACGAAGCCAAGTTGGAGCAGAGCTGGAGCCTCTAATTTTAAAAAGAAAAAGTTTAAAAGGGAAAAAATGGCTTTGTCCGGAGAAGCAAAACAAGATGGTGATAATGATAGCACGGCAATCAGATATAAGAGCCCTGTACCACAGCCTCGCCCGCTTGCGGCCTGGCGTGATTGGACTGACCGTGGTGAAAGACGAGGATAAGTGATTGAACAGCAATCGCAAAAAAGTTATAGTGGATAACAGCACCGATTTCCCTGGTCCAGCTTACCCGGTGGCGGCAGGAGGAACGTGCTTTTGCAAAGACTTCAACTAACTCGCTTCGTGCCCGGGGCTGGCCTTAAGTTCTGCACCGATGCAATGCATGCAGGAGCATCGGGGCTCGGACTATAGCGCTGTGATATTATCAAAGACACAGAGAAAAAGACGCTGCCTAAGTTTTGGGCGATTACCCTGCACCTCCGGGAGAGTGCGCATGCGTTTCATTGAGTATTGATGTGTTAGAGTGTAAGGAGACAGTTGATAATATCGGGCTAGTGAGTGGACTGGGGGGGTTAATTTCATGGTCAAACGACTAAACCACCCGGCCTGCAATTGCAACCGGGTCTGTGTCGTTTCTCTCCCCATCGACTGCTCCTTTCTCTTGCACGTCCAGTCGGACAGGGACGAGGCAGCCAGGGCTGTTAATCCCCTCCTATCATTCCTTCCATTTGCATGGCCATGGCGCACGACTGCACTTGAGCGGCGAAAGGAGCAAAAAAGGAAACATGCACATGTTGACACGGCGGGGAGGAAACAAAATAAAAAAAGAAAAAGAAAGAAGAGAGAAAGAAAATGAATACGGAACACCAGCTAGGGCCTACCTGTGCTCGACGCGAGAGCCAAAGTCCTTCTCTCCGTGTCGCCCGCGTGATGCTGTGCTGTCTTTCCGACCCGGCGACTGGCCCGAACAAGGCTTGCGCTTGACGCTTGACGACTTTCGCGGACACGGATGCAAGAGTTGCTAATGGTTGAAATCCGGGGAAGGGCAGGAGCACCTCAAATAAGTATCGGTAAGGGGAGTCGTCCAGATTGGAAGCTGTTGGTGGAGCGTTCGATCTGGCGACTTTCTTCTTCGGTATATCGTCCGAGGTTTGTCGCCGTTGAGTTCGGCGGGTTATTTTGGATGATATGGACTGACACCACCTCCAACATCGATTCACAATTCATCCGCCTTCTCCTTCCTGACGCCTGGCCGCCCTGCACGCATATATACACACCCACCCACCACCATGACACCAGCCCAGCTAATACAATGTAATAGTAGTCTACTCGCACGCGCTCGTCCAACGGGAGAGCTTCGGCGGCCAATGCAGCAGCACATGCGCACAGTGCGGTGCAGCGCAGCGCAGTGGATGGGAATCGCCGCTTCCTGCATGCCCACACCTAGCCACCTGCCAAGTGCGAATCCCGCTTCCTCTGATCCAACGTTGGCCAGCGGGTTCGTCGCCCGGGGTTTTCTTTTTCCGTGGTGGATCTGGCGGCTCCTGGTTGATGCGTTCTTGACACACCATGCACCCCGAACCCCACAAAGGCGGAGAAGCTGGCCTAGTCGCTTTTGATCAGGGCGACTCGACTGGCCGTCGATATTGGCGTCCTGGGCACGATGCAGTTCGAGCCGAGGTGCGCGACAACATCTCAAGATATTGGCGGCCACGCCCGGCCCCGATGTTGCCCAAGGCCAAACCACATCGGGGACTTTGATTGCAAAGCCACATTCCCAATGTCGCCTGGCCGAATGCCATGCCCCCTTTTGACTCTGGCCGCGGAGCGAGTCAATGAGTTTGTGGGCGAGCACGGTGGAGGAGGGCAGGGTACATGTCGAGAACTCAAGAAACTTCACCCCGGGCTTCGGATGCATCTGAACATATCAGCCACATATACAAATTTACATGTGCACTCGCGAGCTGATTCAACACCAGATTCGACAAAGTCGCTCTCGGACGATAGCCCACCGACGCTGATTGGAGCTACTCGGAGGGAGTCCAAATGCAAATGTCTCATCGAATCAACCCTGGCCTGCAGCACATCCACCGCCCAGGCTCGCGCAGCCCGGAAGCCATCGCGCCCGATATTTATTTCCCTTTCGTCATTTCATCGCCTGCCGAGTACGAAAGCGGGGAAGCCTCCCTCGGGGCGTCCAGCGGCGTTCTCTCTTGACTAACAGATCGGATAAACGAGATCACGTTCGTCTTCATTGCCCAGAAACTTGATGTGTCCGAGTCCGAGTCCGTAGGCCGGGCGCGAGGTCAATGCGCTCCGCACGCTCGTCCGTCCCGTTTTCTCGACAGCCAAAACCGACCTGCGATACCACGGCTGCCATCTCATGACTAACCGGTTCGTCAATCGCACCATCCAAGCGGTTGGCGCTATGGCCGCGATCGAATGGCAAACGGCGACCTTTCGATATCATATCATATCGAATCTCAGCCGCCATTTGCCCAGACATGCGCACGCGGTTGGCCTAGAACGTCAACATCTGGCATCTATCACCATCCATGCCTCTCTCACAGAGCTCCGAGCATTCTACGTATCCGTGATCGATCTGCACAATCAACCCGGTGTTTCCACAGACTGCTTTAGCCAGTCCTCCCCTGTGCCCGCCGTATACAGAGACACTCCAGGGAAGAGACACTCCAGGGAAAACTCTGGCTTCCGAGACCGCATCTACTCCCTACTTGGAGGATCAACCTCCTGCGTCGCGGTGGTGCAACACGCTCCATGTGACTGGCATGACAGACGCTGCTCGCATACGGGGCCATCCCAGCCTATCGGGCACCGATACCTCGCCGCCAGCCTGTTCCGTCCCCGGAGAAGTGACAGGGACGGAGCAAGAAAAAAAAAGGTTTGGGAGCTTTGTGGTAACGGCATGCAACGTGCAAGGGATAGGTAGACCATCGGGTTTCGCCAGCTCGTGCTCACAAGTGCATGCAAGTCAGTGGTAGAGAGAACGGATTGAGAATGGTACAGGCCCGGCACGTACGCTGTTTCTCCAAGCCAGGGATTCAGACGACCGCTCCGAGACACCTCGTGCGGGATTTCGGAATAGCAATGCGGTGGACCACAAGGAAAAGGAAAGAAAGGGAATGGTAACGTTGCACTAAGGCACGTTGATATCAATGGCTTCGATTTAGCGCAGTTACTAGTAGCTTACAACCACATCCGAGAGGATTGACACTAACGACAACCTGTTCTCCACAGCAAAAGCCCCGAACGCTGTTGGGAAATGGAGCAGCTGGGCCTGTCTGCCCCTCACATGGCCTGCACAGAGACACGGAAAAACTTTCAAGCTTGTTCCCTCCAGCGCAATATCAACCAGTTACACATAACCGCAAAAATACGAGGGCTGTAACTAAACGTTATCACAAACGGAGCCGGTTCCTCTGCTGGTCACGGGCTCTTTGCTTTTGATCCCGGACCCTAGTAGCATGGCACCCGATCGCTGACCCACTTCAACCGCAGGACGGAGAACCTGCCGTCCCATCGATGCCTCCCATTGAGCGCCAAGGGTTTTCCTGCACGCGAGATTGGAGGCCCGGCACGACAGAAGCCCTCAATCGTTGGGCGTTCAGTCTGCCCCCTTCAACGCCCGTTTTTTTTCGTTTGGTCATGTCAATCTCAACCGCATGGTGGGTACTTCAGTATATCATTATAAAAGCTGGCACGCTCCCGCAATTATTATCCTGCAGCATTATTGAGAGCCATGGGGAACGCGGAGCCGCCGTTTGGATATAGGCTAATTCCGCTTGCAGCAGTCATGGGGCTCCGACTTGTTCAGGCGCAGGAAGAACTCGTCGTCCGATATCTTGGTTCTTCTCGCGCCTTGCTGCTCGTAGCGTATCACCTGTTTTAAATTTTCTACTTATCCGATTTGAGAAGGCCTTACACAGAGCTTTCTCATGCTTGACGGGGCATGCCGTGCACGCGTGGTGTACTAACGACAACAGTGCTATTGTCTGCTGCCCCTCGGCTACGGAACATGTCCAATGATATCTAAATTGTATATGTCTAGGTTAGTAGATCCTATTGTTTTCATTATTCATCATTCGGTGCGTCTCATATTAGGTGGCCAATGCATATATATGTCCGAGCCGCCCTTTCAAATTATAGACCAATCAGATATTTCGCATTGAATAACATATTGCCTCGCCGGAGATACGACAAATATTTGCGCTCTTGCGACCTGTGTTGCCAATTAGAATTCGATCGTGTTGGGGCTTTGAAATTTATCTTCTCTGATAATTACGCCCGTCAAATATTTCGTATTGCAATTTGCCCTGCAAGGCAGCCAACCAATTTGGGACAAGAACTGGTGGTGCTGAAACGTGCACACGCGAGCTCGAGCTCTCGGCCCAGGATTTAGGTCTAAGCTTTGCTCGTGGCACCGCTTTTGATTATATCCCCCAATAATTATCGTTCCACGTTGGCGCATAAGTAATCATGAATAATCTCTGAATCATGAATTCCGAAAGTGGGTATGACGTCGCGGAAGGGGCAAAGTAATAACTTGCTCAGCAGCCGCATAACTATATAGCTATAGTCCGGCTTATATGTCTGATGTTGGCAGCCCTTCAGTAAATTTATAAATCTCGCGCGACGGCGCTATGCCACTTGTATTTTGAATAGTTGCTTTGTCCTAGTAGCTGGACGCGTGCGCATGCGGCTAGACTTCAGCTGGCACCAGCTCTAAGCGTTCCCACCTAAGCGTTAGGCATTTCTAACCGAGAGCTGCGTCTAACATTTCCGCGGACGATAATAACAACGGTGCTAGCACGTCCTTTCATCGGCAGTTTTTGATATTGACGCTATGAACCTATTGTGAACTCGGTCCCAGCGCTCCTAATCGCGCCCCACATATTATCTTAATATAACGACTGATGAGGTGCTCCTGATAAAGTCAAACGGTAACCAAACCCGAGTGGGTCCGGATGTCCCATCAAGTGACTGCCTGTGCCAGCCGAAGGAAAGATTTTCCAAGTTCCGAAATTCCCTGGTAGGAGGTGTAGCAACAATGTATCCGTAACCCGAGCGGCTATAGGTCCAATTTGATATAGCTGCAAGTCGCCTTTTCCCTTCAAACATCATATTATATTTCTCTGTTCGTCTCCCCCGCTTCGGGCTTCGGAAGCTCTCTGAAAGTCCTCAAGCGAGGCCCGTAGTGAAACAGGAGAACGGCATCTCTCGGCCCCATTCCTATCGCTTATTTATCCTGCGTTTGCAATTGAGGAGCCGCCTCTACATGTAGTGCACAGCCAGCTTCCGTGATAAATTATAAACACAATTATAAACAAAATGCAATTAAGGCCGTTTCTGCATTCTACTATATTGAAACATGGCATGCTATTGGCACGGAGTTTCTTCGCATCACTCTGCAGGTCTAGCAATATTATGCAAACGTGCGTATACTTTGTCCGCAGTAGGGAGAAGTATAACCTCTAGGTGCAGGATATGAAGACAGCCTATAACGAGCGACATTTAAGCCGGAGCTCACTAGCACTAGTCAACCAGATCCCGCCCAGGTGATATTTATACCGGCCCACCCATCCGAACGTCGAGTAACAATAGCCAATGCCTACGTAGACATTTCACCGTAACTTATTTTGACTGGCCTACGTCCAGCGTTCGTCGTTGCCTACATGAATGGCCAAGTCCGGCAAGTAAGAGCCATGACAGCCAGAGTCTAGATTTTAAGCCTTCGCTTTTAGCCTGTAATGAAGATTTTCGTTCACCCGTATTTCGACACGCCAACGCTCCAGCTTGGGCTCAGATAATGCAACAGAGTCAACAAAAAAAACACCAATGTTTCCTCGCCGGGACTCCTCACCTGTGACAGGACCCCGCCGGCTTTACCCCTGTCAGCGGGTTGCGATCGTTTAACTAGGCGAGGGAAATCCAGGGCCGTGATCAAAGGCCCGGGGAAAGAACCAGGTTCAGGATGGGAACTTAGGATGTCAATTCCGAAGATGGTTTTAAATGTGCTCATCTGTAACGTGGGTGGAATCCGGAATCGCCGCACGATCGCGAAACGTAACGCTCGAGCAAGACCAGATCACCGATCAGAACTGACGGCATTTGTATTTACGTCCGCCGTAGTCGACAAACAGTACCGCGCGCCGGCGAACTCAGGTAACGTAGCCCGCAAATATAACCCGAAACCGAATCTGAGGGGTAAAAGCCCCCACGAAAACTACATCGGCTTGGACAAGCGGCTAGACTAACGCCGCGCCGTAGGCCGCCGCTACTAGCTGTGCCCCGTACGCCTGTGTGTGTTTCAATCGCGTACGGCGAAATCTCACCATGGTACCAGGCTCATGAATGACGTTTGGCCGATTAATTATTAAACGATCGGTTTACATAAGAGTTATCTTTTGGCCCATGCGAAAGCTAACATCACAACCTGGATATCTCGATTGCTGGCAAGGCGGCATTAATCCTGCAGCGCTGCAGCGCTCGCTCGCTCGTACTCTACCTCGGCACCACGCCTCTGAGTTTCTCGCCTGTACCCGTTCGCTTTCGAATCGAGGCCGAGGAGCGCTGGAGCAAGGCTGCCGTGGCCTGCATTGCATCAACCTGCAATTGGCCTGGGACGAATGCCTATTGGCCCGTCGCGCTCGTAGACCTGGACGATACGCTGCAGATATTATATTAATTCCAGCCAGCTGCGCCGAGTCGAAAGGCTACATGGATACCATCGGTCGCCCTTTTTGCGCTTATGCCAGCACTACAATTGCAATCGACCGCCTTGCATGAACGTGATGGTTGGATTCGTATCCAGGAATTCAAGCTTTAAAACTCCACAAGGGGGCGCATGCATATACAACAGACCTGTGAGTGCTCGGCTCGTCTGGCCCCGGTGCACACTGGACGGATTTATACACAAACCTATGCATGAATCCGGGGGCGCTTAGTATACCATATTCAGTCCAGCTAGGGGCACGTATGCATATACATGCAGCATGCAGACTTTTGTCACGGGAGCTTGCAAGAATGCAATGCACGGGCATCATGTCTACACTAGCCCTTCGAACCAGCCGTTGTCCGCTTCAGTCCGGCAGGAACAAGTTGGCCAGCTCCCAGTCGTGTCCCAGATCGTCATGACCTGAGGCGGGCTTTCGATTCCCACCGATGCCCCGATTAGTTTATTCAACCGATATATACATGCATGCATGCACTGCAGGGCTCAAGATCAGGCAAACCCTCGGCGGAATTCTCCACGTCCGTCTGGTCATCAGACCCATTCCTGAAACCAAGGCGACTCGTAACAGGTTGACTGTACGGGGCCTGCCCCGATCTGCCCTGTTTATTGTCCTGCGCGTATATGCATGCACGTCTGAGTGCAGCTCCTTTGGCCCGCCTCCGCTTCTCAATTGGGGATATACTCGCAAGCTCCCAGCTCGCCGGACGTCGGAGACTCTATATTGCCGACGAGCTACTGCAGCTGCGTGGCTAGCTTGACATCCGGATAATTCAGAACTTCACACCGCATGGTTACATGCATCTCGCATGCCGTGTAATCGGCCAATGTCCGTTGAACTCGAGCACTTGGGCGAGGGCTTGCAGACCGCCAATCGATGCAGCCCGCCCTCGCTGTTGTCCATCAGATCGAGGTTAACCCCTAGCCAGTCAGTTCGCTTGGTTATTTGGAATTGCAATTGGATCCCGCGAACGGCCGGCTGACGTGCCGACTCACCTCGACTCCGTGGATCCACAGCTCGACACGCTTGATTAATATTCCCCGCTGCAATCTCTACCTCGGACAGTTGAAGCGCGATATACGATTTCGAATGACGTAGTTTGTCGAGACCGCATGTTGCAAACCAAGATGGCAACTCTAGCTTGGGAAGGTACCTCAAGGTGCTGTCGACTTTGGTGCTCCCGAGGCAGGCCGGCGTAATCGAACTTGATGATCCGCCGCTCACGATCAGGTGCAAGCTTTTGCACTGTACTTCGTACATGGGTTTTGAACCTTTCAAGGCCGCTATGTGAGATACTGTAGTCCTCGGGGCACCCTATCGACTGAGGGATCACTAATATTGCTATTTGACTCTAGGTCATTGTCGTGGAGCACCCAGTGCAAATTCATGTGGCCCGGATATATCTATCACCTCCGCTGCTGAGCCCGAGCATAGAGCGCCATCGCTGGAGTGAGCTCTGCGCCATGGCACGCCGTGTCGCCAACGTTACGCGAGATGCATCCTCTCATGCATACTGCCGCTCCGACCCATGGACACCTAGAGCCCCGTTGATCCTGGGATATATGCACCCGAGAGAAGTAGCTATTAGCTACTATGATTGATCACATCCTCGACTTGCAATTGGTCCACAACCGCCCATCTATCGAAATCCAATTGCAAGTCATAGTAGGTGTGATGCTGAATATTGAAGCCTTCTCAATGTTTAGGCCTGCTAGGACTGAGGTATATATATCCTGTGCTTTCTTGTCATGTTCTAACGTCAATTTTACTCACAATAAAAACTAATCAATATTTTACTCAGAGAGAGCAGGTCTGTATACAGTTGGAGCTCTACACATACAGCGCATTATACCCGGATATCTAGCTATTTCTCAGGCCTCGTATCCACTAGTCAATCGAAGCCCTTCAATATTGGTCTCAAGACGGTATCCTATGGGGCGCCACGGACACCCATCTCCACACGACCACGCTGTGGCCCCTGTGCACTGTGCCATCCCCGCACCAGCAGGATTTCGGTCAATCGCTGTGATTCGTTATAGCTATACAGGTTGATGCCAGTCGGATTGACCCAGGCCCGGGGCTGTGCTATATATACGGCGGCAGTTGTGAAACTGCCATATACCAAATAAGACACCAAATCTGTAAGCATATGCTAGCACGCCTTGCATCGCGACCTTGTATACAGCGAAATCATAAACTCGAACCAATATACGCTACGGCGCGTGGTACTTGACCAACGCAAACTCGACTCTGGGTCCTTGCTCAAACTTTTGTCTACGTTTCTATCACTGATAGTGATGAGATCATCCAACAGAGAAGCTCTTGAAGTTGGCCTGCTCTGTCAAGAGCTCGGAAATCGTCTGGTCCTGTCCAACCACAACCCTTTCGGAAGAACTACTCCGTTAACGTTATAGCGCCCATGGGTTATTATCGGGAAGCGAGATGAATACGAGGTGCCCAAATCACCTCCTTTCCCAACAGCGAAAGGTATGCAAGTGTCTACGCTTTGGCCATCAATGGACCCGAGATCGTGTGCTCTGTGATCCCACAATAGCAACGGCCCCGCAGCAAAGGTCCGCAGCTTCGAATATAGGCTAATGTGGCTTCTTTTTTTTTTTTTACGAAGTACAGGTGGAGACAGGACGATACGCGCGGTGTATTCTGGCCTCTTAGCTTTCTATTCGGAGAGCATCCGTTTTTTCTGGCCTCCATCCCGGGTTCCGGGTGGGTCGCAGTCGCCTAACCTGTCCCACTGATCAGCACCGGGATTATCTGGTATCGTGCATGCGCATGGCAGACGTCCAGCCTTCGATTTCAACGCCGCAGTACATCAAGTATAATCGGTATGCATTCACTTATTTTCAGCTGTACTCCAAGATAAACCCCGAGCCCCGAGCTTGACCTGGGCACGCGACCCCGCACTTGGTTATTGGCCGACATCTCATTAATTTGGGTCAAGTTGCTCCGGGTTACAGCAATTGACCACGCCCACCTGGAGTCGCTATAAAGTGGGTCTATAGAGCCGACCTGCGAAGCCGAAACGATGTACGTATGCGCCTCCAACCCATGTTCGGGGCCTAGTGATGGAGCGGGGCTTCAGCCTGGCTCTAGAGAAGCATAATCTCGAAGGATGGCGCTTTCGGTAGCAGGACGGGTTATAATTTACGTAAACATCGCGGTTGAGAGACGCAGCCAGGTGTGGTTTGGCATTTATAATGCCCACCAGGGGTGGTACTGTGATATCAGTTGGGAGGGTACCCGCGTGGGCAACAGCTGCCGATATTGCGCCTGGTTCTGATCTTGGAGGCGTTGGCGGGGTTACAAAGGTGTACTGACTTGATATCAGCGCGCGGGCAGGTAGACGTCTACCTACCTATATTAGGTTCAACCGAGATGGATATCGGCGCCAAGTAGAGTTGAGGACTTGGTGAGGACGCGCAAAGCAGACATCGCCACGTCCTGAATGCCGGCACTGCACCAGCTCCTCTTGAGGCAGCTCTGTATTCCCAAACTGGCAGGTGGCTAGGCCATGGCGATGTTGGCTTCAGACGGCTGTGCCACAACTGGTAAGCGTAAGCACGGATCGAATCGATATCCTTGCGCAAACGTCATATTATTTGGGATTGTTGTGTAGATAAGAGCGTGTGTCATAGCACTCGAGCCAGGGCTCTTGCCTCGCAAAGTACTAGGTTTGGTGACGGGTTCCAACTGATTGCGCCTTCACCCGCCACGCTCGTCGGTGGAGTTAGTCCCATTGCAACCTCAAAGCCAGCTCCTAGTCCAACCGCTGGAAGACGAAGGAACGTCCGGATGTGTGTTGCGTTGGGCGTTCCCCAACACTCTGCGATCAAACTCTGGCAGGTATTGCCGCGTCATGTGATCCTTCGGGTAAACCTTCCGGCCGTTGCTGGAGGCTTCCGACGGGGAAGTCGTCCAACTCCGGTGGCGGCATCCCGTCGCATCGGCTGCGGGTTCGCACGACCCGGATCGACCTCCATCCACAGCCGACCCGATCGATGCTCTTCGGCGTCTTTGCATTCCAGGCGCGCGTAGACGAAGCTCATCGACATCTTCCTCCTGAGGCCTCGAGAAGCGCTGTCCTTTGCGGGTAGCCGCTCGTGCTCGCCTACGTACGCGTGCTACAAAGTGCGTATGCTCCCCACAGCCCGACCGGCCGACCGATCGATCGATGAAATCCCACCACCATCGATACAACATATCAAAGCGGAGGTCCAAGAATCACCAAGCTTCCAAGCGCAAGTCCTGGCACTGTTCTCATGGCCTTGCATCTGCGACTGCGATGGGCGTCTGGACCCTGCGAGGCTCATTTGCCGGAACCAAGCCACCGACGCTTTTACGAGGCAGTACAAATAAACCGTCCTCAGCCTGATGGCGAGACTGTCGAAACCGACATCATCGCTGACATGGCTTCGGACACAAATGCAGGAATATATCGGAAAGACTCAAGCGAGGGAAAGGCGCCTTATCCTTCCGCCCCCGGGCGACAGTCGTGATTAACCACGATAGAGCGAACTACCCTATCCGCCGTGTTATCGTTGATGTTTGCGTGATAGCATGCGATTTAGCATTTCGAATTTGCCTGAATTGGCTCGTTCTAGAAGTTTGGTGATCGATTGCAATTGGATGGTGTTTCCGCCTTCAAGGATTCGGGGTGATATCTCCCTACCTTTCCCCAGACTGCGAAATCGGACGTGGGATAAGCCGGCGAAAGGGCTGATAAGGGCTGCCGTTCCGAAGAGAAATCCACAGGTGGAGGCCTGTCTATCGTCATGTGCAATTTTTTCCTCTGCTACGGTCCATCGACGGAGAGAGTTCACTAGTAGTCTTTGCTCCCTTGTTGGCGTCAGCGCATCGACTCGTGCCGAACCCACACCGCTTTGGGCTCGATCAAGCATGGGTTTCGGAAGCAGAAATACGATCACGCTGCCTTGCTTGCTCTATCAAAACTCAATCTCAATGGCCCGGTGCCAACCTTTCTCGAGATATCCGGTTTGGAGGGACTACGTAAGTTTATCTTTGGGTTGCGGCCCCGGCCGGTTTTTGCTGGAAACCCGTCGTATCGGCCTGCTGATGGCCTTTGGACTTTTGTTGATTACTTTTGTTTCTTTTTCATGTACCAAGCGCTGCAAACTCCTGATTCGCCCGCCTGGAGGGCGGGATAATAGGGCGGCAGGTGGCATATTTTCATTTGCCAATAGCGTTTGGTGGGACTGATAGCAAGATACGCCGAAAAGGAAGAGGGAGAGGCCCACGAATGGACGGCGGGAGGGCCATTTGGGTTGATTAGGGCATGTCGACGAACACGATGCCGGCCAAAGTCTAATAAAATAGCAAATGGGAGTGGTGTTTGGCGTTGGGCGAGCGCTCCCTTCTGGTGGAGGTTGGCGGTTGATGCAGTGCTGCCCGTCGACACATGCGGCTAGCGAAGAAAGCCTGAGGTGCCAAAAAGAGCAAGGTGGGAAGGAAACCTCCAGTTTTTTTCTCACACATGTCAAAAGTACTTGCGTGATACCCCAGCGAAACCTACCCAAAGGAACTGGAGATATGGAACGAGAAACTGCATCCCAGAGCGGGCAAGCGGCACGAAGGAAGGTCATCATTGATCAGCCTGGTCGTCAGGGCTGCACAACTCTAGGGAGCTAGAGTAGCTAAGCTCATACGGAAGCAGCTGTCCTGTACCCCTACCAAGGTCATCTGCTCTGTCGCTTACGGCGGACTTGGGCTGCTGTGACATGCAGCCATCGGCTGGTGGTTGTGAGAGTTCTGAGTTCTGACACGGTGGCTATGCATGTCTGCCGTCGCGAGAGCTCGCATCCTCGTCCTATGATCGAGATCAGTATATACCGATCAAGTTGAAACAAGAACGTTGCCCGTTACTAAGCTAGGACCATTTCCGTGCACGCAAATTTCAGACCTCGATCGTCTTGGATGCTCGGGGCAAATGCCTATTAATACCTTACGTACGCACGCGGAGGCAGCTTCATTCCAAAGCCCGGAGTCAACATCTAGAAGAACGGCATTGCAACATGGAGGGGCGCCGCCCCCCCATGGTTGCCAATAATTAGGTTTATTGGTCGTAAGATGGCCGTCGCGTCGCGGCGCTGTTCGATCGAATGACGGGTTTGTGGACGTAATGGCATCCAGATATTCCACGGGATGGGAAAGAAAAAATTCCTTCTTTATCTCGAGATTTGCTTCTGCTCACGACTGCGACTCGTCTGCATTTCCTGATCCAGTTGCGCGCTACCGAGACCTGGAGGGCACCGTCCTGTTGAAATTAAAGTGATGTGTTTGGCGAGCCCTCGCCTTTTTGTGTGAGGTGGACGTAACTCGGCCGATGGTGGTCCCATTCCCATTCCGCTGGAAGTTTTGTCCATATCGAATAAGATCCAGCCGCCTGTGCATAAGGCCGACACATACAAATGGATCTTGTACACCGGTACTTCCAAAGGTACCTACGCTAGTATGCACGCCGTTGACGGAGTTTGAATTCGTTCCTCGAAGGGTTGCAGCCGGGTGGCCCCTTGGTGATGTGAAAATCATGGCGATGCGCCTCCAAAGAAGACGAAGAAGAAGAAGGAGAAGGCGAGGAGACCAGAATCGATTAATCTCGCGTGCAGGGTCACTGACCACTGCGCATGGCACCTTGCGTGCATCTGAACTCTGCTGGTTGTCGAAGGCTCGTTCGTTCCATCCGTCCATCCATCCATCCAACTGGAGCTAATGTTGCAGTTGTCTAGCCCAGCTAGCAGTTTTGGATTTTCGAGTTCGCTTGTTTGTGGCCTCCACCCTTTCGCCTCTTCTCAGTTCCTATTTCTTTCCCCGAATTTCCTTTTCCTCCTGCGATATCTTTTCTCTTTCCCCCCCTCCTTTCCCGGCCTCTCTTTCTTTCCAACCCATAAATATTATTGTTCACAGCCTGAATGCTCAGGCTCGCCCACAAGCACTGAGGTCCCCTACGGTGGTTAGTTTCATACGCTTTGCGGTGACCCGTGTCCTCGAGGCCGGCACCAACCTGTTGCTAAGGCACAGGCTTGCTTTTTCGCACCTATATCCATCCTCCAAGGCCGTATTTTCCTAGGGCCTCCTCTCCACCACCACCTCCGAGCCCGTCTCTTCCCTGACCGCATCTTAATATCCGGCAAAAGAGTGTACGATGCTCCAATACACCTGGGACGCCCTCGACGTTTTTTAGCGTCCCTTTTCCTTTAGTTTCTCATGGTCTCGTGTTTCCGCTTTCCATCATAATCCCTTCTTGTTATATTGCCCGGGGTAGTTTCTACAGCGGACTGGCGTTCAATCGGAAGGCACCTGTAAATCATCAAATCAATTCCCATAGTGTATCAATTTCTTTTCTCCAGCTGTGCAACCAAGGACGCAAACAAATCAGCATCGGACTCACCGTCGACAGCCGACAAACCTCAGCGACGGGCCAGCCCGACAAACCGGATTCGAGCGACATCTGGGTCTCTCGAAAGAACTCCGGCCTGGGATACCATATCTGTATCCTTCACCTTAACCGCATCTAGAACTGCTGGTGGACGTATCCGACGTTCACAGTCGCTTGACGAGCTATGTACCTTGATGGGAAGAAATATGCATGTGACGCTTGCGTCCGAGGGCATCGCGTGAGCGGTTGCAATCACAACGGTAAGTTCCTCTCGGCTTTGGTTGAATTTCTCGAGTTTTTTTTAAGCCGGCCGGCCGCTGGCTGTCGATGCCGGCTGCGGTGTTGCGGTGTTGTTCGTCGCACGCTCTGGGAGGTACCAACTCCGTCTTTCTATCTTGTGCGCCTGCTGACGATACGACCTTTCAACCTCATCGCACAGACCGTCCGCTGCAAGAGATTGCAAAGAAAGGACGTCCCGTATCGCAGTGCCAGCACTGTCGCAGCCTCCGGAAGTCACGCTCGTCTCACGTCAAATGCGACTGCGGGGAGAAGACAAAGGGAGCCCCGAAACACCATTACATCAACGAGAACGGCAAGCTCGTCGAACTTGACGAGTCCAAAGGTGACAATTACTCGTCTCCCCCAAACCCGCAAGGGTGTATCTGTGCTGATCTATCCCCTCCCTTTCTTCAAAGAAGGCTCACACTGCCAATGTCCTCACGGAGGCCGATGTACCTGCTCCGTCAAGAAGGAGTATCTCGAGTGCGTTCCGGAGACGACCAGCAGCACGCCAGGCTCTTCGGCTTCGACCTCTAGCGATGCGCCCAGGGCGAAACCGCGACTACAGACGACACAATCCGAGAGCAGCCTGACCCGCTTCACCAATGGGCACCATAAGGCCGTTCGGCATCATTCTCACGGAACCGCACCATACCACATCCCGGTCCATCACCATCATACCCCGACAGCCAGCGAAAACGGTCACGACAAGATCACAGATGTGGATCTGTCTTCCCACCACGGACACATCATCATGCCGTCCGACCCCGAAGACGTGCCTGCCGCATTCCCAAGGTCAAACTTGTGCCGACAGATCAAGTCCGAAACTGGTTCCCCGTCGGTAGCATCGTCCGGATACCAGGAAGGGACCGAAACCACGATGCCCTCTACCTTGAGCCGAAACATCTCGGATATCAACCTGTCCGGATCTCGTGGGGTGTTTGACTTGTCCGTCCGGACCACGGATCTGCCTACATTCGATACCTTTGACACCCCGGATTTTTCGGCCCATGACTTTTTCGTGTCCGCTGTCGACTCCGAGGCAGGATTTCCGTTCTCTACGACCTATAACCCCCCAAGCTCGGCAACATGGCAGTACGAGACCAACCACGTGGACAACTTCTGCGAGGTGCCGCCCGGGCTTACTCAGTCCGTCTCTGGAGATGACTCCGAGGTTGAGGGTTGGGCATGCCCCACCCTTCCAAGCCCCATTCATAACATCACCCCTGGATATCTTAGCGGTCCCTTCTCAGCGGAATCGTCCGATTTTTACGAATCCGACCACCACGATGGACTAAGCACCGTTTCTTCAAGAGTGGGACTGGCCAACATTGGGAACCTTCCGACGGCCGACCTTGGATCCATGGAAACCTACCTAAACACCGCGTTTGACAGCAGCACCTTCAACTTGGGCGTCCAGGATGGTATGACATTGGCCGATTTGACCTTTGATGATATCCGAGCGACCGCATTTGAAGACGGCAAGACTATCTCTACAGCTGAAGTTGGTCCCCTCTCAGCAGCTCCTGAGCGCAATTCGCAACTGTTTGCGGATTCCGAAGTTCTCATGATGGTCCCGGTCACAACCCAGAATGTGCCCATGCCAGCAGACTTCGAAACACGGTAGCATTGCCAACATCCAGAGCGATAATACAGCCTCGGGATTATCAGTCCCGACACCTTGACATGCCGATTTCAACGGGACCATATCACTAAAAGTTCTTGCTTTCTACTCGCCTGTTCACTATTACAATTTGTCTTTTTTGATTTTTAGTTTGCGTCTACGGTCTCTCCCTTCGTTGTTTTTTCCGGTTAGTGAAAGCAGCAGGAAAAATATCACTTTCATTAGAGCTTTTGGTTTTTGGTTTTATTTTTTGGTTGGAAAGCACACCTTTTTTGATTGAATGTCTGACTGCCCGTTGTCCATCCCCATTTGGCTTTCCCTTATTCACCAGCAACTTGAAAATTTTGCTGTCAGATGAATCATGTCTTTGGTGTAGCTTTGCTACAAGTGTGTGCGTGATTCTGTTTAGATTACGATTCCTTGATACCTGTGTTCCTTGGAAGCGTCTCCTCTTCTCCATTCTTTCGTCTAGAATAGCAACCTCGGGTCTGTATTTCTCTTTCTCTCTGCACCCGTCTCACGATGTCTCCTCTTCTCAGACCCCCACGGGTCGGTCGAATGAAGGCATGAACCGATGCATCTGAGTCGAGGGCCTTCCCTCTCGGAGCTCACGTTACAGCCAACACAAAAACGCGAAGCTCCAGCTACAGGATGCAGGATGGGGGGACGCCCAAGGGGAAGTTTCCAAGCTTTGATGCCGCCTTCGCTTCCACAATTTCCTGTTGTTCAAAGGTTTGGAGGTGGGGGGTTAGGAGGTGGGGGATGGAGTGTACCTTCTCGTTAGGGGGGATTTTGATAGTAGAGCTTACACGATGCCATCAGCTGCCATTGCCACCGCTTTGTGTGTGTGTTCATCCCGCGCCTGCGTGGTTGTGTCTTTGCCGTCGTGTGCGCCTATGATTTGAAGTATCCCTTAGTCGTAGGGGTCTAACCCATCCCTCTTCTGGAACGAACCACCACAACAACCACCACAACAACCACCACCACCACCAACGGAACTGCCTGCAGGTAGATTGCTCCCGAAAACAAAGCTTCAGAAATCCAATCGATGAAACCCGGTCTTGAGTATGCTCCTCCCGCTTAGCCAGCCGTTTCGGCGACCTCCAAGAAGCCATGGCCCACCTACGCAATCTTAACTGCATTACACAGTTTTTTTTTTTTTTTTCCTTCATACCTTTTGTTCTTTTGTTGTTCACCTTCCTTTTCGTTTCGTTTTCTTCTTCTATTTTTTGTCTGTTGCTTTCGCTTAAGATTTCTCATTTATCTGTACATTATGTATGCATACTTTGCTTGCTCGGGGCTGGCCTGCAGCTCATCCTGCAGGGCCTAGTGTGGTTCTCGATCGGAGGGGTTCTTTTTGATAGACTTTGCTGTTTCTTGCTTTCAGTACACATAAACAGGCGCCTGGAGTATGGATGGCTGTTTTTCTATTTTATTTCTAAACGGTATTTTCTCCCTTGAAATTTGATTTCAGGCGCTTCTCAAGGCCGTACGTTCCAGGATCTCAGCCATCGGATATCGAAGAAGAACCGACTACCCTGTACTATTATTGTCAGCACGAAAACAAGGCACAGAAGAGCACCCGGCTTGTACCGATGCCAGTGTGCATGTTGACACCGCTCCGTTCAGGCGAGGCCGACGCTATATCCATCCGTCTAGATTCCTTCCGTCCGTGTTCATGACGCCCGTGCCTTCTCCCGCACTTGACAATTTATATTTAGAGGGAGGGGGGTGTGTGTGTCCCCTTTGGGGGGCCGCCCAATACAGATGCTACATTGGCGGTGTGCATTGTGACACGGGCCCTTCTTTCGAGTCGAAATGCCTTCCATTAGCATTATATCAGTACTGCCGACTTAATCTAAGTGAAGCCGAGGTCCCACATGATGACGCCTGTTTTGATCATGAACGATCGTGGCATGGTCCCGCTTACTGTCAAGGTTCGCGCCTGCAAACCATCTTTTGAAACATAGCGTGCGAAAGCTGTTTATGCGATGTGATCAAAGGGTCGTTGAGCACGTCTGGGACCCGCACATGCGACGGCGGTGGACCTCCCTTCAAAGTAATAAATGCCAACCCCAATAGATTGATCGAAATGGGGACCCGGGTCACGATGGCGGGCGCGAGGTCGTGAACGGGCTAGTCTGGTGCCCGCAGCTCCCTTTATGCTCGACGCTAATGCAGAGTACATGCCGCAACGTGCACCCTTATCGAATCGCGGAAGCTGCCGACCCCCAGAAGCTGTCAGAGCTAGCCACCTGGGAATGCAGCAATGTCAGCTCCTCTCAGCTCCTGACAGTTACCCGGCCGGTTGGACAGGCCGAAGAGGGGAGTTCTGTGAATGCAAATCCCTGGGTGATTTCGTGGGCCGGGCGTACATGGCAGACCACACGATATCAACATTGGTCCCTCCCTACTAGTTGGACGAGTAGTATACGTATCTTACGTATGCTTTGGCTGCCAGCGGACCGACTAGACCAACCGCTCCACCCTGAGTATTGCATGTCCGGTCTTTGGAAACCCACCCCGCTCGAATGCTCTGTTGCTGTGAACCCCGCCTCCAGGCAGGAAACAGGCCTAGGCTCGGAAAAGCCTGATATCGGGACAGAGCTCCCAAGTAATATCGACGGGCCACGTCTAGGCGTTTCATTCGCGATGGGGGGTTCGAATCGAAGGGCGGCCGTTCGTGTCCAGCCAGTCGGCCAGCCATCCGCTCGCACTCGATCAGATGATCGAGCTCTAGTCCATCTTCCGGAACTCCTCAGCGAAGAGGGTGACAGGCCCCGGCTAGCGGGAATGCAGTTTTGGGGTCGAATCGTGGCCGTGGCCGTCGCCGGGACCAATTACGCGGGCTACAGACGGCATTACGCGCAAGTGCTCGAAGCCACCGTTCGTGGATGCACCGCTTGACCGACTTCTCAGGTCGCACAAGCCTGGTGCCGGCGTCGACATCGCTGTTCAGTTTTTGGTAATTGGCTGGGCTGATGGTCGATGGATGGAGTCGCGGTCGGGCTCTTACTCAATTCGAATTCGATGCATTGCATAAAGTCATGTCTGTCGGTCGCCTCCGACGCCAGGTCGACATGCTTCTTACTTCCCTCCACCAACCTGTTCGACATGGCAGATGGATAATGCGGCCGGCCCCACCACGCCGCCATCGCCCAGGCACCACCAGCACCTCATCTGCCAGGTCACAGCATCCAGCCAGCATCTCCAGAGACAAGGCTACCGTTTGGAATGTCTTTGAAGTCGTGCTTGGTCGCATTGGTAAACGGAGGGTTTCACAACGGCAAAGGTGGACGTCTGGGCTACGCTTTCATCCGATGTCTGACCACAGACTCTTTTCCCGAGGATAACGTCGGCTCCGGCCAGGCATGACTTGACCCCTCTCGCAATGCCATCTCAGCGCTGGCTCGCTGGCTGGCTGACCGAGGTTGTGGCGTGACATTCGTGGTGCGCGGCATACCTTGACGGTCTTGAGGATATACAGCATGCCCCCGTCGGATAGCGACTTTTCATACCAGGAATTTCTTCATTCGCTCGGGGTATATCCCCTGGTAGACTCTTTGCGTCCGCCGTCCGGCCCTTGAGACAAGGTATGCGGTTCTCGATCGTCTGCATCAAGTCAGGATGACAGGTTCACTTGCCAATTTCAGGCAGTTCCATTTCCCTCCGCACCCGGGATTCCTAGTCCGATATCGACTACATTACAACAAGATTCCCTATCCCCGATCTTGACATGCAATCGCTTGCAATTTTAAACAAAACAAGCCACGCTATCGTACACGCCGACCAGGCCGCAGGCTGCCGTTCCAATCAGCGGAGGTTGCATATCTACGCCCAACATTGCCAAAAACTTAACTCTTCGCTAAGGAGCTGCATCCACCTTCTGTTCAATGCAATGCGTCTTCACACACCTCCAATTGCGCGATGCGTCAGCACAGCCTTGCTGCTCTGCTGCGAGTTCGCCCTGAAAGGACGTAAATACCGCATACAAAAACGAAAGGCTTATCTGACAGAGCGTAGAGACATTGGAAGGTATCCTCGCCTTGATAGCCTGCATTTATTTTTGGGCGGCGCACCCAATTGAATGGACTGGCGGACAAGGGCTACGCTTCCCCCTCCTCCATCGTGATGCGGGACGGAATTTCTGCAGCGTAACGTAACTCTCATTCTTCACGCTCCCCCAAGATCTGAGAGACACGTCGCCTATCGCGATATCTCAATGCAAGTGACTTGTTGCAACAGGGGTCTCGCCAGCTCGCAATCTCCACAACCTGGAAACAGGCAATCGGAGTCCGCCGCCAGATATGCCAGCTGAAGATGCGAGAACGCCGTGTGTCGTGCATGCATGGCGGGGGGTTTGAATATGTGTTGTTCCCCCAATCGCGATTTCGCCGACAGGCTGGCTTCAATCGATTGGGGAAACATTATCGCGCTTGGCGTGGAGGTCGGGTTCTGCAGGTGGGCTTCTCCGCGGCGGCGGGGCAATACAGGCTCTTGCTTGCGCGCATTGTTATCGGACGGGGTCACGTGAGGAGCAAGCTGGCCGTGCGTTAAGTGCACACACGTACGTGTATATATGTCGGTGTCTAGCGCCCCGATCCGATTCTTTTCGTCAAATTATGATACACTATCGACATTGGGTAAATTTTGATATCAACCTGGCCTGGTTGATGACTGTCCGACTTGGAAGTGGTTGCAAGACAATGCGTCCTAAGTGCTATCGAAAACGAACGCCTCTGCCTGGCTGCGCGTATACGAGCAGGTACGTCATAGGACCAACCAATCCCGTGGAGGAAGTTGATGGATGTATTGCGGATGTACCCTGTACGTTGCATATACGTTACTGGAATGGCATGGCTGTAATCAGTGCACGCATTAACCAGCGGTGCGCTGTGAGGCCAGCAAATCTTAAGCTGAGACCATCCAGCGGAGCCGATTGCTATATCTGGAACTACGGTGTGATTCGCTATCCTTGACGAGTTTGCAGTATGTCGACTCTGGAGATGGAGCGGTTAGCATTTTTCAATGCGCAATCTAGCTGTCAGGGTTGCTAAGTATATTTTCCAATCGAGACGGGCACATTTTACGCCATCGTTATCATGGATTCGAAGCGCGGAGGCCTTGGCTATTGATATCTCCCTATTCGTAGATATCACACACCCGCCGGGTGTAATCGCGATAATATGATAGGTCGGCAAGGTAAGCCTCCAAAATTGAGTTTCCCTTAGTGCAGTTCTTTAGCTGCAACAATATACACATTACTACGGCTTGTGAAAGAAATTTCGTAATTATTGATTTTTTATTTTTTATTTTAAAGTTTAGCTAAGCATAAAGTAATTACACCCATTAACGCTCATTCAATTATAGCCAAATTACATAATACGGGTGTGTTAGCCTGGTGGTAGCTTGTGAGTCCGAAACTGATGAAGAAACTAGCGTCGACATGTCTTGCTTGTGGCTCGGCGTGAGTAAATTTGAAAAAGAAGACACGTTCTGACAGCATCCATAGATACCCATGCAATGTTCCAACAGGATTCAAATCGAAAATACGTATGCATACAGTTCCGGACTCCGAGGTGGTGGACACCGATTTCGTATCGATATCAAGGGATCGTACCAGGGTACTGGGCCCCGATATCACATCTCACAAGGTCCAGATGCGTTGAGGCAAAAATGACACAACTTACATAATCTCAACTCAACCTGGCCTGCGACCAAAGGGAAGCCAACTTGTGGCCTCGACTTGAAAAGTACCATCCGGATACCCGTCGAAGAGCAAATGAAAAGCAATATACTGGCTCCTTCCAGCTGTCTCTCCACTTACAGTTTACATTACGTAGCAGGTTTTGTTCGACTCGGAAAAAATCAAGGCCCAGCCTGCATTTGCCAGCCCGTATACTCGGGAAAGTCTGCATGGAATCCAGTAGATACGAACTTGCGCCAGCCAAAGGGCCAATTACCCCGTCACGGGAAAAGACAGCGGATGCCTTGTGCGCCGTCGCGATTCGACGGCCTCCACTCGAGACGACATGCACGCCACCTTGAGCTGAACCCGTATATCCCGCCTTCCCCTCCACCATCGAACTCCGAAGTCTCCCCAGCTTTGGTGGCGCCATGCCATGAATCCTAAACGGTGACAGCGGGCGGCCAATTAGCCTGTGCATTTTCCCTGCCCAACCCCGTCTTCTCCACCATCTTTCGCCGGTCCTGATATAGGTTTGAAGAGCCGGCCTGCAATTTGCACTTCATGCGGCACGGGCATTCGAGTTCCAAATCAACGTTCCATTTCCGCCCCTCTTGGACGGCAACCGCCAGAAGGAAAAAAAAGGAAGAAAATATTTTCCTGGCACGGCCCTCAAAGGAAAAATAAAAATAAAATAAAGCCAAACTTGGAGGCTAAATGCATATGTTTGAACACAAAGGCAGATTGCACCAACCGTTTGCCCAGCTCACTAAAGATATCAATTCGGTAGCAAATCGGGGCACGAATACGTTCACAGCCCACACAGCTTTACCCCGTATTCGCCAAACCCTTCCCGCAAATTACATCCTTCCGGCCAATATACCATAGCATAGCATCAAGGATTACTCAACCGTCCCGCCCCCGAAACAGGCAGCGCCTCAGAAAAAAAAGAAGATTCACTCAAGGAAGATTCCATCCACGCAAACCACCACTAGCCTGCCCCGATCGCTCTTGGCAATATCTCTCCAAATCCCAGCTGACATGTATCAGGAGATGCCTCTCGCCCCATTTGACCTTTTAATCGTGGTGCCGTTGCCGTTGCCTGGAAAAGCCTAGTCTACAAACTATTCATGTAGCTGTAGCTGACTTGACCTGAGCTGAGCTCTGGCGAGATCTGACGATGCAAACTCGCCTCGTACATGTACATGCACTGCACTGCACACATCTGGGCAGACACCGATGCGCCACGCCACCCACCGATTGACATCTCCTGACCCTCGCACAAGCCCACCAGCAGCCCACACCGTGGCGGCCAGTGCGCGGTGTGCCGTTGGAGCTCACCTTGCATATCGGCCTGAGCTTTGCTACTGGGTCGGTCCTTCGCGTTCGTCTGGCGGTGGTGGTGCATGGTGATGGCGGCGGTGTTGTTGGACGCACGGAGTAATTTTACCGTCGGTGCGCCGGCGCGTACGCACCGGATAAATTCACAAAATACCAAGCCTCCACACCCGACGAAATGTAATCACAGCCGCTCTTGACCCCATCATCTCCATCGGACTTGGGAGGTGGGAAAAAGCGAGTCCACGGGTAGCGGTTATTGAGTGCGCGGCCAACGCGCTGCGCACGCTTTAGGTCTCACCTCCACTCGTTCGTTCGCTCGTTCCATCAACCGAAGCTACCTGCTAGTTGGTCTTGTGGAGGAAATGGCAGGACTGCCTGGAAAAAGTCCCACCCCGGGAGGCTTGGGCCCGTTGGCTTTTTCCGGCTTTTCTTATTCCTTCCATCCCCGGTCATTCACAAGCCCCATGGAGAAGTGGGCATGCAAGGTGGATCGCGGAGAGGGGAAGTGGAGAGACGGTTCGACAAAATTAATTGATTGGACGGGGCGGATCAATTGGTTGGTCCATTCGTATATGGAGAGGAGCATACATGGACGTGTGAATCCATGCAGCTGTGCTCGACCAGGTGCTCCTGCATACCCTGCGGGTGGGGATTCCGAGCTCCAACTTGAGCCTGGTTCGGGAAGATGGTCGAAATCAAGACAACTTCGGGGTTTGGCTCGGTGCTGCTCTCCCGTTCGGATCGCCCTGGGTTGTTAAGCTGCCAGCTAGAATTAGTGCAATAGTTAATGTAATAGTATAGTTGTGGCGGTCACTAGTTGGGCTAAGCTTGCTCAAACAGACAGTGACAAAGGTGGCTAGCTGTGGTGTTCATAGACGTATGTTGGATTTTGCATCCTGTAGGTTTGTATAATGGTGAACGTAAAGCCGGAGTATTACCACGCACGCCGGGTATCGATTCATTTGCTACTTATCAATTCTAAGCGCACATGTGAGCACGCGTCAAAGGCCTGCTAGATACTCCTGGTACATTGAACGCCGTGAACTGCGAATATCATTATAAGAACCCCGCATGCATATGTTCCCTATAAGTCTTCGCATGGCTGCATCCCTAGTCCATCAGTGGAAGCTGGCGACGAAGCCCTGACTTCGTTCTTCAACCGTGACTGTGCTGTTCGCGTTGCTTGATGCTTGTGAGCCTGGTCGGGTGATGATAAGGCCATCGGTGATGTTGCATAGGTACTCCAAAGAGACGGGTTCATTTGCTTCGCAGGTGTAGACGTTACCATGGGATTCCTCGTTGAAGACGTACTTGAGTTCGGAGAGAACGGGTTTCCAAGATGGCCTTGCGAGTGGTCAAAGGCCAGAGTTCGAGGTGGCACCCGGCTTGGTGAGTCCTCTTGCATCCATGAATGATCGGGCTCGTCGTCGTCTTCGTGAAAACTATCTTCTTCCATTGGCGTTCCTCCGCGTTCGAGGCGGCCCCGAAACGCAGCTGCCTGCCCAAGTATTGTCACGTTGGGATTGATTTCTACCCCGCGGCGGGGAACTGCCGGCGTCCCGAATGGATCAAACCCAATCTTCTTTTTTGCCGCTGCTCGTTCTCTCCTCCGTCCTTTCTCGTCACTATAAGCGT
This sequence comes from Drechslerella stenobrocha 248, assembly GCA_000525045.1. Taxonomy (NCBI): domain Eukaryota; kingdom Fungi; phylum Ascomycota; class Orbiliomycetes; order Orbiliales; family Orbiliaceae; genus Drechslerella; species Drechslerella stenobrocha. The sequence goes on along the minus strand of KI966418.1, from coordinate 303,764 downwards.
CTGATAGAAACATGTTCAAGAGCTCGTCGTGAACGAATAGATGTGAAGTTTGTTGGTAGTTCTGGAGTCCGGTAAGCCTGAGAATGCATTCAAGAAGCGAAAGTGACAATAGTCTTGGATCTGCAAGATTGGAGATCGAGCGAGGGGTTGGAGGAGCCGCCTGCTTCGTGATAGCGCTTGGTTTTCTAACGGAGACAGTAGTATGTTCGCCCGTATGCGGTGGAGTTTGTCTCCCTCCAAGCAGACTCGAGAAGCCTGGGATCAAAGATGAGATGCTATAGGATTGCGCTGGTGGCTGCTCCGTATCGTCCTCTGTTTCAGAGTCGTCGTCGTCGTCATCACCACCGTCGTCATCGTCATCGTCATCATCATCGTCATCGTCGGTTGGCTCTTGCCAGATCTCGAAAGCGAGCCATTCCTTGTCCAAGTGGTCCGGAAATTCTGACTTCTTTGAAGCAGCATCGTGATGATAAGGTGACTCGTAGTCTATCAGGCTGTGGTTCATGTGAGTGGTTGGGCTATCAGTTTCTGATAGATCGTCATCGTCATGCTCATAACGTCCAATCCTATCAAGCAATCGCCGTGGGGGCTCTGCCAACGGGTTCCTCTTCAGAAGGAGGATCGGAGTTGCAGCATCTATCCCCAGCAACTTCCCAGAATTGGTGTAGAATATCTTTGATATCTGTTGTAGTATTATTAGATCTGTGCTTATTTGCCTGTAAATCAGTATTGGGAAGATACCTGATGAATCGGTAGGCTGAGCCGCCGACCAGCCTTCGGTACATCGTCGAACGGTTCGCCTGGTTCGTCGTGTACCCGGCCGTCGTCCAGATCTTCAACGATACGGAGCTCGTAGGCGAATTCGTCTACCTTCTCCGCCCCTCGCATGTAAGTGTCTGCGCCGAGTTCGTTGTCTGCTTCGCTACCACCATAATGCAATGGCACTCTCAATATTTTCACCTTGCACTTATATGCAACTTCTTGCCAGGTGAATTCGTCGACCTTTGGGCCAGCTCGGTGCGTATGCCCAGCAAACAGCTGGTACAGTGTTAATGTAAAAGCTGTTCCCACTTGCCGTTCTTGGAAGGGGTTTTGTGCGTAGAGCTGGTCTGCGACTGACACTATTGTAGATGCTTGAAGTAGGCGGGACGGCGAAACGCTTTGCGGCATTGCAGTCGAAAGCGACGCGCCAGATGCGGTGACAGATAGAGATATTAGGGGTACAGCCTGGCCAGTAAAGTTAGTATTCAAAGGTGATCCAGAGGTAGGACCATACATACATCTTCAATACGCTTTGACAGGTCCTTAATCTCTGCAATTATCATTTTGGCTGTATGCTGATCATGGTGGCCTTTCTTTTTCGTAGATTTCATGCTCTCCTCTGTGTCTGCTGCGCTGGAGAGTCTGACCCCGAGATTTTCGATGTCTTGTCGTAGGCTTTTCGTTAAGGCCATCGCTGATTCAAGGGAGTTGTTTCCTCGGGCTGCCCTGGCCCTTGGTTAATATGTATTCGTAATCTAAGGCATTGAGTGTCTTACAAGATTTCGACGAGATCAATTGCTGGCGAGATGACCTGAGCAGTCCGTTGTATCAGCACTCTGGAGCATTTCAGTGAATGACGGCTCCACAAACCTTGATCTTTGTATCCAGTCTATCCTTCAGCATAGCGATCTCGACCTTTTCGCTCCCTTTGATCGCCTGTAGCCTTGTTAAAATATACTCGCGATGGTGGGGGGTTTCCAAAGGGCCAACGAACGCGTATATACCGAGTGCATTGTCCTATCGCGAAGCTGCTCGCGACACCTATGCCAGAGCTACAAGAAAAACCGGTCCCATCAGCGTGATGTGGCCAAACGCGTGTATCGAAGTTCGCGGGGTTCTGAAAGTGCACCGTATGGCGAAGGTTACTGTTTGCGACGCGATCTAACGGCACACTTCTGGTTAGCTGAGCTACAAGCCGTCGGGTCCCCGGGTGGCCTACCTTTGCTAGAAGATCGTCCATGATGGCTAGGCCGTAGCACCTGGCTTCGAGGCTGGCGACTGGGGGTGGTGAATTGACAGGCGGTGGGGATTGATGTGGTGAATCAACAGGTGGTGGGGCCAATAACCTATGAGCAATGACGTTGGTTTGTTGTAGTGTTTGGAGCTGTGTTGTGACGCGAGCCGAAATTCGAGCTCAAGGGGAGCTCCCCGTTCTCTTCTCAAACTCACGCACTCGACGCGAACCCGCCGAATGAGTGTCTTTCCACGATGCTGGTACAAGCTACACATACGTACGCCAAAGCAACGGTATTACGGGCTAGCATCTACCCAGATTAGTATCATATATTGTCAGTAGGCCCTCTGGTTTGACTTTGGAATACAGGGTGGTTTCACGCAACACTCAAATTGCAACAGATGGTCTAACATTCAGGCGAAGAAAGGCTATAGTGTTTGATATATGGACTTGATTTGGGATAATAGGAACAAAGAAGATTAAAATTATGGAGTGTGCGTGATAGTATTATCGTAGGAGGCCGAAAACAGTACCTTTAGTTGAATAATCTTGGCTTTGGGTAGATAAAAGAACACAGGCATATTGCGTAGCAGATACTCAGGGGCTACTCCGGATCGAAGATACAGGGACTGGGGTATGGAGTTGGGGTTCGTGAACTCTGTGCCCCAGCAGCTCCATGATACTGCTGAATTGTCTTAAATACCTCTGGATCCACCGGTTTCCATTCCTTAATATCGTCAGACTCAAAGTTGTGGGCTGTCTCTTGCACAAACAATTCCCAATTCTCCATGAATTTTTGGAATCGGCTGACCTCTTGGAGAGACTCAAATGGGAGGCCGTAGAGTGCAAACTTCCACAAACGGCGAATCCAGGTGTACTCAATCTTGTACATGATATGGGCGCGCTCTTTTCCAACGCTTTGATCAAATTTCTCCTTGATCTTTCGCTCATCGGGATTGAGTCGGTAGCTGAAGCGACTGGCCGGAAGCTCATCGGAATCGCCAAACCATTCTTCCCACAGGGGAATGCCTGTGACTTGGGGCTCATCCATCCACTCCCATAACCAGGAGGGCGGCGTTGCTCGAAGAACTTCTGGGAGTGCCATGGCGCCATCCCAGTCGATAACTCCCTCGACTTCAAATGTCATGTTATCCGGGCGGCGGCAAGAAGCGCCGATTATAATGTTGCGAGGGAAGAAATCCGGATGATACAAAGCGATACCCTCACTTGTGCTTTGGTCAAAGTAGCCACGCTCGTGCATGATGTCCAAGGCATCTAGAAGACGCCCAAAGCAATAATTGTAAATACTTCGGACATCAACCGGGAGATCATCGGCAGTCGCACAGAGTACGAGCCAGTTGTTGAACATCCCCCTCATCAAAAGGTGGGTGGACCCCCTGTCATTGATGGGTAGTTTGCGACGGCGGCCAGTCGTGAATGGAGTAATAGTCATCTTGAATGTGGGAGGACGGTTTTCTTGAAAGCTGATAGATGCAGGGATGCAATAATTGGCACCCTTTAGGATTCCCTTCTTTGGACATTCCACGCCGTCGTATATGAGTAGCTCTCTCGCGATGAGCATTGCGACACGCTCCTTTTGCTTCTGCGTCAAACTTGGATAGGCATCTTCGAGACGGATACCGGGGATACGGTGGAGGAGCATGTATGGGACGCAGAGTGAGTTGTTGGGAGTTGAGTCGAATGCCAGAACAGTGGGGACTCGAAGTCCGTTTGCAACCAGGAAAGTCAGAATGGCATAATTGTCGATTAGTTCGGCGTCGTGTTTCCCAGGAACCGGCCGACGGCTGCTGCGAAAGACAGCCACCACTTCGATATCATGATTGCGAGCTTCAAATAGTAACTTTCCGTTGACTTTCAATCGCTTTCCAGCTGGCCAGTCGAGACCAATCGAGGCGGTACGGTTGTTGGCACCACCTTTCATCCTGCTGACTGTAGTGATATTGATGTCCGGTGGAACGATACCACCAAGCAGTTTGAACAATTTGGGTTGGTACTTCCTGAACGACTCCTGGCCATAGTATTCAGTAGAAGTGATTGAAGCTGAATCTGCCGGGGTGCTATCGCCTTCTGTGATATCTCTATCAGGGGTGGTGTAAACAGAATTGAGCCACTCTGTAACAATCTCAAAGCTGGTGAGTTCTGGCAAAGCGTTGGCAGCAGCCCAAATTTTGGCTTCCTTGTACTCCCTGGTGAGCTCCTCTAGTACACTATTAGTTTCGTCCTGCTGCCCTTTTAGCGTGGCATCTGGGGTTGGATGAGGTTCCATGATGGCAAGAGTAGTAAGGAAGGTTGGGAAGAAGTTGGAGAAGTGTGTAGGGTGTAGGTTCTGTAGTGTAATGATATGTTCAATTGTGGGGGAAGATAACACATGCAGATGTTACCTCAGTAGAGGTGGTGGCTATGAGGAAGCTCGCACAGGCTGTTAAGCCTTACCAGCGTCGCATCAGCACTTGACCAATAAATCTACAACCCTACTATAGCCCATGATGAGTTCCATGTCACATTGTATCGACATATACCGTCCCCCTGGTACCACACCCAAGATACAGGTACCCGTGCGCGGACTGCCGTAAATTTCGACGGGCAGTTGAGAGCCAGGTATATGCACTGATTAAGAGTACCACTTCGAGGCACTTGAATTCATGAAACTGCGTCCGCGCGAGCTGTAGCACGAGCTAGCACAAGGCCTTGCGTATACATCACATCATATTGGCCTCCGCCTAGTCTAGAATCATAGTCTGGGAACACCATATAGGTGTGTATATATTATGGCCCAGTTACCTTCAAAGGGACTGGCTGTATTTTGCTAGAGTAGACACCATATTTGCTAACGCTTCGCTGTATTCATCTGGTACACACGTGCACACTTGGAAATCACAATTATCAATTGCTTATAGGAGCAGCTGGAAATAAGATCTCTGATATCGGCTGGAACCAAAGGAGGTGTGGGTGTAAGCTCTGCTACCGTGTGATATGGGAGAAATGCCGCAATTGTGGGTTCATGAATTGCAATGCATCTAGATCCTTTACTTGTACCCAACTGCTGCTTGCGCAATTGCTAAATCGCTTTCAACTGGGTTTCCAAAATCTAGATCTCTCAATTCACGATATTGCAATGCTATAGTACTATAGTCTAAGGGTATGTTGGCGGCCCGTAGACGGTGGGGTGACTTTAATCGATTTATTCTAGAATTCTTTGTATTGGTACAATTGCTATGTATCTTATACAAACGTCTCAATTGTTCTCGTAGTACTTGACATGGCAGCAAAGCATATATATACCTTTGATCAAATCCGTCTTGGAATCTAAAATTTAGTTGTTGTGTCGGAGCAGTCCGCTGGATTCATGGATGTCGATGCCTCGTTATCTAGATCCAATCTGTCAACGTATCCAAGGATATCCTTGCATCGAAATTGTGAGTTTAACCCAAGTTAAGTTGTAATTGACGAGTCCGCCCCCCAATTATTATAGATAGTCGTCGCTCTTTCTCGATCAGGCTATGGCTCCACGCGCATGCGTCTATCGCGCCAGGGGTCTTTATATATACAACAAGGTAGCATGGGCAATGTTGCAATTTTCCCTTATCGTTTAGAATCTACATATATACCCAACATTCCATTATCTGCTGGTTTAGGATCTGGGCTGCAGCCTAGGCATGTATTGCGTCGGCGTCGGCGCCGGCGCCACGCCATGGTATCGATGAAGCATGTGATCGCATTGGGGAATCCATGTAGCAGCAACCTGGGGGCTCACAATATTAATATTTTTACCTGGGTACTGATTATTATATATATCATTATGATAACAAAGAAGTTTTAGTGTCACCTGTGTTGGCTGTATACCAAGTCATATGATCATGGTCCCCTGGAAGGATCCTTCGGCTCGTACTCTTAGTGTCACGTCACACATAGGCAGCTGCGTGGGTACCATGTACATCTCCAGGTCTGTTGGAATAATATCTTGGTCATCTTTGTATTTAATAGGGAATACAAATTCAGTATCGCAATACGTTGACACCCGTATCGGGCGACTAATAGAGATGAAATGTATGTACGCAGCTCGTACATACGTTCAGCCGAGATAGCCTGATAACATAAAATATGCGTACCCCTGCCTGACACGATTCCCCAAAGGATCGATTCTTCGTCGTTGGAAAAATAGGCTGCCGGGTTTGGTACTGGTGCGCGCCTCAGATTGTTTCAGTCTGCATATTACAACTTCAGTTGTATGCTAGCTTACACCGGGGATATAGTAACCACTATATTTTAAGAGGGTACGGGGCCCAGTTAACCGACGAACACTCTGACCGGTCAGTTTGTTATATTATATACTAATTGTGGGGTACAGGTAAGGTTGCAGGCGATTCCGAACCGGGTTCATAGTGCATGAGGTTACGGCTGAACCCAATCTGGCTATATAGCCGCACTGGCTTCATTAGTGTCGCGATATCGGGGCTACGTATGCCTGTATGCATGTATGTACTGGTCTCAAAGCCAGGCACCCACGTTCAGGCGCATGCATATACATTGGAACGGGTTGGTACCGCGCCGGCGTCGGATTTTGTCGAGTTGATCACACGACCTCATCCCTATAGCAGTAATTGCCATCACGCGCCTTGCGTAGTAATCTACGCATAGTGCACCCTTTGAAGCCTCGTATATAAATATATGTCAGATCTTCCTAACTCCTCAAGGGCATCATCAGCATCTGTCCAGCAACTACACCGCCTCTAAATCTATAGCCTCATCAACCTGTTAGATTTGATAGATCGAGCCGCGAGCCGGGTTACTGTCTTAGCAATCTTGTGCAGAAACATCCTTTCTTCCTTCACTTAGATCTACGAAAGCACAGTATCAAACATGAAGTTCAACGTTATGGCCCTATACTTGATCTCCGGCACCAGCGTACTCGCTGCAGCACTGCCTGTAGCCCCAGCTCTCGCAATCGAAGTCCTGGTAAGTAGAAGCATCTGCTTGCACTCACCCATTTTAGGCCTTAGACAGTGGTCCAAGAGTGTGGTTGCTGGGCTAACCTCATATTCACTATCGTGGCTCAGGACTCGCCCCCCCCCAGCCGCAGGTATTCCTAAACCTGCCCTCGAGCGCCGGGAAGCCTACCCTCAGGCAACTCCTTTCTCTCAAATGAACATCGAGGCAAGTTTGCATGTTTAGTAGCGTGTGAAATGCTGCGCTGAATTCGGAGCAATTGGGTGATATAGTGCTAACGGCTGAGAATGTTTCTTCCTATTTAATACAGTCATCATTGGCTAAGATTGGTAACTTCCTTGATAAAATGTCGCATGGCATTTTTGGCGGAAAATAACTGCTTCCCAAATATGGCTGCAAATGGAGATCGACATGCATTGGGTCTATAGAGTTCAATATATGAATTCTAAGATGATGACAGAAACTCCATATTAATATCAAAGGTGTATTTATTGGAAAGCTTAGTACTTCCGTCAAATGTTTGAATGGCGTGCATGGGAATATTGTATCTATGTGGTGGAATCGAATCGGGGCGCGAGTGGTCCGGGACGGGGGAGTTAAAGGGGGTCTAGTACCATCTTTGTTATATATATGGTAGTTTGAATTCATTTGTATGTTGTATTAATTATAGGCCATGCGTTCGAACGTTCGATTGAATTGCAATAGATAACTAGGCTATATATATAGGGCCCAGGCCAAGCTGGCGTTAATTCTGTGTTGTATGTTGTAAGTTGTAACTAGTAGGACTAGAAGCTAGGCCATGGTTATCGGCATCGCATCGCGATGGCCGAGCACGCGCACGTGCGCACGGCCGCGGGCCAGGACTAACGGAGAAGGGAACATTCCTATTCTCCTCGTCGTCATCGCTCAATATCCACTTATTAAGCAATTACGTGACTCCTGGACGACAGCCTAACCTTACAGTCTGCTTGATCAACATGAATTATGAATATTGATGAATACAGGACTTGAGGGTTGCGCCTGGCGCTGCCAGTACCGGATAAAACAGGTAAATGTTGAACTCCTCCATAGCTTTGTAAGGGACCGGACGACCGGGCATGGCGGACCAATGGGACATCCAGAACTCTAGGCGCTTGTGGGCCTAGGACTTATTTCCATCGACTCAAAGTTCATTCCGGGTTAGTAATTGGTGACACGATATCGATATGTGAGCCTTTGGCGTGTGCGTGTGCGTGTGCGTGTGCGTATGCTTGAGGTCAACGGCGGGCATGGATGAGGAAAGATTCCAATATGGTGGATAAGCATTCCCCGAAGGTTCCAAGGCCGCTCGCCAGATCTGGATATCCGGGAAGTATCAGACGGAACCAAAGTTGCGCCTCTGGGCGCCATAGGCCAGGGTGGCGAGGTGTCGATACGAGTCTAATCATAGAATATTGTTTCCAGAATTAGCAAGGATCTTGAAACGATACTTTACTAAGGTTTGCAGCGTGGGCTGTCAAGCTCAAATGTTGGTACAGCATTGGCATCCAACTCTTTATGTCTCTCATCCAGTTTTTGAGACGGCGTTTAATTGATATTGGGGCACCAACAAAAGTGCAGCGCACAGTCTGTTCGATGGCGTAACGCAGCGTAGGTTTAGATATGTGTACATTTGCAGTCCAATTAAGTGCCAAGTACTTAAGTACTTATTCATATATCTACGATCGTACGAGCCGCCGGCAGTAACATTGAGTGTGGCTCCTTATCGGCATAATTTCTGTCTTGGTGGGTTAGTGCTAGCTATAGCTAGCTCTAAGTCCTAGCGCGTTTACACGATAGCTATTCGGGTTGATAAAGCTCTATAGTCAATTTTGGCTAGACCTAGCCTTATATATGCACCATGATGTCCGTTTCCCGACGGTTCTAACTCGATGCATACTTGGCGGTTAGAGCGGCGTCGTTTGCGTCCGGTGCCTGGTTTGGGGGGGACTGAACTGGCACTGCGAACGGGCGCACAAGCTGTCCAGACGCAACAATAACGACCTAATTTCCTGCAGTAGCATGTGGCAAGGCTCTCCTCTTGTTTCATCATCGACATAAACGTTGGTAACTGCCGTTTATACCTTAATGTAAGTATAGACTCCTTGTGTGTTGTATACGTCGGAATATAGGCTTCATAGTGGATACGATAAAATACACGTGGGGCCCTCGAAGCCTCGCGTTTGTGTTCATATAAAAGTTACCTACATGGAGATTGGTGTTTAGACTTTAGGTGATGTAGCCCTTGGCTTCCAATATCACGATATATTCGACATATATACATCTATCGACGTTCAAATATTGATACCTCGCACTTGTCCGAGGTGCCTGTAGGCCGCTATACACTAGGGTTAATTGTCTGTTGGTATGTATACATACCCACTCCAACGCTGCTGTACCTCGAGGTATTTCTGAAAGCAAACGGATTTAGAATTAATCATATAATTATGATAATAAGTTGAACCTTCGGGATTGCGTTCACAACCCTAGGCTTGTAGACGACAGCATTTCGACACGGCGGCCGGGAAGTCTACGTGTATACGGTCACTGACCGGCGCTCATCAACACCATGAAGCCCACAAGACATGTGGCCCCGGTTTTCTCCTTTCTATGTTTCTTCTCGCTGCTAGCGAATGCCTTCCGGGGCGGAAGCGTCAACGAGCGATTCAGAAAATTGAAACAAGCGGAAGCCAATAGGCATCTGGCTGGCCACTTTGCAGGAAAACTGCATGGCGGAAAGCCCTCTGCAAACCTTGGCAAGATATTCGCAGTCAAGCAACACTCGATAGAAGTAAGCATACCTATTTCTTACGACATTGTACATAGGCATATGAATGAGGAATGGTTTTCTAGGCCTCTGTCGGTGCTGGAAGTTTGGCTGCTCCAAGTACTTATATGATTATTGGCGAAAAACTATAGATACCGATGGACCATAGGCAAATAAAAGGCACGAACGGCACCTTCATGAACCGCTACTGGGTCTACGATCGATACTATCAAGTTGGAGGTCCGATATTTTTCTACGATGCTGGCGAGCAAAACCTCGCTCCTTATGCAGCTGACTGGCTCAAAGAGTCATTTCTCACGTCGTTCCTGGAAGAATTTAAAGGCATGGGGATCGCGTGGGAGCACCGGTATTATGGAGAGAGCTGGGTGCTGCCGCGCACTAATATTACAACACCTTTGAGCGAGTTGCAATACTTGTCTGTAGGGCAGGCGCTTGAAGACATCAACTATTTCGCCAATCGGTTCAAGAGCGAAAGGTTCCCAGACTACGACAAAACTCCGAAGGGGACTCCGTGGGTTTACTTTGGTACCTCTTATGCTGGCGCTCGGTAAGCTCGTTCCCGTCATATGGAATATACCGGTTTTGAGGAGTGATCAAGTCTGACATGAATATTTATGGCTGTAGGGCGTCCTTTATGCGTCAAAAATTCCCAGATACTGTGTTCGCGGCGTATTCCTCCAGCGCCCCGGTTCAAGCCCGAGCAGACCTGAGTGGCTTCTTCGAGAAAATTGCTCAGGGCATAAGCAAGAGGAACCCTGCGTGCTTCAATAACCTGCATTCGGCGATCATATACATTGACTCACAGCTTGACAATAATAAGACCAAAGGAGCGATCAAGGATCTATTTCTCGGCCCTGGCGGCCGTACCAACAGCAACGGAGATTTTGCCCAAGCCCTGAGCTCGCATTTCTGGTGGTTCCAGAATGGTGGCCTTGACCACAGTTCCGAGGATGCTAGTTTCAACCTCTCCAGCCTTTGTACCCACATTAATTCCGATGAAGACAACCAAGCATCCCCAGTGGAAGGCTGGGAGAAATCCAAGGGCAGCATGTGGATCGCGAAGCGGTGGGCCAGCTATCCACATATACCTGATATCATGCAGTATTATTTCGGGGCTAGGTGTGGCGGGTATCATGCCGACCCTAAAGTTGCGTATTCGTGTCAGTTGAACAAAATATACCCGGACTCAGACAACATTGCTTGGGCCTGGCAGTACTGCACAGAGCTGGGGTGGTTCCAGACCGGAGCTGAAGGACAATACCAGATCGTCTCCAAATACAACAATCTAGAGACCTGGCGAAAGGGGTGTCGCAAGCAGTTTGAGCTATCGCCAGGTGCACTGGGTGGGGACGATTTACTTTCTACAGGACCCAGCACAGGGTCAATAAACTTTTTGTATGGGGGCTGGTACCGGCCGCAACCTCGGACTTTCTACACAATCCCCGAGCTGGATCCTTGGGGTGTCGTGGGATTCCACCCAAACGATACAAACGCGCCGTTGTATAACATCTCCAACGAGATTCCTAGTTGTGAGGCGGCTCCGCCTAAAGATCGGATATTTGGGCATTTGATGCAGGGAGGGCTGCATTCCCAGGATTTAATGGAGGACAAGTTGGTCGGAAAACATGGATTCGATTTGTTCAAAAAGGCCCTTCATACCTGGTTGCCATGCTTTCGAAAGGCACGGAACCTTACAAAGCCAACCAACGGTACGTATATCAAAGGGGGTGAACCTATAAAGCCAGCTCAAAGGGAGGGGAATCGGAGCAACAAATTCAAAGAGAAGAATGATGATAAGCTGCACTCAAGCGGTGTGAGCTTTATAGGAGCGGGAGCATCTAAGACCGAACAATGGAACAAGTTTAAACCTGGAAATAATGTCCCGGCCAGGCTACCCTCCCCAAAACCAGGCGCTCCAAATGGTGCACTGAATAACACAGACCGACAATTGGAACGACAGCGCCAGGGCGGTCCAGAGCCTCTATCGCCTAGTATCTTTGTTTTGATGAATGGAACCAGAGCGGGGCCAGAGATGGGCTAGCTAGGAGTGTGAAATACAATGTTGGCGCCCTGCAGGGATTCGAATGAATATAATCAGGAAAGTGTTCTCCGCATGCAGTAGCTGGATCTAGAGCATAGCCATAGAGCTGGACGGGTGCACTCGGGCACCTCGTGCTGGGCGTGGTATTTGGTTGTGGTTTTCTGTCCGCCAGTTGTTTTAAATTTCGCAACATTTATATCGACGTAATGATTTGCATGTTTGCAATGGTTAGTATGGTATATAGTGCAGTATATCATGGTTTTTGGAGCTGGGTTTTATAGATCTACCTTGAGTTTCATGGCAGGCGGGAAAATGTAGGTGAATCATCAAAGTTTGTTTTCAGAGCAGCTAGATTGATAGCCTTGCAACTGATTAATTGACTATAAATAACGTCTGCAGTTGGCTCCTTCGTGGCTTATGTGAACGGGATCAGATGGAATGGAATCGTGAAAATAGCACGTGGGTGTGTAATTTGCCATTTACAGCAGCCGCAGAGGTGCCTGGATTTAGGAGGAGCATATACGATGGTGCTATCCACATTATAGTATCAAAAATATCTTCATGAGTAAATTGTAATAAGCTTGAATCAAGTAGATCCTGGATTTATGAAATTGACCATTAATTTGCATCCGACTGATTCTGCTATCACGATATATATATATATATATGTACGCTGTACGTCACACGTCTTTTGCAAATTCGGACCTGTGGTCTGATGCACGGTTTGCAAAACAGGCTCGGCGACGATGTCCTAGTCTCCTAGATTGTCATGGTGATATCTGGGGCACATATACCCATCTATATTCTCATAGCAGGAAACCCACGTGACCAATTTATAACCTAAGGAGAATATCTTTGTATATACACTCTACTACATATATCCACAACCAAAATAAAAAATTCACCATAAACTCGATTCTAATTTCTTGATCATATTAACATACCTGACTCCACAAAATCAGCAACATCAACCAAGTTAACCATCTTCACGAACTCTAGCCTGTCCCCTACGCATAGTCACTTTGTGACTACCCTCTAAATCGTTCTCCTTCTCAGACCCAAACCCTGCAAGCTCAAGGAGCCAAAGATTGTTCTATTCTCTGCCGGTAAACGCGCGCCGGGTAAGTTAGATCCCCTTAAAGGCCGTATTTCTGCAACGAATAGTCGGCATTTGTTTTCCTCACAATAACTGCCAGAATATCTGCTTACTGTACTCGCGCCCGCCTCTATAATTAGTTACTAGGTGCTCAGTGTCAATCTTGACATTTTGAGCCTGCCCAACCGACACAACCATCATGTCAATCCGAACACAACATCAGATGTCGGTAGGCAAAACGAGAGGGTCATACAAATGCATCCCGTCTCGGTATAACGGCCGCGGCATCGATCCTGCCACTCTAGTCGGCAAATATGTTGTCGGCTACGAGATCGCGTTGGAGATGCCAGAAAAAATGCGATCACATTATATAGTCCTCCATATTGCTGGAGAAACCGCCCCAGTCAAGATCGTCATTGGGGATTCCAAGTGGGGGAGGGGTATTTGCATGGACAAGTCTCTGGAGGCGAGATTCAAGGCTGCCTCGACTATCAGACCGATGTTGATAGTGGAGGCATCCCAGGGGATTGGGATGAGGCATGATCCGTGTGGATCTGTAGAAGTGGTTGGAATGAGGCTTGCTGGGATGGTCCGCAAGCAGTGGATTTGGGGGGAGATGGAAGATAGAAGCATCTTCTATTGCGGTTGCCCCAAAGGATTTGCTGCAGTGATTATCGAGGACCCTGCAGACGGTCAAGAGCAAAGTACTGGAGGAGGGAGGGAAGGCGATAGTGGTGACAGTGGAGCTGCTTAGGGCACATGTTCTAGACACCTGGGCTGGTTCCTGATGTCGGCAGAACAACCCCGGGTTGGACATGGAAGCGCAAATATGGTCTATCAAACCGGGTCTAGGCCCTTACTGCAATATAGAATACAATTTAATAACTTTTGACTTGGTTGGCCAAGGCGGCATGCCTCGTAAACCGTATGCTGGACGCGAAGAGGACATCCTCGCGGCCTCGAAGGTGTGTTGAAAATGTTGCAAATTGCCCCCCCTGCAGACTGATGTCACTCCCGGCGTGCAAAATGCTGTGGGGTACAAGGGGACAGCTGCCAGCTTGCTCGATGGTTCGTCTGTTTATTTGGGCGCTCCAACCGACAAGAGCCAACCAGCCAGCTCACAGCTTCTCTTCCTCTCTCCCACCCATCAACAACCTGGCCGATACCCAGCCTCTGTCACAGTCGACATACTAGCCCGTTACCTCCGTCAATTGGAAGTTGTATTCGTGGAGACAGCAGCTAGCCATGTCGACGAAAGCTGTCATCTTGGTAAACAGACCCTCCTCAGCCTGTGCCTCGATTCAAGGCAGCCTAGCTAACATGGTATCTCTGCCACCAGGTTGGAGGTTCACAGCGAGGAACCAGGTTCAGGCCTCTCTCGCTCGATCTGCCAAAGGTACGTTCCCTCAATCAGCGGTACACCATGAGCTCCGAGGCTGCAAGCTAACTTGACTTTCGTCTGATTGCAGCCCCTCTTTGAGGTCGCCGGCCACCCAATCATCTGGCACTGCTTGACTGCCGTAGCCAAGATCGATGTTAAGGAAGTCTTCCTGATCGGTTACTACGACGAAACCGTCTTCCGCGACTTCATCCGCGATGCCACCAAGGAGTTCCCTCAACTCATCATCAAGTACCTCCGCGAATACCAGTCCCTCGGCACCGCTGGCGGTCTCTACCACTTCCGCGACGTGATCCAGAAGGGCTCGCCCAGGCGGATATTCGTGCTCAACGCCGATGTCTGCTGCTCCTTCCCACTGGCCGAGATGCTGCAGCTCTCCGACGATCGCGAAGCCGAGGCCGTCATCTTGGGCACGCGGGTGTCCAACGAGGCTGCCTCGAACTTTGGTTGCATTGTCTCGGACCCGGCCACCAAACGCGTGCTGCATTACGTCGAGAAGCCCGAGTCGCATATCAGCAACCTTATCAACTGCGGTGTCTACCTCTTCGACAGCTCCATCATCTTCAAGATTGGTGGTGCAAAGAAGGCGAAGGCCCAGCGCATCGCCTCGGACCCATTATATGATCCCACGGACGAAGACAGCTCCGACGATGTCCTCCGCTTAGAACAAGACATCCTAGGACCCCTCGCCGATGGCAAGAACTTTTACGTCTACGAGACCCGCGACTTTTGGCGGCAGATCAAGACTGCGGGATCCGCGGTGCCTGCGAACGCGCTCTACTTGCAGAAAGCGCACCAGTCGGGCGCTGATGACCTCGCACCTGCAAGCGCTGGTATCATTCCCCCCGTGTACATCCACCCAACGGCGTCGGTGGACCCCACGGCGAAGCTTGGTCCAAACGTGTCGATTGGACCTCGCGCAGTGGTTGGCCCAGGCGCGAGGGTGAAGGAGTCGATCGTGTTGGAGGATGCGGAAATTAAGCACGACGCATGCGTATTGCACAGTATCGTTGGATGGGGCGCTAGAGT
The DNA here is from genome assembly GCA_000525045.1 of Drechslerella stenobrocha 248. Classification (NCBI taxonomy): domain Eukaryota; kingdom Fungi; phylum Ascomycota; class Orbiliomycetes; order Orbiliales; family Orbiliaceae; genus Drechslerella; species Drechslerella stenobrocha. The sequence continues at coordinate 288,429 of KI966418.1, read as the reverse complement.
CGGCGCCTGGGCGCGCGTGGAGGGGACACCTATAACGGTCGCGCAACATAGTACGACGGTGCTCAAGAATGGTATCAAGGTGCAGTCGGTCACGATATTGGCCAAGGACTGCGTGGTGCACGACGAGATTCGGGTGCAGAACTGCGTTTGCTTGCCATATAAGGAACTAAAGAAGGTATGTTGCCAGCTGTAGAGTGGTTCTGGGACCATGATGTGCTGGATAATTGCTGACTGGTGATGCTTTGAACTCAGGATGTGGCGAACGAAATCATCATGTGAAGGCTGTACATAGTAGGATACGTACCAACCGCCTACAACTCCTGTTATGATGACACGAAAAATTAGCGGTTGACGATTTCCGCCAACACCCCGATTGGCCCTGCCTTTGCAAAATACTCTGACTCCATGATCCACCCTATTGTAATATCGCTTGCTGTTAAATCTATGATATCCAGCTGTTACCCGGTCCAAATCAAAGTGCGCCGTAAGGTCAGCGTATTACTGTCTTTCGTCCCTTTCATCGACTTCATCATCATCATCATCACGACTTATCGTCGTATGTAGCTTGTGCTTCCCCAAGCATGCACCTGTAACCCACCCAGCCATCGCAAGCAGCAGTGCGACGATGAAAACGGCCCTTAATGCGGCCATCTCTGACTGCATCACGTCCTCCTTCCACTGGTCTGGCACTTTCCGCACGTCATCAAAGTTGTCCCTGACCCGCCTGATTACATCCTCTGCTTCCTTGCCTAGCCCACCTAGCCGGTGTTCTAGTTGCCGCTTCAGCACGTTCTGAAAAGCTGCTCCTGCGATGGTAACCCCGATTGTGCTCCCAGAAGCACGGAACGCATAACTAGCGCTGGTGATAACGGCTTGGAATCTATGAGGCACCGCCGAAATCAACGCTATCAGAGTCACAGTAAGCATTCCACCGTACCCGTAGCCAATGAAAAAGTAAGCTATAAATTGTGGAAGGTCCGTTGTGTGCAAGTTGAAGCTGGCTATCACCGCAGCTGCCGCGACAAAGACCGAGTTTATCACAACGCCCAACGTGTAGTACTTGCCCGTCGATCGCATGATGTAGCCAGTTGACAGGGATCCGATCGATAGCCCAACCGAATTAGGCAGCAGCCGTAGGCCTGCCGATGTTGCAGAGCTGCCCTGCAGCTGGAAGTACAGCGGGCCATAGAAAAGCAGCGCGTAGACGGACATAACGAACAGCCAATTGGTGAGACATGCCGACCAGGCGGTGCGCAGCAGGAGCAAACGGACGGGGATGATGGGCTCTTCTGTGCGGGATTCGGCGTATACAAAGGCGACCAGGATGATGAGAGATAGCGGGATGGTGGTCAGCACGAGCGGGTGGGTCCAGGGAAGGATGGTGCCGCCGGTGTTGAGCCCCACGAGGAGCAGGATGAGCGCGGAGACGAGCGTGGTGGCGCCGAAAAAGTCGACGCGCCTGAGGGCTCCCTCTGCGGTATTGCGGACGGGGATGTCGACGAGGAAAGCGACGGCGAGGCCGGAGACCACGATGATGGGGATCTGGAAGAGAAAGGCCCAGCGCCAGCCGAGAGAGGAGTCGTTGAAGAGGCCGCCGACGTAGCCGCCCAGGCCTGCGCCGGTGCCGAAGACGAGGTTGCCGAGGCCTTGGTAGAGCCCGCGACGGCGGAGAGGGATCAAATCGGAGGCAACAAACGTGGAGCTAGATATCGCGTATCGGTTAGCGTCATGTCTTAGACAGCTGACGGATAGCAGGGAGCGCTGTTTCCTACATGGCGTTCAAGCATCCGCCGCCGGCACCCGCGATCAGTCTACCTGCTATCAGGACCCATTCGTCCTTCGCCAACCCGCACATGAGCGTTCCCGTTCCAAAGGCAACATTGGCAGCTATCAACCCGGCACGACGGCCAAAGATGTCGGTGAGACGGCCAGAGAGCGGCTGGAAGGCGGAGTTGGTGATGAGATAGCCACTGGCGACCCAGCTGATGGTGGAGAAGGAGGAGAAGGAGCTGGAGATGGGTCCGAGCAGGGTCGCGATAATTGTCGAGTCGAGTGAGGCGAGAAAAACACCAACCTGCAGGAGAGCGAGCTTGATCAGAACAAATGCCAATTAATTAAAGCCGCGAGATAGCTCGTAGCGATATTATATACGGTGTCCAATGCGACCACTCACCCAAGTGGCCCCTAGAATGGTCCACAGCCTTGCCGAGGAGACCTCGCCAGCAAAGGGGACGTCGTCGTCGTCAGGCTTCGCGATCAAGGGGGCGGCCTCGCCCTCAGGCGGCGCGCCACGATGACGAGGCATGCTTCAGCGTCGAGGGACAGGCAGGTTGCAACTGCGGTTGGTCGCGATGTCGATGTCGAGGGAGGTTGCAGCCGTCGGGGCGTGGTGAGGAGCCGGACCCGAAGCTGGTTAGTCAGGCCGAATGCAGAGCCGCGGAGGGAACCCCTGCCGGCAGCGCCCGGCAACCTCACCTTTCTCCGGGCAGCAATATCCCGACTGCAGAACACCAACCAGCAGGGTAGCACAATCGCCAATTCGCATTCGACCAACCTCGTCGGCGGGGCGCGGAAAAGGGTGCCAAGGGCCCCATGCGTCCAGGTCGTCCCAACGGACGTTGTTGTATCACTATCGTCGGCTAGGTTAGCTAGGTGGCCGCCAGGAGCCCATCGTCTCGGCAGCGAGTCTGGAGAGCCCGCCGTCGAGGCCCCGCGCGAGGACCTTCTCCGTTCTGACTAACTGGTGTGCGGAGGGTGCGATGTCCAGGGCAAGAGGGCCGCGTATATTAGGAAGATGGCCGCCCTCTCAATGGCCTGACCCTGTCCATTTCTCGAAGTTGGTTTCCACTGCCCACCACAGACGCTCGTTTCCCAGGTCCGACATCACATTCTTTTGATTGCTGTTTAGATTGCCATTGCATTGCTGGCAAAGATATACTTTCATTACCATCATGAAGGCATCTCTGCTCGTGGCGGCCGTCTCGGGCCTCTTCGCCGCAAACACATTGGCCTGCCCGGACCATGACTACCACATGGAGAACCACCTGCGCAAGAGGATGGAGGCGGACAGCGGCGCGGACTCTGCAAAGTGGGTGTACGAAGAGAGCAATCGCTGGGGGTATCTGAGCGATGGTATGTATTCCAACTCGCCTCGTGGACCAGTAATGGCTGCGTTTCTATATATATATATATATATATACCTAGGTACACACACTGATGCTAACTGTCCCTAGACTTTGCCCTGTGCCAGATTGGCACCCAGCAGTCACCCATCGACAGCAGAACGAGACTGTCTACCTGAGGGGCTGGCACATCCACGCCCCCGCCGACCACACGGTGGAGGGCCACCGCTCGCGCGCCGAGCTGCACATGGTGCACGTGGACGCGAAGGGCAAGCCACGCGCTGTGCTCGCCATCCGCATCGACCCGGGTTCCTGCAACTCGCGCTCCAGGTTCTTCGAGGACCTACCAGAGCTGACGCACTGCAAGGACACCAAGACCGCAAGGGATGTCAAGAAGTTCCTGCCAAAGTCCATCTTGGCGGAGGTCGGTTGGTTCCGCGAGTTCTGGACGTACAAGGGCAGCTTGACCAGCCCGCCGTGTTCAGAGGGCATCCGCTGGTTCGTGGCCCGCAACGTCCTGTACGTCGGCGATAAGCAGATGCAGGATATCTTGTACCACAGCAAGTTCTCTTCCCGCGAGACGCAGGAGATCTGGGCACACCAGGTCAACGTTTAGACGGGTAGTTAGCTAGTTAGTTTACTTTACACATTTATATATTTCGGTTCGTATTCTTTCTCTTGTGGCAGGGGTTTCGGCAGCATATGTATACTAGTTGCATCCCATTTTTATCTCTATCAATAAATCTCGGATCCGACATCCCTCCTCGCCTTCAAATGTCCACTGCACACAGCGCCTAATTTGCGGTCAAGCTTTGACCCGAGCCTTGATTTATATAATTTATGTGACAAGGAAGATGTAGAAAGACTGAATCTAGCGCTAAACCCCAAGAGCAACCACGAATCCCGGTCTTCCACCTGGACCACAAGCAGGCAAGGTTGCTTGCACGAACCCCAATTACAAGAACGACTAGCCGAAAGAAAGAAAGAAAAACGACCCAATATCCCTCACCCTAGGAAAAGCTGCACGACGTCTCTCACTTCTTCCCGTCCGCTTTCTCCTCGCGAAGCTTCAGGCTGACGCTGTTGACGCAGTGCCTCTCGTCTGTCGGGGTATCAAAGCCCTCGCCCTTGAACACATGCCCCAGATGTCCGCCGCAATTAGCACAAACGATTTCCGTCCGCATGATGCCAAAGGTGGTGTCTTCGTTGCGCTTGATCGCGCCAGGTATACCGTCGAAGAAGGCGGGCCAGCCACAACCGCTCTTGAATTTTGTAGCGGACTTGTAGAGGGGAGCGTCGCAGGCAACGCAGTTGTACGTGCCGGTGCGGAAGGTCTTGTCGTATTCGCCGGAGTGTGGTGCTTCCGTGCCCTTCTGGCGGACAATGCGAAATTGCTCTAGTGGGGCGTCCGTCATGTTAGCTTTGCACTTTCCTCCATCACACTCAGAGGTGTGGGGTTGTGTTGGGATGGCGGTTCGGAGTCGCGATTCCATGTGCGGCAACACCTGGACTGAGATCGAACGTACCTCGCGAAAGCACAGCTCGCCACTCGCTGTCCGTCTTCTGGACGGGGAATTCAAACGACTCTGCGTCGGAAGACATGGCGTCTTTACTGGAAGAGAAGAAACGGCCGATGAAAGGGAGCCCAGAGAGGGAGATGCCGTATAATGCCCGTGAGGATGAAATCGTGAAGGCTCTCTTTGGGTGGTTGAGTGTGGGGATATGAGCGTTGATTGGTGCTGTCGGCCTGCAGGAAGGTGCTGGTTTTAGTAGCGATAGGCTCGTGATTGATCGTGTGCTCTGACAGCTGGCGACAGCGCGTTTTATACCCGACCCGAAGGCAAGCTGAAGCTGTGACTGCAGCGGTACGGACCTAGCCCAGGAGGGGTCTACGACGTGGATGAGGCGGTGGAGGAGCGGGGTATTTGAAATTTGTAGCATGGCCGCCAGGTCAGTGAGATTAAATGTAGGTGATATTTTATGTAAGCAGGCTTCGATGGCGCAATTTAAGGGTAGTTCGGATGAATTCGACAGAGGAACTGCCGTGGCATCGGCGGAGAAGCTGCCCGAGTATCGGGGTTAAAGTTGGACTGACCCTGTTCATGTTTGGAACAGCGCTGGTGTTTGAGGCGGTCCAGGTCCTTGCTATTTGTCACACCGTGTCGACGGCGAAGCTTTCTCGCTTGCGGTCTGAACCTTGGTTGGCTTGGCTGACAGGTGAGGAAGCCGACTCGGAATTTGAGTAGATTTGTAATCGGCCAGACGAGTCCACCTGTTTTGACCCAGCAGCTATTATAGGCCTCCCTCCGTTATTAGTAGTATTTTGAAATCAGAACGGACAAATGACAAAGCCACAAGTCGCAAAGCCGCAAGTTGACCGTGCTGTTGTCCGGATGTCCTAGCTCGCCGGATAATGCCATCTCGTCTCGTATTGAAACTTGGCGGCAATGTCAACGTTTGTCTGGGGTGCAAGATGTTGACGAATACCCTGGCGGGAACAGTTAATGCCGTCCTTCCCGTCGTCGTGAATGCCGTCTTGAGCCCATGCAGGGGGCCGTACTGTGGACTCAGCATCGATGCGGGGCCTTATTGGCTCCAGGGACTGGACTGGGTTCTTTGAAGGCATTTCTGCTGGAAGTGCCCGCCTGCCAATCAGGGCAGAATTGAGGATCCAAGTTCAACACCACAATCGAGCCAAGAGTATCTGGCCTTCAGGCCACAAGCGAATAGACGCAGGAGCTCTTTCCACTAGGACGACTTGTCGGTGTTCTGACTTGTACTGACGCTTCGCGCTTTGCGATGGATGCCGCGGTATCTGCTCGACAGTTAGCCCTGATGTTGCCTTGCCAATTCACAGCCCGCTTCTTCGGGGGAAATACGCTCTTGGCTCGCCGTATGACTCCGCGGGGTTGATTGTCGTAGAGACCGGAGCCCATAAAGTCGATAGTACCTCTCTCGGAATGCAAAGTCTGATATCGTAGCCTGTCTTCATTGCATCCACCAGCGTGCAGCTCGCACTCACCTTCGCTATCGAACCGTCCAGACGTCGCTTCCAACACGACAACGCAGATTCACAACCCCTGAACTTACGCACACGGCCCGTCGACTTCAACCAATTAGCTTGAGCTTACCATCAACCATCGACAACCACCTCACCACCATTGCCGCCAAGTGTCATCCAGAGGTCACATATTTCCACTGCCGTTGCAATATCCCGTCCTGATCAATGCAGTTCTCCGACCTCCCCACCGAGCTTGTAGCTCAGATCCTCGAGAATGTCCACCCATGCGGCGCCCGCTACAACTGCCTCTTCGTCTCGCGTCGTATCCACGAGCTCATGCTGCCAATCCACTATCGCACCCTGCGCATCCCGTTCATCCCGGGCAACCGGCTCACCACTCTGGTCCGCACGGTCCGCCGTAACGCGCATCTACGCGGCCACACGCGCACCCTCTGCCTCGGTGAGGACCCATACGATGTCAACCGCTCCGTTGAGCGTATCATCGGCTGGGCAGATATCGCCCTGCTCTTCCCCGCGCTCAGGAAGGTCGAGCTCTACGCCATGACGTTTGAGCGGCGTACGATGCTACAGTTCTTCGCGTATTGCGCGCGTGCTCCCGTGCTCGAGGATGTTACCGTGCATTTCCCGGACCTGGTGCCCTTGGTGCGACCCCTTCCCGGAGTTAAGTCTCTCATGTGGAGCTTTACCGTGGATTCAAGCAGCCCGGTGCTGTGCCGCCCGGCCGGTAGGGTGGAGACGCAGTGGATTCAGAAGAGGTTCTTGGAGAGTCTGGATAGATGCTGTCCGCAACTGGAGAGGCTGACCGTCGGGTGTGCTGGCCGAGAGTCCCAGTGGGGTATTTCAGATCGTCGCGACGCCGAGTACGACGAGGACGCGAGGCATGAAATTGTGGTCCCAAGTCTGGAAAAGCTGAAGGAGTTCCGCTGGCTCGCCCATGAGGGGATGACGCCAGAGTATATCTGGGAGACCGTGGCGGATGAGGTGTTGCAAACGCATGCGAACCAGCTAGAGGCGGTGAGCTGGGACTTTGCATCCCCCCAGTTGGGTGTGTCTGAGGATGGTCCCGCCGTGTTCTTGTCGCAACTGCCAAAGTTGACCGCACTGAAGAAGCTGGAGATCTGCTACACGATACGCAGCATTACTTTCGGGTTCACGACAGGAAGTAATGACATCGGGTACCACACTTGGCCTACAGCGAATATGCTGGAGAGCGCCATCGATAATTGGCAGCCCAGGGCTTTGCGGGAGATTCGCATCCGCTACTCGGTGGCGGGCGATACCTCCAACGATTGCTTACAGGTCGTACGGGCCCTGCAGCGGGTGAAATGGCTACAGCGGCTAGACATAACATTCGGGATTCCGTACGTCGGTCCTAATCCGTGTTATGATGCGCAAATCTACGACGGTGATCCCCAACAAGCTTCGATACGGTGTTGGTATTTCGATGAGATCCAGATGGTACGTACAACATTTGCCGTTGCCCCGGGAGCTTCCCCATACACCATTTTATGAGTGCATACCTAACAGGCATCGTTGGCTGGGCTTCAATAGACTGAACTTATCAACAATCTGCCGACGTCCCTCGAAACCGTCATGATCAATCTCGACGGTCAGCATGACGTCATTGACAAATATCAGCAGTATGAGTTCAAGCAAGGACACGACAACCCATTGAAACAGTGGGATGAGGACTATCGGGCCTCCGTGCAGGAGTATGTTAGCCAGAGAAAGTCTCTCCCAAAGAAACTTGTTTTTGATCGAATGCCCGGGCTGCGGGAAGTCTTCATTGGAGGGTATGATCTATTGGATTGAACGGCTGCAAGGCATTCCAATGGAGGTAGGGCGCACAAGACGCCAGCATAAATGTACAAGAGCCTTTGTTGTCAATAAACGCGGCAGACGGCATCAGTGCAGGATCAGCTTGTACCCTGGCGCTTCACACTGTTTGCAAACCTCGCGCCCGAATAAAGACAGTGGTATTAATATACAGGTGACGAATCTGAACAGGGTGCCAATATGGCCAAGATGTTTAAAACCTTGCCACCCAGATTACGCCTTCTAGCGTCTTCCAAAACCCAATGTCGTACACGTTTTCTAGCTCGTCTATGCTTTCCAATTTGTTCCAGATGAGGTGCTTGTCCAAATACTCCATTTCGTCCGGATTAATAATCCTATACACAATCTTGTCGGACTGGACTGGCCAATTGTGCGCGCCTAACCGCCCACGCGTCGCCGCCGTCCAGCGCCCAGTATACGGGTTGCGAGTAGGGTCGCGCGCCATCCACACCTCCCCTGCGGCAATATCGTCTTTCCAATCCGCCCACTTGAAGGTTTCATTAGTTGTCGTACCAGCCCATAAAAGGTAGCTAGGCCGCCAACCGGCGCAAGTTAGACACTTGAGTTATATACGAAGAGGCAGGCTGGATGGATCTTACAAATGGTATCCCGTAAAACCGTAGGACATCATCCCGGTCATTAGGCAAAGGAGACAGACAATGCCGAGCCACACATCCATGATGAGGCACAGGAAGAACTCGTGGATGTAGGCACCAAAGGTCAGCTGCGATATCGAGCTGCCCGCAGGTAATGAATCGATCACGATTTGACGGATCATAAAGTAGGTAAGGTAGAACCCGTAGGTGAGCAGGATGTTGGTGGACATCAAGAAAGCAAAAAAGTACTTGACGTTGTTATGGCCGACGCAGTTATTGATCCACCTGGCGGGCAACAATCCGCTGTTAGAATGCAGCAAAGACCCCCAATAAGACGGTGAGAAGGTATATCATACACACAGTGGTGGTCCTGCTTCGCGATGCAGTGCTTGCATATAGGGCAGTGCTTAGACCTCGCAGGCTTCTCGAAGCGGCAGGTGGAACAATGGTAGCCAGGTTTGAAGTTGACGAAATCGTAAGGATATAGTTTCATCGCCCGCTGGTGGTTCTCCGGAGTAATGTACCCTGGGTCGGAGTAGGAGGCAAGGTAGAGGGAGATATACGGCAGGGAGGCGATCAACGGCACACCGATTCTAGAAACAATTAGCTTTGGCGATGGCAGCTGTGGGTTATAGGCCAACTTACTTGTGCACCGGCGACCATATTCTGTGCCAACCCCCAAGATAGAAGAGGTACAATCCGCCAGATACGAGGCCCATGTAGAAGAGCTGTCGAGCTCGGGCACCGGATTAGTGGCGGCTTTCTCCATCAGCTTCCCTCCTGGTAGATATACCTGTATCAATGGATGCTTCTCAAACATGAGGTAGTTGAAGAGCCGCTTGATCGAGCGAACTGTGAGGCCGCCGGTAACGGCCATGTCGAGCCGCGTCACCCATGATGGGAGCGTCTTCCAGATAAAGCTATAGCCCCAGCCGATAGGTGTTCTCCTGCATGCCGTGGGGTTCGGCTCGTGGTTAGAAATCTAGCCTTGGCAGGGGGTTCGTGGGGGAGGGAGCCGGTAGCTACCGAAGAGCTGGGACATGGCCAAAGAGGGCGATAAAGACGATGAAGGAGAGCGCGAGGATCGCGACAACGATGTCGCGGAAGCCGGGATCCATGGTTGCTGGTGACCTCCCACAGCGCTGCAAAATGTCAGCGTCCCCTACGAGAGGCCGGGAGGTGCTGGATGGTGAGGTTGTCAGATCAGAGCCCGGTTGTTCTGTCCTTGTCGCTGACTGAAATACTACCGTCTGTGCCCCCGGTCAGTCAGACTGGGCGGTGCCCAGCTTCGAGACCTCGGGCGACAAGTTGTGTTGCCTGTTGCAACGTTCGGGGAACTGGCAACACAGTTTGTCGTCGGAATCGCTCCTATCAACATTGACGCGTTCTCATCGACCTTCTTGGTCTTCTCTTTCCAACCAACCCTGTCTGGACATCTGCGCTCCCATCGCTGCAGTCGACGGACCGATAGACGGGCCCACTAGAGGCTATGCCCAGCATGGCAAACGACGACGGAGATGCCCCTCCGCAAGCTGAACGGCTTTTCGACAACGTGGCTTTCCATTTAACTAACAAATGCCCCATGAAAAGCCATTTCACTGAATTGATCACAGTTCGCGAAACCTAAACCTAACTCGGCTTCGCGAACGAGACGCTGATCGCTTCTCTGTAGGTGAACGGCGGCAAAATCTGTCGAACCGATGCAAATGCAGACTTTATAATCTCAGATCATTTGAAGTCTGCAGGCACAGTTCCAAAGGCGTAAGTTCCCACAGTTATCGTGTAGTTCGCTCGTATTGTTTTTAATCGCCTTGGCAAATGCTGTGAGTTTGGCTGCTAATTGCAAAATATCAATGTCAGGATTTCCTATAAATGGATTGAAGCATGTGTGGACCAGCGAGAAATGATAGACACTCACCCATATCTGATTTCAACCCTTATTGCCGATAGCAAAAAAAGCACCGGCGCTCCTGCTGCGCAGGGTGCGATATCTCCAGGGCGGTCACGGTAATACCTAGCAACATTGTCCCCGTTCCGAACCCCTCGCTGTATACGGAACCTAAAACATTGTGATACTAGAGCGCGACGTGAATTCACACTACAAGACGACAATGTCCTCCTCTGGTGGATTCAGCACGCCGAATTCATAAGCGGTAACACAGTCTACCGGGAGCTGGCTACCCATGTAGGTCGACAAACATGACAATCTATGCCAACAGATATTGGTGGAGTTCTGACGCTGTGTTAGTTTACAGATCACAGCTGGCACGCGTGGAGGAACCACTGGGTCAAGTCTTTGAGCAAAGAAGCAAGGTTTCAAAACGGGCCACAGCCCCCTAAGGACTTTGATATCACGAAGGTTAAAGGCTGGCATGCCGGTATCAGCCGGCCCATGGGTCCATCACTACCTGCGGGGCAATCTCTGCCGGACGTCCGCAGTGATCTAACCGACGATCTCAAAGGAGGATCGGCCGTCGTGATGACTGACCAGGTGAGAGATCGGCTCTGTAGGCTGCTGGAGCGAGACGGCGAAGATTCGGTGGAAGAAATATTAACCCAAATTGAACAGGAGGTAAGCTTAGTGGATTCAATTTTGGTTCTTTAGTCCCTATCAGTGCTAATGAAATAACAGCGCCCCGGACCCGCCAGCAAGTCTATACGGAAAGTGTTTTACGAGGAAATATTGCCGGAGTACCGACTAAGAAAGGAAATGGAGGCAGCGACACCAAAGGATGTCTTACAACAGGCAAAGAGAGCACTGTTTATGAAGGCCGATGACATTATCTATGCCGATAATAGAGGGGAGCAGTTAGAGGCCTGTCAGTCCCTCTCTGAGAAGGTATGTTTGCGTTTCGTCACAGCATTCTTAAAGCTGTAGATGGGTGAGATTGATCAACCAAAACATAACTTTAGTACCCAAATCACTCAGCGGACGATTTTCTCGACTACTTTTTGTCAAAGATGAAGCCACTCATCAACAAACTAAGGAAAGGAAACAGCAAGCGGGATTTGGAGCAAGCCGTTTTACAGGAGCTTCAAAATATCGACATCAATAATTCTGTCCAAGAGCAGGACGATGCGCCCAGGCCTACAGGTATACGCCTCGAAAAGCCGCATGACCCCATAGGCCAAAACCGGGAGAATATGGAAAAAGGGTTTCCCCCATCCCGGCAACCACCCGTACCGAACTCAGGGCCGAAGAGGCTCGGACAGTCGCCTGAGGGACCAACTCGGGGAGCGGTGACGCCACCAAAAGGCCAAGTGGTGGCGAGTTCACCGACAAGCCGCAAAAGTACTATTTCTACACCCGCCTCCGTCACTAAGGGTCATGTTCAGAATATTCATACTCACAAATCAGCATCGAGGGTTGTGCAGCACGGCGGTTCATCTTCGACAGATGGGTCGCCAACCCCGCGCCAACCACGCGGTGGGCTCATCAATCTCACGAGCGATGACGACGCATCAATTCCGCTAATCAAGTCGGAGCAGTCTGTTGAGTCCCAAAATCAGGAATACCGCAGTCCGAGCAAACGTCCTGCCCAGGTTGTTCCGGCGAGCTCCCCTCCAATCATGTTTCCTCCAAACAGCAAGCAGTCTAAATCCTACAATCATCAAATCAAGGCACCGGTACGGCCTTCGTCACCGATTTTGGGGTCTTCTATTTCCTCAGTATATCCGCAAAGCGAAGATGTACCTTATCGAAAGCCGATGACAGTCCCACAATCATCCGTAAAGACGATTGACAATTCTCCGAGCTCACAAGTGCAGGCTAGCAAACGCCGGAAGCTAGGATCCATAGCTCACGCTAAAATGGTCGTCGAGGCCACCCCGGAGAAAAAGCTATTCCTGACTCCAAAACTAGCCGTTATTGAAAGCTCTTCACCCAACCAGTTGGCTCCGTCTTCTAGCCAAAGAACAGCAAGCCCTACCCTCAGCCCGCTGGCACGTAAATCCCTAAAAAGGAAGGCTCCTATCAGCCAGAAAAGGGAGAGCTTTTCCAAGGATGCAGTCGTGCAAGAGACTGATACCGAAGAGGAGGACGGGGATACCGAAGAAGCTGAATCCGAGGCTGGCGTAGCTGCAGATAATGTCTTCAACAGAAATCTGGGTTTCCTCAACGATAACTCTCCCGTCCCCCGTGCACGGGAGTCATCGAGCTCGTTGCTTGAAGCTGAGGAAGCTCTCGATAATAGATTGAGACAGGTTAGCCCGTCTGAAGGTACTACAGACTTTAATCGCTGGACCGATAGCGTCCAGCCCTGGGCAGAGGCCCGTGCCAAAGAGTTCGGTGTTAGCATAGCGACAGTCGGGATCATAATGGAGCGGACGTGTGTCGACGCTGAACTTACCCTTATGATCTTGGAAGAGATCAGGGAGCATTTAGAAGGAGGGGGTACTATGGAAGGTATATTTCTACACTCGCTCCCTACAATAGGATGAATATTTTCTCTTTTCTAACGCTTCTTTGATAGACTTTCAGTGGCCTGTTGCGGCGGGGATTTGGACAGAGACCGATGACGCCGCATTGGGGTACGCACAAGCGGACGAGGGAGAGGACGAAGATGAAGCTATTGGCCGTATCCTAAAGAAGCACGGGAAAGATAGGACCAACATGCGATTGCTATGGCTGGCGCGAGCACAACGATTTGAGAAACAATCTTGACACTTTATATTCAAACCCATGCCTATTGCTCAAAGGTTGTGCCCCAAAGAGATATTTAGAACGCTCGCCCATCGGATCCTGCTTTTGAGGCTATACGGAATGGGCCGTAATCAAGCACGTTTTGCCTCTGGAATGGGCAGCACTAGCACGCAGTTATGACCTTTCTTTAATTATAATGTTCAGACGCAGATACCCATGTACATTACTGACTTTGCTCCTCGCCAATTCCAAATCACTACGTATTCATCTTTCCGGCGGTGGGCTTGCAGGCACTAATCAACGGTGTATGCGTGTTAGGCGTGGGGTGATAGCGCTTATAATTACCTAGGTAGCTACTCGGAGGATGGTGGTCAGTTCTGTGGGTAGAGTACACAACGCCGATACGAATGAGCAAGATAGTATGTTGTTATAGTCTGTATATACATTCGTTTAGGAGTACCTCGAATCCTCCGATTCAATGAGGTAGTAGTTTTAATAAAACTACATACACACACACACACGTATACAGTAGGCTTTGTTCAAAGTCGAGACCGGCTACGGGATACCACGTCACAGCTCTCTAGGTAACAGCAGTATACTCCCTGGGTAATGTATTACTGATCCATTGCGGGCTGAATCGATGCGGCCGGTATGCTGAGTCAGGCCCGAAGTATAGAAAGGGACTAGCTAGGCCCCCGGCTTAGCCGAAGCCGCGGAGAACGAGGGGGGCAGCTGACTAAGGTTGTCGCCATCAACACTGGCAGCGCCGGCCTGGGAGTATATAATATGCACCGTAAGCTTGAGGCGGGGAGGTGAGATGTCGCAGGCCAAACATTAAACTGGGAGAGATATACGCCCCTCAAGAACCCAACATAGCATCACAGCAGTCGACGCAATGGCCGTGGTATTTGGTTTTGGTGGTTTCCATCCCGGCGAAGGTACGTCCTCTCTACCGAATTACCACACGGCAACACATATGTCTAACAGTTAGCGTGCTAGTCAATGTACAACGTCTCCTCCATGTCCCGAACCAGGACAACCCGACGGTGCCGTTCTTGCACCCCGGAGTTGCACGGTTCATATCGGCTAGCAAGCTTGTCGCGATAGGTACTACATCGCCTTCTGGCCATCCGTGGACGTCCCTGCTTGCTGGCGCTCCGGGCTTTGCACAGGGTGTTGGGTCAGGTTTGCTGGCTATACAGACGGTTATTCCCGCTGGCGATCCTATCTACGAGAATCTGGGGGAGAAAGGATGGGGGGAGGTTGAAGATGGCCTGGCGAAGGGGGAAGGTATGGTCGCTGGGTTGGCGGTGGATCTTGAGAAACGCCTTCGAGTCAAGTTTTATGGGAGGAGCGGGAGGGAGATGCGTAGGGCGAATAAACGGGCGGTAGGGCTGGTGATGGAGGTTGAGCAGACGCTTTGGAACTGCCCAAAGTATATGAATGGTTAGTGGATCTGTGCAGCTATCTCGCAATTGGGGTTTTACGGGAAAGAAGTTGCTAACGTGAAGCCCTTGCGACTACAGCTCGGCAACTCGACATTGTGGCTGCGGAACCACCCGAGCCTGTGGCGGAGAGTACCACGCTGTCCGCATCTCTCCCGCAAGAAGCATTGGACTTGATATCGCGGTCTGACATGTTCTTCGTGTCTTCGCGCAACGGGTATACGGACATGGACACGAACCACCGCGGAGGGCCCCCAGGATTCGTCCGCGTCCTCCCGCCTTCAGACCCAGCGGCGGATGAACCCACAACTTTGGTATGGCCAGAGTACTCCGGTAACCGGCTCTATCAGACTCTTGGGAACTTACAGGTCACGCCGCTCGCAGGGCTCACGTTCCCTGACTACAATACCGGGGATATCCTGTACACCACTGGCACGGTCGAGATACTTATCGGCGACGCTGCGGAGGCGGTCCTAAACCGTAGTAAGCTCGCAATCAAGTATACGGTTACAGAGGCGAGGTACAGCAAGGCAGCCCTGGGCGTGCGGTTCGCGCAGGCGGAGCAGGTTAAGTGGAGCCCGTATAACCCCATGGTGCGGTACCTCGCAACGGAGGGCAAGGGGCACAAACTCGCCGGACAGACAGGGATGGTTGCGAGGCTAGTCAAGAAGGAAAAGATCACAGACTCGATTGCAAAATTCAGATTCCAGCTTGAAGGCGGGAAAGGCACAGACGAGCAGATATGGAGGGCTGGGCAGTACGTCATGCTGAACTTTGAGGAGGAGATGAGTGCCGGGTATCGACATATGGACGATTCGGACCCGCAGGGGTTGAACGACGATTACGTGCGAAGCTTTACGGTTTCTTCACCGCCTGGTCGGTTCCAGGGTAGGGAGGCCGGACAGTTTGAGATTACGATTCGGAAGGTCGGGTCGGTGACACGGTATCTGTTCCAGCAGAATGCTGGGGCGGCGTTTGAGGCTCCGATCCAAGGGTTTGGCGGGGAGTTCTTCATTGAGAAGTGCGAGGGCGGGAAGGTCGGGATCGTGGCCGCAGGAGTAGGGATCACCCCGTTCATCGCGCAGTGGGGGGAACTGATGAAGGCAGGATTGGACGTCAAGTTGTTTTGGACGGTGAGGGGTGAAGATGTGCCGTTTGTGAGGGGGCTGCTTGAGAGGGAGGACATGCAAGGGATGAAGGAGGCGCTCCGGTTGTTTGTAACTGGGCGGGGAGAGGGAGATGAAGCGATCGATATCTCGGCCGGGGAGGTGCAATATCGGAGGATGCAGAAGGAGGATTTGCTGGATACTGAAGATGTTGATACGGCGCGAAAGTGGTATGTCTGCACTGGGAGGAAGATGCTGAAGGAGGTGCAGGACTGGCTGCAGGGGCGGCCAGTAAGCTGGGAAGAGTTTACTTATTAACTAATTTTAATTTGCTTGGAAAGCCAGTAGTATGTTATAACGCTATTTGACATGTACTTCTATCGCGGAGTTGCAAAGTTGAGAATCGACCATTCAGACATCCATCGCAGCTTAGTCAGATTGTATCTGCAGGGGCACGTGACCGCCCGTAGCTGGTCCTCTGACGTCCGTTCGTTCTCCCGGATTCGAGAGCAACCTCCCCAGCTGATGTCGACATCCGAAATGGCCGCAGACACGCCCGATCGCTCGCCAGACGGCGCTATAGCCAAACCCGAAGCCGACTCCAGCTCTGAGAAGCAGACAGTGGCGAGCACCAGCCACAGCAAGAGAGGTATGTTGGACCATCTTTTCGTCTGGCAGATGCAGACTGATACGAGAAGCTCAGGATGCTGGATCACCTAGTTCCAAGGGAGAGCCGACCCTCCTCCCGCCTCCAGACTTCTTGATCCCCGACAGTCACGGCCACGGCGACGGAGACTCGCCGCTTCCGAAATGGCAAGCCGCGACTTTGATCATGGCGGACGAGGCGAAGACCAACTCGTCAGCTTCCCCGGTGCTATCCGAGAGGGAAGATGCGACGTTTCCTCTGCTCCAACCAGCGATACCGCTTGGCGTACCACTACAAGTCATCGCCATCCCAGAGGAACAATTTGTTAGGTCGGTGGACGGCAAGCTTCCGACGCCTACCACTGATGATGGGGCCTCGTCTCTGGAATTCGCGAAACCTGTCCCAGACACGATGTCTACGGATAGCTCTGTGGGTAGGAGAACGAGATCAGGGAGCACGACCTCCAGAGGGGCTAGGAGCCGTGCTGGCAGCTTGACCAAGGATGACATCGCGAAGGAGCGCGAGAAGCAAATAGCGGCGCTGTTACAGCGCCCACAGCTCCCTGCTTTGAGGAACCACAGCGTGCCGACGAATGTGCGCCGGGCGAAATCCACCCAGCGGGTGGCCCTGAACGGCAGCTCTTACGTTGGTGTCAGCATCACGCCGTTGGTGCCACCGATGCCAACTTCATCGGCGAGGCACCCCGATAAAGCGACTACCACCTCAACTGGGGCCACTCAGCAGCCAGGGACCGCCGAATCGAAGCATCAAAAAGAGGCATCAATGGCTGCCCCTCTGTCCCTCGGCGATTATCTCTACTTGTCACTGGCTACCACGCCGGCTACAAAGTACGACTTGGTCTCTGCCGAGCTCCGGATAGAGAAGCTTATGAACTTCCTCAAGCTGCCCATGTACCTTGAGGGCGCGCTGTGGTTCGGCTCCTTCGCATGCCTGGACGGCTGGCTCTGGAACTTCACTATCCTCCCGATCCGGTTTGCTACCGCGCTCTGGCTAGTACTACTCTACTGGATGAAGCTCATCGGTGAGATTGTGGCTACGCTGGCGAAATCTTGGCTACGCCCCGAGACCGTCCAGCTGGAAGCGCAGCGGAAAACACCCAGCGACGAAGCCCCCCAAGCAACGCAATCATCCGCAGTGGTGGACCCCAAGAAAGACTCGAAGAGGAGGCGACTGGCAGCCTTGGCAAAACGACGTAAGACGTCGGACCTGCAGCCGAACCATAAGGCTGATTTGCTCAAGGGCGCGGTTGTCATCTTTTCATGCTGGATTTTAATGGAGTTTGACGCCAGTCGGATGTACCACAGCATTCGTGGGCAGAACGCGATCAAGCTGTACGTTATCTACAGCGTGCTGGAGGTGGCGGACAAACTGCTTGCCGCGATCGGACAGGATATATTTGAATGTCTGTTCTCGCGGCCGGACGGGACTAGCAAACTGCTGCGTCCGTTTGGTTTCTTCCTGCTTGCGCTAGGGTACAATGTGCTGCATGCGACGGCGCTGTTCTACCAGGTGATTACGCTGAATGTTGCCGTGAACAGCTATTCGAACAGCCTGATCACGCTGTTGTTGTCGAACCAGTTTGTGGAGATCAAGTCGACGGTGTTCAAGCGGATCGAGAAGGAGAATCTGTTCCAGATGGCCTGTGCGGATATCGTGGAAAGGTTCCAGCTATGGCTGATGCTAATCATCATTGCCAGTCGCAACCTTGTCGAGATCGGTCTCGACGGGTTGCTTGGTGTCGGTGGGTTTGGTCTGACCGGCTTGGTGTCAGCGGCCGGCTTAGGCCTGCCGCAAGCGCACCCGGCGAGCAGCGTGCCCAACGTGTCGACAACATCGAGTAGCGGCGGGATGTTTCTCCCCAAGAGCTTCACCATTCTTCCCAAGTGGACGGGGCAGGTGATGGGTCCGTTTTTGCTGGTTCTTGGGAGCGAGATGTTTGTGGACTGGCTGAAGCATGCATATATTACCAAATTCAACAATATCAAGCCACAGATCTACTCGCGATATCTTGATGTTCTGGCGAAAGATTACTACACTCATGTAAGGAGTCTGCCCTAGCTTCCCCTACCAGGTCGTTTCTCTCGGGAGGCTTCTCTAACGCGATATATTGGTGTAGGCCTTCGCAGAAGAGGATCTCATGCGCCGCCTTGGACTACCAGTTATCCCGCTGGCCTGTCTCTTCATCCGCTCCTCGCTACAAACGTACCAAATGTTCATCTCGACGCACTTCCCGACGCCCTCGTTCACGGGTTCCACAGCTACAACGGACTCGTTGCACGATCGCCACACGGGCACATCGTCTCCCGCGACGACCGCCGCCTTTCGCGAATTCGACTCGGTGCTTCGCCGGGCGTTCTCTGGTGGCGGCACGGGTGACGGTAGTACAGCGGATATCATCAACACGATTACAGAGTACCTTACCATCGCAACGATCTTTATCGGGGTGTGGCTTGTTTTCCTGGTGTTCAAGTTTGTGCTTGGGATGAGCCTTTTAGCGGTGGCACAGCGACGGTATAAGGGGATGAAGGAGCGGGAGAAGGCAGGGTATGCAGTCCCCGGGGCCAACGCGGGGGGAATGGCGGAGATGAATGACGAGAAGAAGAGGATCATCAGCATGGGGGAGAAGGATGCTGGGAGTACGGGCGGGGGTGGAGGCGGGGCGCGAAAGACAACACCGTTAGGGGAGGTGGAGCGATTCGACATGGTCGCGAAGAGGATTTGGTGAGCGCCAGCCACTTTGAGGATCGGTATTTGTAACTTTTGCATCCACACGGACACATTGCATCGGCATGGCATCGGCCTCGCATAAGAGGCCTCACACGCATTAGGAACGGGAGTTATCCATCGATTATAATATATTATGTTTTCCGTTGCCATCGTACGTCAACAGTAAGAATGTGCACAGCATCACCCGTAGTTATCATCCCACTCTTCCTCGTCGGCTTCGACTGGCGGCGGCGGCGGGGTCTTCTTCTTCGTTACATCGATGCGGTCTAGCGGACATCTGTGCGGAGTGGTGCATGTTGGTTAGCCCCGGTCTGATCGAGAGTAGTAGATGGAGCACGTGCTTACGTGGTATGTAGCTTCAACCATGGACTGATGCACTCCAGATCAAACGCGTGGCTCTTGTGACACGGCAACCGCACAACCAACGGGTATTCATCTATTCATTTCCCCCACACCGTCAGAATCAGCTTGTTGTCCACTCCCTCTCCGATCGCGCTCTTCGCCCTCCATCCCGCCCTCCCTCGGTGCTCCAAGCTGTACAAGGTAGGAGGCGCACAGCTTCGACCGTACATACCTAGTAGGAATGGAGTGTTGCAAATCGGACAGATATCAGCCTGCACCAGCTCCTTCTTGGGGATACGGTCGAGGCCGTCGAGAAACTCCTGAGTCACGCCCTTGCCCTGTTTCCCTGCGCGACCTTCCTCGAGGAGTTGTTCTATCAGGCTTTCGACGATTTCGTGGCCTTCGAGACTCTGCTGCCATGCTTGCGCGAGGTTTGTGAATGCGACAGCGGGGATGTCTTCTGTTATCGTGGATGCGGATGCGGATTCTGGCGCGGGTACGGACGCGGACGCGGAGGAAGGGTCGATGGAGAGAGAGGAGAAGAAGTGCGAGAGATCGGGTCGCGGGCGACGGTAGACATGCTTCTCGGCGGTCGTGGAGGCGGGGAGGTTATGGTCGTCTGTATATGTGTGCTCGCGCGGGTGTGGTTAGTCATGTTGGTGGTGGTGGTGGTGGTGGTGGGGTGCGCGGAAGGTGGGGGAGGGGCAATTCAACGGTTTGCTGGATGGGAGAAAGGTTTGCTGGCGAATGCGGTGGGCGAACGTACCTTCGTATGTCGCCATGGCGGGTTTGCAGTCGTGAGACCGAGTGAGCGTGCTGGTGGGCGCCTGCGATGGGGGCGCGAGGGTTTACAGGCGGTTTTATGCTGCGTGATGACGAATGCGCGGTTGTCGTAAGCTGGACGTACGCAATCGATTATAAACCTAGCAGCAATTGGACTTTGATGAGGCGAAAGCTAAAACGTGGGTTTGTACGACATGGAGAATTACCACGCAACGCAGAGAGCCAGTAGCTGGCGGGCTAGGGAGAGCATCAATTTGGGTGGTTTTATTTGATCAAGAAGTATCTGGATATACAGGTATAGGTGAAGGGGCAGATATAGGGGACCTGTAGACCACATTTGGGGGTGGGGATGCATAGGGAACGTAAGGTTAGCCATAAAGGGGCATGTTGGAAGCTTTCGTGTTGGTTGGAAAAGGACAGGGGATATGACAAAGACAGTATGAAGGGTGCGGATAGCAAGGGCCACCAAATAATGCTAGCAGTCGGATACGCCGAAAACACTGGACGACTTCTTTGGTGGGGGGATTGCCCTGCATTCCTTCTCGTAGCTGTTATCGATCTTGCAATGTTGGCACTTCTGCTGGATGTACCCAGCCGTGCTTGGGCATTGTCGACGCAGACATCGCTGACAGGCCAAGCTCGGCAGCTGCCAGCATATGTACTTTCCGCACCCGGCGCAGGAGTTCTCTCGTTGTGCCTCTACCCAGCATGTTGTGTGGAAGTAGTGCTTCGTGTGGAAGAACCCACGGATCTCGGAGCAGCAGGGCTGCGATGTCTTGAGAAGGGCGAGAGTAGCTGGGATTATATCTACGCATGATGTCAGGCCCCGTCTGGTGGAGGGTACAAGGACTACAATCACACTGTCTGGACTTACCTCCGGTGTGGGTTTGGGTGTTGTAGAATGCTGGCTCGCAATTAACGCAGCGGAATTCGTTGCAGTGGGAGCAGATTTGCGACGCCCAGCAAATCGAGCAGAGCCGCCTCGTGAAGGTCGTCTTGCACACCGAGCAAGTGACATCCTTGAGCTCGCACGGGTAAAAGGTGCTGGGCTGGCTGTAGGTGCTCTCCTGCACGGTGCGGTATTGGGCCAGGTCCTTGTAGTAGACGCCCGTTTCTCCGTGGTTGCGATGGCAGAGAAAGACATTGCTCCGGATCAAGCGGTCGATGTGGCGGATGCAGTTGGCGACATGGGCAATTTCGGCGAGACTGCCCTGATCCACGATAGTCATGTAGACGATCTTGTAAATTTCCGGCGTGGCCCAATAGTCGATGAAGGTGTCCTTGAGGCGGACCCTGGAGAAATTATCTTTGCCGGCGTATTCCTCGAGGACGCGTTGGAAATCTTGGAGCACAATGCGCTCACAGTAGCGGATGGAGAGGCGTACAAGGCGAGGGAAGGTATTTAGTAGCCATTTGATACCAGCGGCATTGATGCCGGTATTGTCGAGATTGGCCCGGACCAGGATTCGACTAATATTAAAGCGCGAAAGGATCGTTTGGATGGAAAAATTATCCCAGAATTGGCGTCGATTCATGAGTCGACGGAGGCCGTTGAAGGCGTCAGTGGCACCCTTAGCCTCATCGCCAAAGTTGAGCGTTGTGAGCATCCAGGACCAGACACCGAGGCCGGATAGGGCCCTTCTGAATTCGCGGCATGTGTACACGAGACTGTTGATGTCAGCAACATTCAAGTAGGAAGCGACGCTCCTGGCGATAGGGTCTGGCTGGCTGAAGACGCGAAGGAGGAACCGCCCGTTTCTGTTCTCGTCATCCTCCTCGTCCTCCTGCGATGATGACCCAACGGGGCTGGAGAGAGTGTCTTTTGCATCCTTGCTCCACCAGACCACTGAACGAGTGGGCTTCTTTGGCTGGCGGATGGGGCCGTGCCAAGGTGGTCTCTCGCGAGAGACGGGGGGCTCGTAGTGAACTTCAAAGTTGTAGTGTTGGCGAACGAGAGCCTGTTGTTTTTGCCAGTAGTCGTCCATGGCGTGTGGATCTACGACCATAAGCTCTGCTGGGGTGAAGTCGATTCGATCAGTGAAGCCAGGTTGGGTGAGGAAGGCGGTTGTGTAAGCTTGGGCAATGCTCTCCTCGAAGACATCCTCGAGGAGGTCTTTGAGTTCTCGTGGGTTGAGTGGCGATTGCATGGTGTCATCGTGGTATGGGACGGATGGCTGAAAAGCTGTAGGTGCGATGGTTGAGACGTTGGGCTGCCGCTGCTACGGAGGAACACTTATACGCACGTCACAACGCTGGAATAAGCTATTGAATAATTCATCCCCCAGGCCTGACTGCAACTAGACTTCTATCTCATGTTCTATCCACATCGAATGCCAAGCAGTACTCAGTACAGCCCGCTAGATCCCGCGACATTGACATTGACATTGACGGCATCACCCGGGTCTTCCTCCCAGACCTCATTCAGCGTCGGGTTGTTAGCAGTCACCTGCCCGGTCAAGACCGCCCCTTCGATATCTCCATCAAAATACGTCTCAGTCTTCTCGGTAACCGACCTGGTCCCATCAGCAGATATCGCGCCAATCTCGGTGATGACCCCGTCCGCGACCTGGTTGCCGTCCCTGTCGACAGCCGTGACCGCATGCACAACGGTATCATCACAGTCAGGGTCTACGCCGCTGCTGCCGACGGCTTGGGCGCTACGAGCCTTCAACACCGCCGGCTTCCAATTGACCAGATCCCCAAAGTCGAATGTGGTATCGGAAGAGTCGATGTCGAAGCTCTTCACGCCAAAGTGGGCTTCTGTGCAGGTATCCGGAGCCACACGCTTGGAGTCGTCAAAGTCGCTGCATCCGCGGCCATCATACATGACCCCAGCGTAGTTGAAGAACTTGTCGCCGTCATCAAGGACTAACTTGGCGGCAACAACCTTCTTTCCGGTTTGATCGTCAAAGGCCTCGCAATCGCTGCGTTGTTCCGTGCTGTTGGCGATGGTGCGCGAGAGGAGCGATTCGGTCTTGCAGTCAGCGTCGGAGTAGAAGGAGATGGTGAAAGCTGAGGCGTGGGCGGCGATGAGAGCGAGCGGTAGCGCCGCGTTCCGGAGGGTTGGCACAAACATTTTGGCGGTCGTTTTCGTGGTACGTGCACGCAGCTGGCTTGGATGATCTGGGATAGTTCTGGTGGATGTAGGAATACGGGGTAGGCTTCATTTATGGCGTGGTGGTTCCGTGATATGCGTGGTATTATCGTGGCCTTGTAGTCCTCTCGATTGTGCTCTTGCTCATGCCTCGAATGTGGGAGATTGTCCTCAAACCGACTCTATCTGGAGATTTATTATATCGCTCGTCGGGTGATGTACATATGTGTTGCTTGTTGCATTTTGGGCACCCAAATGGGACCGCAGGTAGCTCTAGACCTAATTTACGGGGCCAGCCTGGATCTGACTGACATGCATGTCGGACACTATATAGACGATGTTGCGATTGGAGCGCAGCCTGTTTGCAGGGTTTGTAGACGAGAAACCAGCGGGCGAATATATATTAAAATTGTACCCGCGGGAAAGTACAGGAACATTTTTTTACGCTTACGATCAATTAATTGCAGGCCTATAGATTGCAAGTGATATATCCCTAGGATTGCAATGGCTATGGACTCCATCTACTCCTTAAGCAGCTATCGCTCATGATTTATAACTACTCACAAAATACTGACCACGCCATATTGTTATTCGAGAATCCGACTGGATAGCTCCTAATCCTGGAACGACAAATGCCCACTTGGGTCGTTAATCTCCTGACCAACATTGTCGAGAACAGTAACCAGCTGGTTTGTCCGACTACCCACGTGCGAAACCACTTGTATTAGCCTGCAGCCGATTCGATTAGACCTACGAAGAGAGACTTACTATCCAAACGAAGGCCCAGTACCCCACGAAAGGCCCTGTTCAGCCGCGTCCGCCGCAAGCTTAACCTTGACCCCGGACATGGCCTTCCCCGCCGCCTTCTCGACCAACTTTGACGCCTGCGAGGTACCGAACTTTGCTGCCTTGGCAGACAGCGCGCCGCCAACGTACCCGGCGACGCTGTTGACAAGCACCTCTTTCAAGTACCGCTGGATGGTGACTGGGTCGAGCTGAGCTGCGATCTTGGCGTCTACAATTGTTGAGCCGACTAGCTCTTCGATCTTCATCGCGGCGGCGGTGCCGAATGCGGCGCCGAGAGATAGGCCGAGGCCGTTTCCGACGATGCCGCCAGCGGTTGTGGCGGAAAATACAATGAGGGCGTAGAGGGAGCGGGCGGCAGCGCGCTTGGCTTGGTCCTGTGGAGTTTGCTGGGGTGGTTAGTTTGAGTGTAGCTGTACGTTGTGCTGTTAACGATAGGATTACAGATACGTACAGGGTTTCCAGCGGCGAGGTGGGCGACTACGACGGCCCATGAGGCGTATGGGAAGGTCTCTGCGAATTGTGTCCAAGCTCCATCGCGGTCCCAGGCGCCTTGCCTATATCCATAGTCAGTTCGTTTAGGCCACAGTACGAAGAGTGGGATATGATTCCTACGGCTTCTTGAAGACGAGCTTGCCGCCGATATTAGAAATGTGCTCTGCCAGATCGATCGCGGCGTTCGAAAAGCCGCCGTCATTCCGCTCCAGTTTACCCTTGAAGATTGTAGAGTCCTCCTCGAGCTCATAGCTATTGCCCTTCCAAGAGTACATTGCCGTGCCGTCCTGTTCCTCCTCGTGGGGCTTGAAGGCGCCGTCATCAACCTCGAGAAAATTTCCGAGCGGGTACTCGGACTGGTGCAGCAGGCCGTCGTAGCCTAGACAGAGGGCCTTGAGTCTAAAGTTGTCGTAGGTGAAGGAGCCGGAGGAGGCAGTGATGTTCTCGGAGCTAGCGGGTGTGGTATACGATCTGTCAGCTAATATCCGCTGGCGGGTGCTTGAATACATGCATCTGTATATTGAAAGTATTCTAATGTCGATCGAATGAACTTACGGGCTCTGAAAGTGGACGCTATCGCTCTCATCGATAAACACGAAAAAGTTCATATTGAGATGCCGTGGATGCCAGGTACCAGCATCATCCTGCAACTCGGCGTGCAGGACAAAGTCGTTACCGATTGTGACGGCCCGGGACTTGCCAGAGCTGAGCACGCCGCTAGCGTCCGGGCTCACGTCGAAGAAGCCGTTCTTGACGCCGATTTAGTCGTCGAGCTTGACGGACTGGTAGGTGCTCAGCTCGATTTCCTCGCCGGTGACGGTGAGCAATGGGAGGACGAGGAAGCCATTTTTGAGGAACCAGTATTTCGAGCGGGAGGTGACGGGCGTGTAGACTTGGTCACGTGGTACTGGTGTTAGTCCCATCCAATAGTCTGTGCATACCTGTGGTATTGGTGTGTGTGATATATAGCTATGGATGTAAATGGATTCACAGGGGGTGCGTACTGCTCGGCATTTTGATCTTCTAGTGAGTCGGCAGTGTGTTAGCGGTAGCGGCACACCGATGATGGTATTCTATTGTCGTAGCAGTTGTATTACTAATTTTACCGAGCCTGATTTACAGGACCACGTATACATATGCTGCGGTCTGCTACCCGGACACTCCATTTTTATAAAATTCAGATTTTTCCATAGACAGGTAGATCGAGAGCTACGGTAACTACGGGTTCGAAGTCGACGTTGCCGAGCTCGAATCTGTCCGCAGGGCATCGGACTCGATAGTTGGTGAGCGGGTTAACGTTGGGGCGTCTACAACCTGACCCCGGTTACCATGCCCGATACCTAGGATTCATTAGGTATAGTTGGGAGGGTCGGTGCGGGCCACATCTTTAACTAGCTGATGTGACGCCGGGTCGTTCTGATACGATTTGCCGTGCCAAGGCGGATTGTGGCGAGCATTGATATGGGGACTGAAGTGAAGTGAACTGTGACGGCTAGGCAACGGCAGTATGTACTTTGTATTTGCCGTGTGAGATACTCTGGACGCAGAGTGAATTGCAAACGGGATATTAGGATTACATGTGTGGTATATTGCTCTCTCCGGGTATAATACAAACGTCCAAAGCGCCTGAAGTAGGGTATTGATACAGTGGTTTATGGTTTATAGACAACGCAGAAGGGCTCAAAATACAACATTGTCGCAGCTGGTCAACAAGGCGGCCGTCGCAGCAGTGCCGTAGACTCTCTCGAGCACGTTGGCTGCTGTGATTATGTCGAGGCCGTCGTCGTGGAAGTGTGTGCCGGGGTCATACCGGTGAAGCGAGCTCCGCTGCAGGCCGTCCTTGCTGTAGAATATTCGCTCGGAGGGATATATTCCTATCAGTTTGGCGGGTGGGACTCGGGTACTGTTGTCGTGGGTGCCGCTGCCGCTACTCTGCTGCTGCTGCTACTACTGCTGTGGGCATTGCCTCTGCTACCGTTGACTTTTGTGCTGGGTCGCTTGGCC
The DNA here is from genome assembly GCA_000525045.1 of Drechslerella stenobrocha 248. Classification (NCBI taxonomy): domain Eukaryota; kingdom Fungi; phylum Ascomycota; class Orbiliomycetes; order Orbiliales; family Orbiliaceae; genus Drechslerella; species Drechslerella stenobrocha. Next base: position 261,744 of record KI966418.1, on the reverse strand, counting down.
TTTGCTTTACGCTCGGCCTTGGCGTAGGCTTCTAGGAACTTGCGGGCCTTGATATAGGGCTTCGATTCGACAATATTGTCGATCTGGAGGATCAGAATGTCGTCGCTGCCGTCGTCAGGGTGGCTGGATTGGGTGGATGTATTGGCAATGACGGCAGAGAGGAACGGCCGGATGAGTTCAAAGACGTATGATGCGAACCAGAGTTCTTCCAGCGTGCGAGGGAGGGGTGTCGCGAGTGGCAGTCGCTCGAAGAAGAGGTCCCATTCGGGAACAGAGCCCTTGAGGCGGACGATGCACTCGTCGATGGAGATATCAGAGACGGTAGTGCCGGCAGCGATGGAGTCCAAGATGAAGGGGCGGATGAGGTCCAGACCCTCGCTTGGGCGGATGGTGTAGAGGGGCCTGCGGTCAGCCAAGGGCGTCCTGCGGGCGATTTCGGCAGCGATGCAGCGCGCAAAGGTGGTCTCGATGAGGGCCTTGCGGGTGTCGACGATGGCGGTCCATGCTGATGCGATGGCGGGGAGGTGGAAGTGCGAGCAGGGGCCGGAGAGATAGTACTGGATGCGGGGGATGTCGAGGGTGATGGCGACGCAGGTGCCGGGAGAGGAAGCAGAGATGGAGCAGACAAAGTCGGCAATGGTGTTTGAGAGACGGGCGAGAGAGTCGAGCTCGCTGAGAGTGAACGGCGGCTGCTGGGGGACGGCGGTGGGAGAGTCGACGAGCTGGGCGGAGAGGGCGGAGACGACGGCGGCGGAGAAGAGACAGATGCTGCTCACGAGATTGACCGTGCGGCCAGAGCCGCTGCGTTGCGTTGGCACGTGACCAACGCGGCCTCGAGCGAGCTGTCTTTGTCAGCAGGAGCGTGCAGTCGGCGGACGGCAAACATGTCGCGGACGCCGGGCAGCTGCACATTTTGCAGCGACGTGTTGCAGCGGGCGGCGGCCACCAGCGCAACACTCTTTGGCCCGTCGGTGGCCCCCTCGCCATCGCCGTCAGTTATAACCCCAAACACCTCCCCATCGTTCTTCGCCGTCGTCTTCGTCTTCGTCTTCGTCTTTGTCGTCTTTGTCTGCTTGTCGCCGCCGTGGGGGCCCGGCGGCCGCTGGGATAGTATCGAGGGCATCGAGAGAGCGGGCTGATCGGTGACTAGATGGGCATGGCTGCCTCGCCGGCTTCGAGAATGTCGATTTCACCCCTTGCAGGAACAGCAGCATTCCCACTTATAAACTAAACACCACACGCCGTCTCGTAATCCGCTCTCGAAATTAGGGGACCAGCAGCCCCCGGCAATTATCCCTGGGCGCCCGGAGAAACACCATTTGCTCGGCGCCCGGCGGGCTTCCGTCGCAGGGCGTGTCCATCACTCCGCCTGCAGGGTGGTCGATGAGATGAGACGACTGCGGGGTCGTCCCTCTCGTCTTCTTCCTGACGTCGACGACCTCCGCCTCCAGTCGATGGCCTCCGCCTCCGGTCGACAGCCAATGGGCCAGTCGACGAGCCCTGCGTGCGCATGCTCTGCCTCTGCTGGACATACCAGAAACCGCTGCACAAGCCATCTGGCGGCCGTGCTAGGGCGCCTTGGCAGCTCCAAATACGCTTCGCAGAAAGGGGCTGCAGCCCATCGGAATCCCAACTGCGGCTGTTAGCCAGGCTGTATGACACCTTGGGCGTATTATATAAAACTCTAACTTGGGGGCACGGAAGAGGTGTTTTCCATGTGCGCCGGCTGTTGATTGAGCTGCTTGCTCCGTCGACATCCGCCCGCCTGCTCCCCTTTTCGCTCCCTGTCCATTAGTCAGGCTCGCATCTGGTCTTTCACCACCTCTCCGCCCCTCCGACCTTCGTTCTCAGTTCCTACACAAACGGCGGAACCAGGCAGCGCCGACGGCGACGGGCGACGATGATACGATTCACGTTATAGCAACAGGCCAAGTAACCCTCGCAAGCAGTCCACCGTCAGCACCCACATCCGCACGCGCACACACACACACACACACACCCACACATACCGAAAACAAAACCTCCAGCCGAAAACGCCCTCCTGCGAGACAAACCATGGGTCTCCGCGACTACCTCGTCGTCCGCAACGATGATCGCTCCGGCGTCCAGACCAACTGGTGGATAAACCCGGACATCATTCCTCTGCCGCCCAGCCGCCGTACCTGGGGCCGCACCGAGTTCCTTGGCTTCTGGTCCATACCCCAGTGCGTTCTCTCCTGGGATCATACCCCTGCGCCGTACCAGTAGATCTCTCGGGTACGTTTCGCTAACTCAGTCGCAGCTTGTGCATCTCCTCATGGACCACCGGCTCCGTCCTCGTCTCCCTCGGCCTCTCCACGTGGGAGACCGTCGCCGTCCTTCTCGTCGGCCAGGGCCTTGTCGCCTATCTCGCCATCTGCAACGGCTGGATCGGTGGGAAATGGCACATCGGCTTCACCGTCGCCCAGAGGCTGGTGCTCGGCGTCTACGGGTCCTTCATAGGTATCGTCATCAGCGTCGTCATGTCCATCATCTGGTACGGCTCGCAGGCCTGGCTCGGCGGCCTCTGCATCTCCGTCATCCTCGGTAGCTGCAGCTCGTCCTTCCTCAACATGCCCAACACCCTGCCCCCGTCTGCACTCATGCAGACCCGCGACCTCATCTCCTTCATCCTGGTAACTAGCCCTTTATCACTCCGATTCCAACTGTGCTCATTCCGCCTATAGTTCCACATCCTCTCGATCCCGCTCATGTTTGTCGGCCCCGAAAAAATCAAACATCCCGTCATCCTCTCGAACGTGCTCGCTCTCACGGTCATGATTTCCTTGACCCTCTGGACTGTCAAAACCGGTTCCTTCAAGGACCCTTCCGGCGGCTGGGACACCGTCCGTGATCAGACCAACCGCTGGTGGACCTGGCTCTACGGCATCACGGCCGTCCTCGGTTCAGTCTCCTCGGGCATCCTCAACCACGCCGACTTTACCCGTTTCGCGCGGCGGCAAGGCGTGCAGACCTCTGGCACCCTATTCGGCCTGTTTGTGCCGGGAACTGTGATTCCCCTTCTCGGGATCGTTACAGCGTCGATGAACACCGATGCCAACGGCCAGCCCATCTGGAACCCCGTTGATTTACTGATGGACCGCCTGATGCTCGACTACACTTTTCTCACCCGGGCCGGATGCTTCTTCTGCGCAGCGGGACTGATCACCTCCCAGCTGGCCCAGAACGTGCTGGGCAATGCGTACGCCGCGGGGATGGGCCTAGCCGGCCTGTTCCCAAAGTACGTTGACATCAAGCGCGGATGCGTCATTGCCGCCATCTTGTCGTGGGCGTGTCAACCCTGGCAGTTCTACTATGTGTCGTCAATGTACCTGGACATCATGTCGGACTTTTCGGTGACGCTCATGCCGTTGACGGGCATTATGATTGCGGACTACTTTCTCGTGCGGCGGCAGCGGATCCAGCTCACGCATTTGTACACGCGCGACACCGAGAGCAGTTATTACTACACATTCGGGGTGAACTGGCGGGCGATCATCGTGTGGGTTGTTTGCGTCGCGCCTGCGATACCGGGCATGATCGACAACCTCGCTGTCGAGGATCGGGCGCAGGTGACAGCCGCCGTGTTGTACTACCGTGGGTTCTGCGTGTTTGGGTTCCTGCAGAGTCTGCTTCTCTACTGGGGCGTTATGCGGGTTTTCCCTGCGCAGAACCTAGGGGAGCAAGACGAGGTGGATGTGTACGGGACATTTGAGAGCGAGGAAGCGATCGACCTAGGCATCACGCCTTTCAACAAAGAGTTCGAAGCCGAAGGGCAGCGGCTGAGTTTGGAGAGCCTGCTGTCCGACCACGACGGCTTGGAAATGCAACAATTGAAGGAGGAGGAGCGCGAAGAGCTGGAGCACAGGACGAGGCAGCGGGAGGTCGACGAGAAGGATGCGGTCGAAGAGGCCGAGGTGGAGGGCCTGCTGAAGGATAGAAGAGTATAGCCAGGCTAGGTTATCGGTTACCAGTCGACGAGCACGGGTATCGGGCGTATGTTGGCCCTCCATTTTTCTGTATATACGTGTTAGCTTTGCGGGGCGTTTCTTTCCTTGCTCATGGACGGGTGTTTGGAGACATTTTGGCGGCGAATGCGTCTGCACTAGACAGCATTGCATTGCATTGCACTGCACTGCGCTGCGCTGCAGCTCGGACTGTTTTCTTTTACCACTGCATTTGATTAGCACCTGTTTTCGAGTATAGACAATGTACGATAGCTACACCGGGATAGACCGGATGGGAGGTAGAGAACCAGATTAGAATACCTAGTAGTAATTAAAGCCAGTAGCGCTTGAATGCTCTGTACCGAATAGCGGATTCCATATGATTCGTCGGAACGGAATGGGGCCGTCGGGTAGCCAGCCGGATGCGTTGCGGTGCCGTCATTGCCCTGTCACACCGCCGGGCGCTTTGTTATGCGTTCCTGAAACGGAGGGCCGCCCAGCCATCAACCGACCCACACGCGGCCCAGCACTTCCCGCCGGCATCCACCCTCCATCACTCACTTTCTATCTCACCATCACCATTACGTATACGTATACGACCACCATGTCGACGTCAATACCGTCAACGCCTCTCTCGCGCGGCCCGGGCCTCGCAAAGTCGCTGGTACGCCTTGTGCTGTTGCTGTCTGCGCAGATTCCGACCTTGGCCTCCTACCCGCTTTCTGGACGGAGTCGACGCGATGTGCTGAATGTTTGGGAGCATGGCACCCAGGGCGACGGCGTGGAGCGGGACCCGGATGAGCCCCAGTTTTGGGTCTATCTCGGTGTCTCTGTGTTTCTGGTCGTGCTGGGCGGTGTCTTTGCGGGTCTTACGCTAGGGTATGTCTTGTTTACTCTCCCGACTCTCTTTGTCTCTTGTCTTTGTCTTTTCTGCTCGCCCCCGCTACACCGCAGGATTGCTGACCGGAAGTCTTTGGGGCGAGTAGGTTGATGGGTCAGGATGAGATATACTTGCAGGTGATCGCGCAGTCCGGCGAGGACCGTGAGCAGAAGCACGCCCGGCAGGTTCTGCGACTGCTGAAGAAGGGAAAACATTGGGTTCTTGTCACTCTACTGCTCGGAAATGTCATCACGAACGAAACACTGCCGATTGTCCTCGACAGGAGTCTGGGTGGCGGGTGGCCAGCCGTCCTCACCAGCACAATCCTGATCGGTCAGTGCCCCCTATCGACGAGCTGTTCTGTTGCTGCCGTTCCACTACCGTTCCACTGCCGTGTGTGCCGGGCTAACCTGACGGGGCTTTGTCGGTTACAGTTATCTTTGGCGAAATAATCCCGCAGTCGGTGTGCGTCCGTTACGGCCTCTCCATTGGCGCCTACCTCTCCCCCTTCGTGCTCATGCTCATGTACATCATGTACCCGGTCGCCTACCCGACTGCGCTCCTCCTCGACTGGATCCTCGGTGAGGACCACGGTACCACGTACAAGAAGGCGGGATTGAAGACGCTCGTAACGTTGCACAAGACGCTAGGCGAACACCCAGCCGAGCGACTGAACCAAGACGAGGTCACCATCATCACTGCGGTGCTGGATTTGAAGGAGAAGCCGGTGGGCAGCGTGATGACACCTATGGGGGATGTGTTTACGATGTGTGCGGACACGGTGTTGGATGAACAGACTATGGATATGATTTTGCGGAAGGGGTACAGTCGTATTCCGATACATGCCCCCGGCGAGACGACGAATTTTGTGGGCATGCTGCTGGTCAAGATTTTGATTACGTATGACCCTGAGGATGCGATGAAGGTTGCGGATTTCCCACTGGCAACGTTGCCGGAGACGGCGCCGGAGACGAGCTGTTTGGACATCGTGAATTTCTTCCAGGAGGGCAAGGTATGTTTGTTCCGTTCGGTGGTTGGTGCAGCCCGTTTACTAATGATTTACTTGGCAGTCACACATGGTGCTGGTTTCGGAAAACCCAGGCGAGAACTACGGAGCCTTGGGCGTGATCACTCTGGAGGACGTAATTGAAGAGCTCATTGGCGAGGAGATTGTGGACGAATCCGACGTCTACGTTGATGTGCACAAGGCCATTCGCCGCCTGAACCCGGCACCGATCAGCCGCCGCAACTACGGCACCAACTTCCCGTCTGAGGGCACTGTCACGGGCAAGACTGGCCAGGCGCAGGAGATCATTGCGGCCATCGACAGCCAGAAGGTCGCGGGGGAGCTGGATAAGCTGTTGCCCACTGAAACTGCAGTGCCCCGACCATTAGGCGAGCGACGGGCCAGCACCGGTGTCGTTGAAAACGAGCATTCGCCACGACGTGGCAGCAAGGCTAGCCTATCACAGGCGGTCATGCGCAAGCTATCCGGGGGTGGTGGCATTCCCGATAGCTTGAAGGAGAGCCTGAAGCACCTCGGGCCGAGCAACCTCGCGACGGCGCCGCGACAGACCGGGTTGAAGTCAATCAAGATCAAGAGCGTGCAGACCGGGGAAGCCAGCGACCACCAGAGCCCCACAGCAGCGGGAAAGGACCGCCGTAGGATCAGCTTTGAGGACAATCCGACCCCGAAGGGGAACTCGATGCAGTTGCCGCAACAGGACTTGCCGCGGACGCCGTCGCCGGCGGCGAGTTACAAGAAGGCGCGGTCAGGGAGCTTGAAAGAGCGCCCGAAGGAGGTTGGTGGGATCCACAAGGTGATTGTTGAGACGAGCGACACGGAGGAGCCCATACCGATTATTATTGCGGAGGCGAGCGGGTCGGGGAGCCAGCAGGCGAATGGGGGTGACCCCGCGAAGGGGGAGGAGGAAGCGGACGAGCAGACGAGTCTGTTGGGTAAAAAGTAATGGTGTTCTGCCATGAGTGGCGAGAGAGCGAGCGGCGGGCGAGCGAGCGGCGAGGGTTGGTATCTGGAAGGCCAGCTTGCGGGGGTTAACTTTGCTTGTGCGGCCATGCGTGCGGGTTCGTTGATATTGCGGTGTTCACGTTGGGCGAACTGGCGCACGTCTGCGGGAGTGGATTGGATATTGGAACAAAGCGCGGGGCCATCGATTCGATTCGATTCGACTCGATTGCTGGGCGAGCGCCCATGCGCGCGGGGCCATGTATTATACCATCTCCCGGTTTTTTATTTCTTCAAACATGTACGAGTATTTGTTGATGTACTCTGCCAGTTTTGCGAGCCAGCGTCAAATCTATGGCTACTTACTACTGCTGCTACTACTACTACTAGTATACTACTACTATCGCTATCACTAATATTATGGCTACGACTATTAGCACTAGCAGTTTTGTGGTGTTTGTGTCACCCACCCGATAAGCTGCTGTTAGTCAGCCGAGCCAGGAGCCTTTTTCCACCACAAACAAAAATTTGAACCTCCTCTCCTCGCTTCTAATCATAAGCTCTGCCGACTCTCGCCACCAACGACGCCCGACGACGACTCTCCTACACGTGTGCATATACTACGATCGACGGGGCCCGGTACCTGGCTGTCCGATACTGCCGGAGCTTCTAGCTCCCTGCAGACTGTCCGCTTTCCCCCACATCGCACCTCGCATAGCACGCACGACACAGCGTCCGTCCCTCCACCGATAAGCTCGGGTGTCGACCCCACCAAGCTACAGCGACCACATCGGCAAGCACAGTAAGCGGGCGGGAGGATCTCGCCGTACCCACGACAAAGGAAGTCGGTCCGGAACGAAGACGGGCGGGAAGGAAGGAAGTCGGTCAGGAACGAGGGAAGGGAATCAGGGAAGCAGCAATGACGCAGCTCCAGTTCCTCCCCGAGCTCCTACTAGCGGTTCTCTTCAGCATCCAGGCATCATTCACGCATCCGGGCGTGCTATCACCGGAGAAGGAGAAGCTCGGCGAAGATGAGCTCCGCGCCATCGTGAAGCGGACGCAGACGTCGTCTGAAGCCCGGGAGGTGCTGGCGTTCAGTGCGCGCGTGTGGGCGGCTATGACGGAGACGTTACGTTCTGGGTGCGATGAATTGAGCGGATGCGAACACCACTTTGACGGCGGTGTCAGTCCCGTGAGCGGTGTGGTGAATGGCGTGGGCGCGGTTATGGGTGCTGGTGGTACCGTCACGGCGGGTGGGGCTGTCCCGGTGGCTATCGCGGGAGCTGGTGTGGGTGCTGGTGCGGCGGCGGTGGGGGGTGCTGCGGCTACGACTACGGGTGGTGGGATGGTGGTCGCGCCGACGGCGGGGAGTAAGAGGGCGGCGAACGGGGTGGGGGAGCAGACGTGTACGTGCAAGGACCGCCGGGATAAGATGTACTTGCTGCCGAAGGTGTGGGAGCTAGTGATCTTGGGGCGGAATCTGCTGGCGACGAAGGAGAAAGGGCAGGATTTGGCGGCGGAGAGTAAGTTTGAAGAGGAGGTGCGGAGACTGTGCGAGATTTGCGTCAAGCACGCGGAGAAGGAGAGCTGTGAGTGCTTCTAGATGTTCGAGGATGGGGCGGGTGTTCTTGTGATGAATGGAGGCTAACTGCGGATGGGGAGGGGGAGTTAGACCACAAGGTTCTCATTACGTGCCTGCAGTTCCTGAATAATCTGATATCTGGGAACGAGAAGCGCAAGATGTCGTTGTGGATGCACTTGTTCGTGCCGGGCTCCACGCGGCTGCTCGAGGCTGCGAAGCGGAAGGCGGTGAAGCAGTACCAGGCGTCGTCGAAGGATCCGTCTTCGTCGTCGAAGAAGACGCCGGCGGATCTCCTGTCGTTCGCGAAGGATATACACCAAGAGATGCTCAAGACGCCGCCGCCGTCGTCGCCAGGCTCGCAGGCTAGGCTGAGCTTTGTCACGATGCTGCCGACTATTCTGAGCGCGAAGGAGATGTTGCCGTTGTTGCTCATCATTCACGGCAGCATCACGGATATCGACGGGACGGACCCGGCGAGGCAGTTGATGCGGTGCAAGATGATGTTGGCGGCAGAAGCTGGGATCGGCCTAATGGCCGGGCTGTTGATGTTTGTGGATGCCTGGCATGAGATCGACGACCATATATACTTTGAGTTGATGTGAGTTGTTCCCTTGGGAGAGTGCGGGTTGCGATTGGTCTTGCTAACGTGAATGCAGACTGGAGATCATGGAAACGATCCTGCATAACGGCCTGATCACTTATCTGTTCGAAACGCTCAAGGAGTATGTCGACTGCCGCAATTACCAGTTCGAGGGGATACACGCCATAACGCCACCGCAGGCCGTGATTCTACGTCTGCTGCATACGATTTATGCGCCTGCAGCTCTGCCCACGATCTCGGAGCCTGGGGCATATATCAACTACGATGGCAGGATTGAGGATTCCGTCAAGTACCCGCCGCCACTTGGGCCAATGCCGCCGATAGTCCCCGGCAGACACACCCTAGCTCCGGCTGTGCGGACTGGCACCCCTCCATTCACCCAATCCGGTTCCGCTGCTGGACAAGAGGAGGATGGGGAGATGGACTCGTTTACGGCGGAGTTCACCGCCGCGCTACGATCCGATCTGGGAGCACCGGGAGAGGAAGCAAGGGCCGAGGTAGCCGCCAGCGCGAGCAAGGACAAGAACCCAAAGCGAGGAGGATCGCCTGAGGAACAACCGCCGGAGGACGACGCAGCAACAGAAGTCGACATTGACCATACCGAGGCGACGCCGGAGATTGTCAACTTTCTTGCGGTCAAGGTACTCAAGGGCCAGCTCGGGCCAGCAGTCAGGGACATGGTGACGAAGATTGGCCGAGCAACCGGATACTGTGCGGGCTCTCCGTTCTCCTTCGACACGTCCACGATCGCGCCAACGATCCCGCCGCCGGCTGTCGCGGGGACGCCGAAGCAGAAAGCTGGAGCAGTCGTGGACCGCACGCTAGAGATCAAAGAAATCCCAACGGAGGACGGGCGGACGATCACCAGTGTTGCTGGCATCACTATATATGACGTGGAACTGCACTACGAAGGCTTGATACAACTGCTAGAGCTGCTAATGCTCTTCGCGGAGCAGAGTATGGGACGGGTGTACCTGCGCGAAGCACGGTGTTTGGACGAGCTCATCGCGCTGTTGCAGACGCTCGAGATGTTTGTACCGCGGACGACGCCGAAGGACCGAGCGAACAAGAAGGGTGGCGGCAGCGGTAACTTTACGACATCGCCGTATGCGACCGCTGCTGCGAGTGTAGCCACGGGGATGGCGCCGGGGATGGCACCGGGTCCATTGGTTGGAGATGAGGACGACGACGGCGGGATGGAGTGTAATGATCCTGTGGAGTTTAGGTGGCCATTGATCAAGCGGACGATTGTGCAGATAATTGGGCTATTAGCGTACCGGAATAAGGAGACGCAGGATGAGATTCGCAAGAATGGCGGGTTGATTGCGATTATTTCATGCTTTAATATCGACGAGGAGAATCCTTGTAAGTTTTTTTTTATCGAGATTCCCCCCTGGTGCCCTGCACAAGCTTCTTGAGAATGCACTAACACATGGAGTAGATATTCCGCAGCATGCAACGTTGTGCGTGCGTAATCTGCTGGAGGGCAATGCGGAGAACCAGCGGATAGTGTGGACGCTTGAGGCGAGGGAGGTGATGAATACGCGCGACCTGGAGAAGGCAGGGTTGCAGGCGTATGTGGATAAGCAGGGGAAGGTCAAGGTTGGCGCTGCGCCGGGTGGTCAGGGCCCTGCTGCTGCCGTTGCTGCTGCAGTTAGCGGCGGTGGTGGCGGAGGCGGTGGGAGCTCTGCTGGTGGTGGCGCTTCGGCCTCTAACGGCGGCAACGGAGGAGGGTCGAAGAAGAAGAAGAAGGGGAAGAAATAAAAGGTACATATATATAGGGTGTGGTGTTTATTTGTCCGGTTTGGAGTCTATTCTGTGGGATGGAGTTTTGTCATTGCATGGATTGAAATGTCGATGGCAGGTTAGCGGGTGTTTACATTGATCGTAGTGGCATTTGCGGGTTCCAAGCCCGGACCGATTCTCTCTGGTGTATATAGCTTTATAGAGGGAGACTTTAGGCCGTTTGGCGAAGTGATGGCGCTATTCTACAATTATATGTAGTTGAGGCGGCCCTTCACGTTTAACCACATGGCATTAACATTAGAATATACACTTGCGCTACCACAAGCACTCCAACAGACACGCGGATCCTACAAATGTACCGGCTTGGTCCACCTAATGGGAATGGCGTATATATACATCATGCTCCGTTATTCATATATCGTAGTGCTAGAGAGCAAAACTCCCCCCTACCGACGGCAAAAGGGCGACGACTGCACTAGTTTGCTTGAAGATCCCGCAAGAGGCGCGGGATAGAGGGCCCAATATCCACAATGCCAACCGACATGACGAGCGCCAGCACCGCCGCGATGCCCGAAAACCCGGTCGCAATCCACCCGACGACAGGCACATACGCGGTGACCGCCAGGGAAATGAGCAGAAACGCTACCGTTGGCATCATATTTAACAGGAACAGCACGGCCCCAAGCTGATACTGGAACAAGCTCGACTTCATATTCTTCTCCAAATTGCGCTGGGCGACGGGATCGATAAACAGGATTTTGGCAAAGATCGCAATGCCCACCGCGACGGTGAAGACGCACCAGCCGAGCGAGATTATAAGGCGGACCTGGTCGAGGTCGAAGACGCCGCCGGGTTTTCGGCTGCCTTCAACCTTGCCGAGGGAGTCGGGATCGACGATGTCCTGGACGATGATGGAGAAGGTGATGGAGCTGCCGAGGCCGGCGATTAGTGCGATGGTGTCCAGGTAGCCTTTTAGCCATTCTATGAAGGCGTGTTCGCGGGCTTTGGCGTCCACGTAGCTTTGGCTGTCGCGCACCTCTGTCTCGAGCTCGTTTACCGCCATTGCTCGTGTTGGCTTTATATATATATATGTGTGTGTGTGTGTGTGTGTGTGTGTGCGTATATGTGCGTACACTTGTACGGATTTATACGGGGAGGATCGACTGTGCAAACAAGAATGATGGACGCCGAGAATGATAAAGGTAGATGCTGCGCCGAGGACGATAAAGGAAGAAAGACGGGCGGGAGAAAGATCGTGGAGACATACATATATTCACAGTTCCCCTCATCTACCACCGGTCTTCCCTTGGATTCACAATCTCACAGTTTCAGCTCCCGCAGCCACACGGACCCTTTTACGTGATTGTCCAATCGGCGCTGCGCTCAGGTATGCGCGGTGGAGACGGCCGCGAGAGTCGCTGTGCTGGTGTCCGGGGATCCCATGCACGATGACACCGGATGACTGGACGTGCGCAGGAGCTTTGAGAGGTAAATGGAGTGCAGGTGACCTGTGATTTCCAATTCTCCATCTTCAATCGGGCGTCGCGGGAGCATTCGATTGGACTATCGTGGTGGTGGTGTGTGAATGTTGCTGCTAGCATGTGCAGGCCGTACAGTCACACAAACAGGGCGTTGGCTGGCGGCCGCTGAGTGGCTGCATGGGTGTAAGCGAAGCGAATTTAAACGGCTGTCATTGTCCAGTCCGAACAGCGAGCGTTTGGTGGCGCATTAGCCTGCAAAGGAGCACTTTTATCATGATTACGAAGGAATGTTCGACTGCGCCAATGATAGAATCCGTTCGATTTTCTAGGTGGTTATGACCGAAAGATGGAGGAGTTCAAAAGGAGGGACTTGCAACCGAACACGTAAAACCCCATTTTTGAGCCGAATCTATATAAAACAAAGAGCGTGTTTGCAAACTGCTTCCAATTGAAGCTACAAATAAATGCCCAGTATGCAAAAAAGAAACAAAACAAAAACGCCAGTAGCTATGCAAATAGGAAGTCTTGCACCCATCCAAGTCAAGGATCCTAAGCTCCCCCTCTGCTACTCCAGACGACGTGCAATCGTCATGTGCAGCACCTCCGGTTCAAGTTACGTTACTTGTGGTTGCTGCGATTTATCTCGGGCAGCTTAGAACCCGCTGAGTGGGTTGGGGTTGAGGGTGCGGGCACCACCAGCAATGTACTTTGGGGAAACAGCCGGGATGCCGAACAGGTTGCGGGCGTTCTCTTTATAGCGGCTGAGGGTGAACTCGTTCGAGTCAAAGTTCTGGTTGATTACACCAGACATGCCCATCTGGCAATGGTCGCCCACGGTCTGGGAGCAGTAGAACCAGATGGGGTTCTTGTGCCAGATCTTGATCGTGAAGACCTCCTCATTCTGGCCGGACTCGGTGGGGAAGAAGCCGGAGAAGAAGGCGTCCGGACCGTTGGGCACGCACGGGTTGGCAAAGTTGGATTGCACAACGGAATGATTGCGCGGGGTGAAATGGAATTCGACAACGTCGCCAATCTCAGCCACAATATTCTCAGGGTCGAAGCGAAGGCCGCCACGGCCAACGACAACGGAGTGGGTGGCGCCGGCGGGAGCTGTGCCGGAGTAGTAGTCGCGCCCACTGAGGTCCTTGGTTGGGGTTGGGGCTGCGAAGACGGTGGAAGCCAGCGCAACGGCGGCAGCAAAGACGGTGAAGGGCTTGAAGGCAACCATTTTGCAAGATGCTGGCGGCTTTGTATTCAAATTGCTCGATCGAATATATCAAAGGTGATAATGATTGAGCGGAGGCTGTAGAGGATGTATTGCTTGCTTCTCAGGATGATGCTTGCGATGGAGATTGGACTGAAGATCCTGAGTCGACCTCTATATATACGCCGGTTGGAATGGATGCACGTATACATTCTGACGGTCGAGCATATCTCATCGATACGGAAGATTAGTATGCGCTGCCTCCAGCAAGCATCGCAACCCCGGTCGCCCAGAGGTGAGAGTAAGCGCAGCCGCACCGGCCAGCACTTTCACACAGGAGCACTGCTGAGCATCGCGCTGACAAGTGCTTGTCAAGCTCTGAGATCCTCTGCCCAAGCAGCTTGGTCAGGTAAGCTGTGCGCGCCGGCCGCTGACCCGAATATGGTGTTCGCAGGGGTAGCTTGGAGCTCGAGGTTGAGTCGGAGAGCCTCATGAGGCAGGGTATAAGCTGGTGCGATGCATCTGGCTAGCGGGGCCTTGGTGCTGGCCACTTTGGGCGGATTCCTGTCTTGCCCTAACTCCGCCACGGCCTTTTCTGGTCAGCAGCACTCCGGTTTGGGCTGATGGATGCTGGCTAACGGGCCGAGATGATGCTATTTTAAAGCTCCGCCGTGCGGCTTTGGGGTTGAGGTTCTCCTCCAGCAGACGCTTTGACGGCGCGCGCGTGAGATGATGATGTTGGTGAGATGGATCGTTCAGCCTCACGGCAGTGGAGACGGTCGTCGACAGCTGGTTGTGTGTTTAGTTTTGGCCTGCGCTTATGTAACCGGCTGCCGCTGCAACAAGTTGCAACCACGGCCTCCACAAGGGCTCCACGACGGACCCACGATCGATTGCTGCATATCCAACTTGACGGAAAATCACGAAAGACGACGGATTGTGTCCAGCTTTTCAGGCCTTTGTTTCGTTGAATAACCTGTGGTTGGACTATAGAGATATAAGGCGCATGTAAGTTGTGTAGCTTAATTATAACTCCAATTGAAACTCTGCCAACAGAGCCAACGCTAAAAACGACGTACAGGACAGATATATCAGACTCTGCTGGAGCCATTAATATTACGTCTCTAGCCAGACAGTATATTTACGTAACGGCAAGGTGTCGTACGACAGCTGCCCAAAGGGCGTTTGATTGAAGACGTACTGCGGCAGACCCGACGGCCGCAAAACATCAAACGACAAAACACCAGATCCAGAGAAGCTAGCTTCTCCATCAAACGCCCCCAAGCACCAGCTCAAGGCCGACCATGCTCGCCTGGCAATGGGACATCCCACGCCGCGGGAATGGCCCCGCCCGAGCCCGCCAGTGTTACGTAACTGAAACCGGGTTAGGCTGGAGATGCTGTCCATGACCACAATCCAGAGCCAGTCACGAGACCAGTCCACCATCCGATGTATCAAATTTCGAACAATAGACACTGAAAGCACGGGAGCATGCATGGCAGCTCGAACGGGACTATAGACGCCCTGCTATACATCCGCGTCTACGTTATGAGAGAAGCTAGTCCGTGGGGTTCGGTGAAGCATTGTTGACTGCTCGCCGACACGAACACAATGCAACTGAAGACGCCATCGGCACTCAACATACGGCCAGCCACATCGAGCACTGAATCGTGTCATTGAAGATGCCGTTGCCAATCGAATGCTCTCAAGGAGCTCAAGCAGCTCGCTCTCCCAGGCAGGCACTTGTAATCGCCACCACGTCAAACCGACCGTTCTGGCAGGACTTTTGCATTTGTGCCACCGCATAATATAGGGTCTGCCGACATCTCCGCGCACCCAGCTTTCCATCCAGGTGTCCTGCATCTTGGTGTTTCTAGGCTCTGTACCAGTGATATAAAACAGACCTGGACGACGCCATCGCCAGTCTATCGTATTGAGCAGAAGACCGGGTCGAATGGGCACGGGCTTACAAAGCATTAATATTGCGACATAAATGTACTAATCACGTAATCGAAAGCCAACCACAATCAGACAAATGACCTCCCTTTTGTTTGGCTCTTCGGACAAGCGTCGTGACAACCTCCAACCGCACGACGACGATAGCGATGATTCGAATTCCTCTACTCCTTCGCTAGCCGTCCTGCCCATAAGCCATGACTTTCTCCAGCGCGTCTTCAACTCGCCAGACCCGCCGGCTAGAACAATCGCCAGCTATCTCGACGTCGACGACATCCTCAGCATCCGGAACACCTGTCGCACTCACAGATCAAACATCCGACATGATGGCAATTGGGCTTGGATGCTCCGTCGCCTCTCCATGCCCCCTCGACAGGCACCATATCTGGACCTGACCTCCAGACCAAACAGGCTCAATCTCGGAGTTTCCCCGCGCGCGCGAGAATCCTATAGACCCGGCCGACAGATTGTTGTCGTCGACGTCTCCATTGGCGATCGAGACGTCCTGAACCTGAACGTAGTCCTAAGCAACCTGCAAGCCTGGGGATGTCTCTCATCGCTGATCCTCGACGGAACCCCGATCGATTCCGGCGATGTCGGGCATCTGTTGAGGAATCTACAAACCGTAAACACCCTCTCCCTGCAGCACTGTTGGAACATCAATCTCCAGCTCCTCTACAAGCTCTTCAAGAAGACACCGAAGGAACATCTCGACGAAGTGAACTTTTATAACCACATCACCCAGCAGCAAACACCCTCAAAATGCCCTGCCGAACAGATCCGAAAACTCCGCATCTGGGACACCGACGGTCTTCAAGTATTGATGGACGAGGAGAGCGAGGACGGTCATCGCTTCGTCAGCCAGATCAGTGTGCAGTTCTTCATGCGGAACTTTGACGTCGACTTGAAGAAGTGCGCAAACAACCATTTCCTATTCATGGTGTGCATCAGAGAGGCGGTAAAATGCCACGACTGCCATGCGTACTCGTGGGTCGAAATCTGCCCGAAATGCCAGCTACAGTCCTCGTGTGAGATCTGCGCGCAGTACTATCACTTGTGTAGACAATGCACCCTAGCTAGTACTACAACCAACCGCTTCCTCTCCCCAGACCAGTCGCGACAAGTCCGTATGTTGAACCCCAAACCCCCAAGATGGAAATAACTACCACCCGAATATACCGTCTAACGAACCGTGACACGCCCAGCTACGCTCCCCGGCGCTGCCAGTTTACAATCCGCAACCTGCATCTCGCCGCAGTGTAAATGGCATTCCAACAAACACTTCTACCACCAAGAGTGCCTAGCAAGGCAGTCTGAGAACTGCATCAAATGCACTCGGCACCTTTGTATCATCGAACGGACTGCGATGCACAAAGTCTTCAAGTGCGAGGTCTGCGGAAACTACTCGTGTGGCTGCGAGATGCTGCAAAACTGCTGCAGCTGCCAGGCGTACATGTGCGATAACTGTTTCCAAAGCCATGAAAGAGGCTGCCAGTGGCGGAGCGGCTGAATTTGATGAGCAATCCCCAACCAGATACATGTATTTAGCGATAAGCGATCATACTCAAAAGTTCAATATATGTATATAGCGTGTTACTCGACGGAGGCTACCTCGGACTCGCTGTCCAAGCAATCTTCCCCCAGTCTATCATATACAAATTTACACCGGTCATACTTTTTCCAATTGTCTTAACGGATAGCTTCGCCATCATTATTCTCCCCGGTTGACCCTCATTGCGACTCTCCCTCCTTCGCTTCACGCTTTTCTCCTCCCGCGCTCTTTTTCCTCGGCATCCTCGGCTCCCTCATTGGCACCTAGAGCGGAGCAATTTCCCCCGTCCAGTTCCCTTGGGGATTCTAGGAAACCCGGATCAATCCCTAGGCCTTTTCCTCCCGACGGAGGTCCTGGGAGATTCATCATCGACAAAAGTCGTGCAGCCCGAGCACTTGTACGAAACAGCAATCTTGCCCATCTCGACCAACGCACACAGGTCTTCCTCTGGTTTGCCGTCTGCGCGCCGTTGCAGCAGCGCACTGCAGTCTTCTATATAGCCTTCTTTATAGCCGCAGGAGTATACCGTGAAACCTCTTTCGCCCGAAACCAACACAGGATTTGACGCCGAGCAGTCGTAGGCACAATGTGTTCGTATTTCGCATTGGTATCAGATATCGATCAAAATCGTGAGCCGACCGGGAACCACACAAAGGATAGCACCAACCGGAGTCATGTAGATAGCCGCGCCTATACACGTATACACTACACTGGCACCCGCCAGAATAAAGCCATAGTATAAACCAATCGTTCTCGAGGTCATGACTATCCGACACTTTTTCGAAGCTTCATTACATCATTATGTATCAAGAGCTAATTTTAAGCGTAGGCGTGGTTAATAAATAGGGCTACTGCACCTGGATAGCAGCTAGCTATGCAGAACATTCATTATAACCCTGGGGTCAACCAGCTATATTACTCCCAAACAGGAGCACTAGCTCGATGACAATATCTGGACTCCGAGCAGGACGCCATCTAGAGCGACTTCAACTCACTATACGCCTCCCACTGCACCCCCACCGATCCACCACCAGTCGAAGCCTCCCCCTCCTTCCCATTCTCTACCCTCTCCTCCTCCTCCTCCTCTTGCTCCGGCAGCTCCCCAGCCGGCCCAAACCCCGTCTTCCTGACAATAGCTCTCGCCCCACCCTCCTCCCACTCCTTCCTCACCTCCAAAAACCGCTGCATAGTCTCCCACGGCAGTCGCTTCGGCGACCGTCCGCCGGTACCGTAAGCCAACACCGGGTTCGCCGTCATCTGCAACCCGCGCTGCCACATAGCCGAGAGGTCCTTCTCGACGTCCTCCAGGCCCCATTTACATTCATGGCAGTCACCGTGGATTCGGTAGTACGTGGTCGTAACGTGCTGGATAAACTCGCGGGAACCAACGGGAGGAAGTCCCTGGGCGCAGCGGCCAATGTCTTCGACTCTATGGCCGCAGGAGCTGAAGCTGCCAATGTTGAAGGTGCACATTGTTTGTTTCTTGTAAATGAATCTAGACGTGCTAGTCGCTTCGATGGTGGGGATGGAGGGCCCTATGGGGTTTTTGTGCGTGTAACAAGTCTAGGGGGTGAGCGAGTAGACTAGCAGGTATGGTTAGACAGCTGTGATGGAGCGTCATGGGACTTCTATTGGAATGGATGGTGATGGCTGGATGGGGTAATGTATATACGTACTGTGGATGCAAGCTTGCGATGAAGTTGTGAGATGCTGTTGTCATGTCCTTGAAGCTGGCACAGCGTCAATTACCCGTCCAGATGGGACAACACGAGCAGATGGTGTTGTATTTCTCCATAGATTGTGTTGTGGCTCGTTGTGGCTCGTGTAACCACAGGTGCTGGGCACCACTGACAATCCTGGGACCCCCATCCTTGCGACCCAGCAAGTGCCTGTCACTAGCTGATGCACAATATTCGTCATATCATTGATTTAGCACCCTAGGAAATCGCATGAGATAGGTTACCATGCAATTGGGTTGCTTTGCAATATGGACTGCCAAACATAACAGTCACGACATTCCATTGAAAATCTTCTCCGTATAATATTCGCCCCATCACAACCGTCCGCTTCCGTAGGATATACAATAAACGCTAACTAATCAATGAATTACAAACCGCTCCTGCTAAGGACAAGGAGCGGCGAAAAAAAAAAAGTGGGATATCCGAGTTGGTCGTTCACATCGTGAAAACAGCAAAATCAAAAGAAAGCAAGAGGCTGCTCCCTGCCTGCAGTATTTAAAGAGGATAATAATAATAATAAAGACGTCAGTGATTTCTTTAGGCCTCTTGAAGGAATCCAAAAGAAAATCTTGAAGGATTATAGGTGATAAGATTGTGTCTCAACACCGAAACCTCCCCAGCTGTGTGCAATGGGTAGTGTCAGTTGCCGGATCACTAGAATCTGTCTGCTGCTGCACCACGCGGGGCCGACCCCTAATTTGGCCCCGCGCCAATCGACGAACGTTGCTCATCATTGGGGTAAAAGTAGGCAGCAACGCTGTCCACGCATAACAAATTAGCATGAGGTTCTGTTAAACCTTGTAGCAGAAGGAAACTTACGCAATAATTACATAGGAAGCACACAAGAGTAGCCCCTCAAGATAATTGCTTCGACCGTCCAGCACCAAAAAGTTGACGACGAAGCAACTGGTGAATAGTGCCACGGTCTCAAATATGTTGAAGTAAAGGCCCATGTCTTTGTCCAGAACCCAGCCGAGAAGGACGATAAGTGGTGTGACGAAGAGAGCTGCATAACTGTTAGCAAATGCTAGGCCATGAATACCAATAACTATAAGACATACCGATTTGAATGCTGCTGCCGACAGCGACGCCAATAGCCAAATCCATCTTGTTCTTGGCCGCCACGGTGACAGCGGTAACATGCTCTGCAGCATTGCCCACAATGGGAAGCAGGATCAGACCAACAAAGGCTTCTGAGATACCGGTGGTGGCAATAACAGCATCGATGCTGGAAACCATAAACTCAGCACAGAGGGCAATAAGGCCGGTCGAAAACAACAAGAGAATGATAGCGGTAGTGCGACTGATGACCTGCTTTTCTTTTGTTCCATCAAGCGAGGCCTCGGAAATATTCAGAGGGACTATATACAACGAATCCTGGGCGGCCTGCTCTGTGAGCCGGGGAGGCAGGGACGTTGCCCTGCGGGCCAACGGGCGAGGTTGCTGTTCCGCCACCAAACCGGGAGCTATCGCGATTGGTGTGGGGTTAGGGTTGACTTGAGATGCTGGAGTTCTAGTGAACAGCCCCATAGCACGCAAAGATAGCTTTGCTTTTGCCAGCTCTGGGTTTTCGCTTCCACTAGCAACTTCCTTATTCCCGGGATCTGGAGCATCCGATGGCCCATCCACCTGCAGTCTTCGGATATCGTCGACGTCGAAAACCGCAATCTCGCTTCCCGGATTGCTGGGAGGGTTGTTCACAGGCGATGACGTCTTCTCCGCAAACATTGGCCGGCCCCGGGGCTCGGTGTCTTGTGGGGTGGCTTGGGATGGGTCCGGCGTAGCCGATGTACGAACACCGTTCTTAACTTCGGTATCGTGATGGCTTAAACGACGGAGTCTATCGCGGATAGACCGAGCGAACCCACCGGACGTGCTCGAAGAGCTCGAGGACACCGAGCTACGCCTCGAGGAGGAAGATGACGAGGAGGAAGAGGAGCTGCCCAGGTGATGGAGGATACCGGGATGCGATTCCTCGTCAATGACATGTTGAGGTATCGACGCATAGAGGTATGCATGCGATCGAAGTTGGAAGACAAGATAGATCATGTACACCAGGAGTAGGATGACACTGGTGCCACGACTGATACGGAGAGTTGCGATATCCGCAAGATCATCGTTAGAGAACGACGCATGAAACGCCGTCTGCATGCAATGTTAGAAGCCATTATAATCACGTGATAGATCGGGGATACGCACGGGCAAAAGCAAACTCAGGACGCTGATGCTCAACAAGCAGGCGCTCATTTGGGTGACAGTGCTGTTGTAGACTTGCTCTCGGAAGCGGAGGCCACCGATCAAGAAGCTCATTCCAAGAATCAAGAGCAGGTTCGAGAGAACGCTACCAATAATCGAAGCTTGTACGACCGAGATTTCATCCTTTGTGAGTGCGATGCTGCCGGGAAGCGTTAGTATACCTGCACGAGGGCTAGCGATAAGACGGAGGAATGCTCACATACTACGCGACACCTGAGTTAGCAATGAATAAAAGGGAGTCTTCAATATCTGACGGGCGTAGAAGAAAAACTTACAAGACGATCAATTCGACGGCGTTTCCAAAGGTGACATTCATGAGAGCGCCAATGGTGTCACCAAGGCGGTGGGCGACGCTCTCCGTGGCATAGCTCAACAACCCGGCGAGAGGGACGAGAGCGATGCAGTTCATCGCAAAGATTATGGTAGGGTGAAAATGCGCGAGGTCGACGGCGATGCCGATGGGCACAAACACGAGCAGGATGTTGACCCATGAGTGAAAGAGGATTTGAAGAAAGGTCTTGTAGAATCGTTTCAGGACACCCGGCTTCTCTCCTTCGTGAGGATTGTCGGGTGGTTCTCCATGATTTTGGGGATTACTACTGCTCTCGCGGGCGGAAAAGTGTACCGTTCGCTCGGTATTGGCCGCGTTGACAGCTGTGGTGATGTTGACAGCGGTGGCGACAGGTAGAATGGGGGTATCATCGATAGCTTGTGTGCGGGCAGCATTGCTACGTCTGGTGTCGGGCGAGGCCCGACGACGTTCTGGCGCAGCTGCTGCAGGACGAAGTGAGGCTTGATTTGCGTCTGGGGCGCCGGTTGTGCCGCTCTGCGGCGCGAGAGGAATTGCGGTTTGTGAGAGTTCTACGGCTCCAGGTGCTTGCTGGTCCGGGTCGCTCGACCAGGGATTGTATCCGTGAGCATGTGCTTTGGATCGGGCCCAAGATTTAACTTTGTCTGCGGATTGGGTGGCTCGCCGGCGTCAGCGGGCGACAAGGGGACAGGGCTGCAAGGACGGAGTAGGGACACTTACGCATCAAGCTATCGAACTGACGAGGGGTTCGTCAAGAGATCTCTGGGGGCTAGAAGAGAAAGAAGGCGGGAAGGGGAGGGAAGAAGGAAAGAAGGAAAGAAACAGAGGGGATTTCTTCCAAAGGTGGCGGTGGTGCAATGCGGACAGTCCGGTTATTTATCCTGCTGGGGAGGCGAAGAAGGACGAGGAAGAAGAGAAGAGGAATGTTGGAGAAGGAGGGCAGGGCCGACAGCAGTTAGATTCGCCTGCCAGAAGAGCTGCTGGATGACGCGGCAGCTGGACGGACGCTCCAAGCGGACGCTGATGGAGGCAGGGTCGACGGCGGTTGGTTGTATCGACGGTCGTATCGACACTCAGCAACGGTGATGTTGGTGATGGTTCCTGGGAGAGAGGTTTTGAGAACCTGCCGGCCAGGCAAACGGACCGGGACGCCAACGTACCTTCCAACACGCCGTCCGAGGGCTCTGCCGTGGCTCCAGCTGCTGCTGCTGCTGCTGCTGCTACCGCTACTACTACTGCTACTAACTCCAGCGTCAGTGCGAAGCCCAGCTCTAACCCAAAGGCCCACCGCCCATATCTTCCGAGGCCCGATCACGAACTCGCCCGTTGCAGACAAATCGTCCCCGGTGGGTCCATGCAGGAAACTGGCACTCCATCAGCCGTGATTGGCCAGCACAAAACCCGCCTAGCGTCGCCCGCTGGAGCTGGGCCTGGTTGACCCGACGCCATCATGTCCGTCGACACGAAAAGTCGAGGGCTGTGCAGCAAAAACCTGCAAGAACAAAATCTCCTGGACGGGTCCCCCCATCTCTAGAGGGCAGGAGGAATTCGGAACACTGCTTCCGAGGACGCAATCCACCAAGCGGGGTATCGACTATCAGAAGGCACCGACCACAAGATGGCAGGGAGCTCGGCCACGCATTTCGTCTGGCAGCACTTGCTCAAGTACTCACTTGCTTGTTCTCTCCCAAATCTCACTTTGTACTTTCTACTTGCTGTGTTTTTCGTGCGATAGACGGGGTGCAGAATCAAGGAGCAGTCATGCGATCACGATGCTCTTATAGGGGAACGATCCCCAACCAGTGGCCCCGGCCTCGTCCCTTCCAGTCAGCTGACGTAATCGCGGCCGAGCCGTGATCCGAGGGCCCAGTGCCAACAGCTACGCCGGCCAGCGCTGTCTCCAGCACCAACCCCAAATCCGTCCGGGAATGCAGCCCGCTCAAAGAAGCCGGCGTGGGGGCCCATCGCCAATCCAGCCCTCAACCTCTCCACCAATCACCACCACGAACCATCCACAACAGGCCATCAACGACCGACAAGTCGTCACGACGATGCAATTGGCCCTCCCCACGTGATATTATCTGGTCACGTGGGTTTGCATTGGAGCAGAAAACTTGGAAGGACACAAAGGAAACAAAGGACATATACGACACAAAGAACTCTGGAGGCGGAAGTACAGACATGGGAAAGACATCAAAGACATGGAAACCCATTCCTGCAAAGCCTGACCCACCTCCTCCTCCGTCGTCCTCTACCAATGGCGTGATCTTTGCCCGAATAAAGACGACCGGGGCCTTTGCCGCAAGCATCCGGTTCGCCTGTACCCCATAAAGTTCAAGCCAGTCTCGCCCGCTGGTATCCTTTACGAATCCGTGCACCTCTCACGTTTGTATCTGTGGGGCCCCGCGCACGTGTTGCATTTCGACTCGCGCAAAGGCTTTAAAGTTGCATCCGCAAACGGGAAGGTGACACACGCTATCATCTGCAGTGCTTTCAATCCAGCGCTCGCGTCAGAGACAGGTGCTATCTTCGGACGGATAAACCAGCAGCCGATGCTTTCTCCCAACCGGGTATCGGATTTAATGCAACGTGATAAACAATAGTCTAAATACAAAGCATATACAGACTTACTCTTACTTAAGTAAGTACGCACAATATCAACATTGTCGGCCAAACACTTGATCCCCTCGGACGGAAATTCCTCAAACAATAACCTCAACATGGATGACCCAACAAAACCAAAGACCGCATACCCCATCTCATCCCATACCATCCCATCCTAGCCATCCAGTGGAAGCTCCTGGAACACCTTTTTCATAATACTCTTGCTCTGTCACCCCGTCACCCCGTTAGCCCCCGGTCCCTCCACACAAAACTCCCCAAACATGCACATACCTTGTAAAGATTCGCCACCCTGATCCTCTCGTTGTCCAAATGCGCATGGTCAGATGCCTGCCCGCATGGCAAATGCGCCGCCGCCGCTCCAAACTCCAGCTCCAGAAACCTGACCGCGGGGATGCTCCCCCCTTCCCGTATGAACAGCGGCTTCTTCTGCCATACCTCCTCAACTGCTTTTGCCAGTGTCCGGAACGCCTTGTTCTCAGGATCCCCAAGCCACCATTCGCTCGCGTGGTCAATACTCACCCTCAACCGGTTTGGTGAGTTGAAGTTCGAGAATTCCGAATATAGGTATTCCGTCAGGCTGTCACACACCGCGGACAGCTTCTGGTCCGGAACGATGCGTACCGAGATCGCTGCCGATGCAGATCGCGGTATCACAGTCGCGTTCGTCGGCCCCGACACATTGACCCGGTGGATCGTCAACGACGGATACCGCCACCGCGACATCAGATGGGCCTGAAGCTGGCCCAACGGCACAATGCTGTTAAACGTGCGTTCGGAGAACTCTTTCGTGATTGCAGTGTACATGGCTTCTTCAGCTGGCGTAACCGGACGCACCGGCTCGTGAAATCCTAGCGAAATATGTCAGCTCCCAAGTCCAAACGTGAAACCGGTCACAGATGATAACACCCACCAGGAATCATAACCTTTCCACGGTCAGACGTAAGCTTCGCCAACAGATTGACCATATCGATCACGGGCTCGCGGCTTTCACGGCTGCCATCAACCCCACTATGCAAGTCCGGCTTGTCGCTCTCAATCTCGACCGATGCGTGGACAACGCCTCGCAGACCATATGTCACGCACGGCGCGTCGTCATCCAACCAGTAGCTGTTAGCCAAAAGAATCCAGTCAATAGGCCCTATGAAGTCCTTACACCTCTTGACCGCATCCTTGAAGCCCCTGCTGCCAGCTTCCTCCTCACCCTCGATCAAGAACACAATGTTGCTAGTCAGCTCGTTGCGTTGCGCTAGTTCACCTGCTGCAAAAATAGCAGCAAGCACGGGGCCCTTGTTGTCGGACACTCCCCTGCCATACAGATAGGAGTTCATCCCAGTAAGCTCAAACGGCTCCGTAATCCAATTGTTGTCCGGCTCCGCTCCCGCCGAGATTACATCATAGTGACCGTAGAAGAGAATCGTCTGCCTTGCTGTCTCCACAGTCGACTCGGGTGGTGTAAACTTGGCGAAAACTATGGGATTCCTGTTTTCCGCTGTCGGTATCAAAAAGGATTGGGCACCGAACTGTCGGAATATCGACTTCAAGAAGGAGGCGCCCTGCCGACAGTCTTCGCTAAATGTCGGGTCGTTGGCGACAGTGCGGAAACTAACGAGCGTCCGTAGCGCGGAGTGCATCTCGTCTATGAAGATTAGCGGTCAGCAGACATCACGACCATTGCGGAGAAGTTGAATCATACCCTCCGTCGTTCGGTGCACTGACGGCGTGTCATCCTCCTGAGAAGATACGTCCCAGGCTGCCACGCAGTCGTCATTGCCCCCAGACAAATAGATGTCCTTGCCTTTAACCGTCCGGATTGCGGACGACAATATGATGCCCTCATGGGCTTTCCAGCGCCCGAGCAATTCGAATCGCTGACTCCATTTCTGAGATTGCAAAGTGGTGTCAGATGCATGCCAAAATGTCAAGGAGAAATAGTGTTTACTGACTCTAACGTGTCCACTGGCGCTTCCGCTCCAGATAAAATTGTCCCTAGCAGTCATCGTGTGGACATCGTCTTGATGCCCGCGTATGCTCCTGATCAGCGTCTGGCTGTCAAGGTCCCAGATGCTAATCTCCCCGTCTGTTAATCCACAGTACAGGAACTGAGCCCTTGTTGCCATGCATAGGACCCCACAATCGCCTGATGACAACGACTTGGATTCTTTGGGGTGAATTGCCGAAGTTGTGGAGTCAATTTCCCACAGCTTGATCGAACCGTCTCCGCCGCCGGAGACCAGGACCTCTTCGCCCTCTCTGGTGGAGGACTCGATCAGCAGCATGCAGTAGACGTAGCCAAAGTGGGCATATTGCACAATGCTGGACGGATCGATCTCAATCAGGTCCGATTCGTTGTAGGATAGACCCGGCTGCTCGGAGGGAGGTTGCGGAGTTGCAGATCCACCCGGGCCGAGTGAATCGAAGAAGCGGTGGGACCGCTTGGAGGGGTGCGACTTGATCGACGGCCTCGGGTATTTGTCTTTGGCGCGGAAGTCGTACCACTGGATGGAGGTGTTCTGGGCGCCAAAGTAGACGGTGGACAGCTTGGAGCTGTAGGCGACGCAAAAAATGTCGCCAACATCAAAGACCGAGTAGATTGTGTGGACTCTCTCAAAGGTATCCGCACTCCAGACCTGCGCGCACTAAGGATTAGACGGTATATAAACGATGTGGATTTCCAGGAACTCGCACGTTGACAATGGCGTCCCCAGCACTGCTGAGGAGCAGGCTTTCGTCGTCCGAGAGAACGAGGGAGAGAATGCATCTCGAGTGACCTTTCAAGTCGGTGATGTGGTCATAAGTTTCGATGGAGAAGACCGCAATGTCGCCGGATTGGGTGCCGGCGTAGATGTGTCGCGCGGACACGGCGATAGCAAGGACGCTGCCGGCGCAGTGGACACGGTGCAAGGGCGTCTGCTCGCTGGGCTCGACGGCGACGACGGAGGCGGCACAGCCGGAGCTGGAGGCTGCAGAGGGAACGTTTAGCAGCTGGATATCCCTGTGCTCCCACATGGTGGATGTTGGAAGACGCGATAGACGAAGAGGCCAAACTGGGTGTTGTTGCAGGAGGTTTGACTGAGAACAGCAGCCACGGAAATGGCGCAATCCAACAGCTCGTCGCCAACCGACTTACCAGAAAACGGACCGGGCGAACAGGTCGACACTGTCGAACAGGCCGAGACGGGCGACCCGAAAACGGGCCCGAGAGCAGGCCCGCGAGCAGCTGTGGAGGCGGAGAATCGACGGAGGCGCGTGGGTCCTGCCATCTGGCGGGCGACTGAGGGCGACTGAGGGCGGAGATGTGAGCGTATACGGACGACGCACGCGACAACCACCCCCCGTCACCTCGACCGCTGCGATGCACGTTTAAGTACTAGAAGCTGCATCTTGGCCGGCGGGCGGACAGCTGGCTGCGCTGTGTGGCCGGGAGGAGACTAGTCGGAGAGAGAGGAGGGGAGGAGAGGAGTAGGAGCAGCTGGCTCGAGATTGGACGGCCCGTAGACCAACGGTTGATGCGCGAGGGCGGAGGTTGACCGTGCTCACAAGAGATGGCGATGGCGATAGCGGATGGCGATAGCGTATCCGGCGGATAAATCGGAGGGCGGGCAATTGGTAATTGCTCTGCTGCCCGTCGACGGGCTTCGATGTCATCGTCTGACTAAGCCGCCGGGCGCCGTATAAATAGCGGACCAGACGTTTGCTGGCTGGCGTTCAGGGCTGCCCTCCGCCATGCTTTCTTTTTCCGTATTTTTTATACCACACACAACAACAGACGTCAACAACAACTCCCGCCGCCGAGCTCTTCTCCATCGGCAGCCCATCTTCTTCTAGCTTCAGCCCCTCATCGACCTCTCTTCCCCTCCTCCCATCACCATCACCCCGCCGCCGCCAGCTTTGACAGTCCCAGATCCAGTCCCAAACCCGTTCTCTGCCCTCACCCCGCCCTTTCCCGCCGGTCCTTGTCCGCTCTGCCGGGCCCTGTCAAACAGAATGACGACGCTGGTGGCTTCCGCCAACCCCCACCCCGCCTCGACAGGCTCCTCCCATCCCTTCACCTGCAATACCTGCCAGGTCGCCTTCAAGTCTTCCGATGGCCAGCGGAATCATATGCACACCGACTGGCAGTACGTCCTCCCCGTCCATCATTAGAAGAGAATCCTCACGCTAACGTTATCGCAGCCGCTACAACCTCAAGCGACGGATAGCCGAGCTGCCTCCCATCTCCTCTGAGATCTTTGCCGAAAAGGTCATCTCCTCTCAAGCCGCGGACCGTGCCGCCCACGACCGCGCCAGCTTTGAGAAGCCCTGCCAAGCATGCAGTCGGACTTACTACTCCCAGAACGCCTACAACAATCACATCGGCAGCCTCAAGCACAAGCAGCGTGTCGCCGCCCTTGCAAAATCCAGAGATGGAACCGAGAGCGTCATGTCCTCCACCTTCAGCATGGACGACACCGAAGACGGCGCCCTCTCTGCCCCACCCGACGATGAGGGCGACGCAAACAAGGAGCTTGCATCCCTCACCCAGAACCTAAGGCTCACCACCTCAGTCTCCTCAACCACAACCAAGCAATCTTCCCCTTCCACCCAAGAGCCATCCAAAGAGCTAGAGTCCCTCCCAATCATTGAATGCATCTTCTGCGGCCTCGCCTCTACAACCCTCCAGCAGAATCTTGAACATATGTCCAAATCCCACGGCCTCTTCGTCCCTGAACAGCGCTACCTCGTCAACCTCGAAGGCTTGGTACGCTACCTCGGTCAAAAAGTTCTCATCGGCAACACATGCCTCTTCTGCAACAAGACAAAGGGTGGGCTGGACGGCATCCGCACCCACATGCGCGACAAGGGTCATTGCATGATCGCCTTTGACACCGAAGATGAAATGCTTGAGATTGGCGAGTTTTATGACTTCCGATCCACCTACGACGACGTCGAAGACGAAGAAGACGAAGCCTGGGAGGACGAGGAAGGCAACACGACCAAGGGCCGCGACGAGACCTGGGAGACCGACTCGGAGGCCTCGTCAGTGGACAGTTGCGATATTGGCAGCGTACCCGTTACAAAACGGGCGCCGCACCACCGCACTTCCTCGTCGCATCACCAGGAAGATGGCTGGCACTCGCGTGCCCATTCGCATTCCCACACGCACGCCACCGTGTACCACACCGAGACCGAGTTGCATCTGCCGACGGGCAGGTCGGTGGGCCATCGCTCACTAGCGAGGTATTACCGACAGAACCTGCGGGACTCGCGCGGCACGGACGAGGATGGCGACGAACACAACCTCGCCATCGAAGACGGAGACGCAGAAGACAGGCCCCCCAGCGCTGCAAACGCTTCCGCAGCAGCCAGACGGGCGCAAAAGGCGTTGATCAGTCGAGCGAACGGTGGACAAGGGCTCGCCCTGGCGTCTGCGGCGGCGAAAGCCCAAGCTTCCAAGCTGGAGAAGAAGGACAGAACGGTGGCGGAGCGCGGGCGGGACAGGTTTCGTGCCAAAGTGGAGAAGGGGCACAACAGCCAAAAGCACTATCGGGTATGTTCCATGACAAATTCGACCCCCACCCCCCCACACCACGAATGTACACTAACACGGCCAAAAACAGGACCCGAATCTGCAGTGAGCGGTGCAAGTCCCTACCTCCTAGACCATTTCACGCCTCTTACATGTACATTCTACGGCTGTGTTTTTGTACACGAGTTTGCGATTTTGTTCGGAGCATGCTTGTATATCCAGGAATCTTGCGCCGGCGTCGAGCAAGTATATCGGGTTTCCTTCCTTCCTTCCCGGCATGATGATTACGAATGACCTGTCTTTACCGCTCCCTCTTACCGCCGATGGCGTGTTAAGCCTGTCGTTACCTGGTGCGGCCTCGCTGCATTCCGTTGCTCACATGTATCGTCCCGATGGACGTTGGAAGCCGACGGAACGGCCAAGTTCACGATATGGTGAAATAGACAGTCTACGGTTGATAGACGTGTTTCTTGGATAGATTGATTGTCTCGTAAACCAGATATCGATTCGATGCTGGACACACGGCCGCCCCGGCCCTTCCTCTATCGTTGGTTTGTTGATCAAGGGAGCGCGTCAAGCCGAAAGAAAAGACAGTATCAATTCGCGCCCCTCCATTTCGTTGTTGCCCAGAAGAATAGTAACGGAAGCTCTAGGAGAGGGAAAAGAAATAAGAGATGCCATGCCATACCAGTCCGTGTAAACGAGCAGCAAAGATACACAGGAAAGAAAGTCCAAGAAAACAAGCAGCAATAGGATAGATTGATCAAGGAAAGTAAACATGGGACAATAGATCAAAACATAGAACGCCTGTCGAGGTTGACTGGATTTTTTTGGGAGAGATACTTCATGCACGGGTGTTTTATCGCTAAATCCGGTTCAAGTCATTCATCTTACACCAACACCGCCGCCACCCTGTCACCATTGCACCAGCCACACCAGCCACAACATTCCTTCCGACCGGTATTCCTCCTCTTGCCGGCGGTCTCGCGTCCGTCCGCGGTATGCACACATGGGCAGACATCGGGTATGCCGTAGCGTGCGTATGTGCAGCTGACAGGCCCTTCACCCCCCACTCCCTTCTATCGCGGTATTTAGCCGTGCGATGGCAGGCCACCGCTACCGTAGCTGGTGTCCTGGGAGTAGTTTGGCGCATATGTCTTTGTCTGCTGCATGCTCTTGGGGTTGGCTTGGGTGTACTTGTGGCTACCCACGCGGCGGATGACAACGATATCGAGTATGCCGGAGCCGATAAATGTAAGGCTAGATTTAGATTGCACATGTTAGCATTCATTCCCCTTTAATTATGACATTGATGGGGAAAGGGGGGAGTGTGTGGACTTACACGCTGGTGAGGGCGCAGGCCCATACGGCCTTGTAAAGACGGCAGACGAAGACGCCGTTGCCGCCTTCGGCACCCCAGTGGCCGTCAGTGCACGAGCTGAACACCAGGCCGTGCATTGCGCGGGTGAGCAGGGCAAAGGCGACGGAGACGCAGATGAGGACAATGCCATCAAAGCCGAGTGCGAATTTAGCGTTCAGTGCACCGCAGCACTTGGCGACTGTCGTTGTGACGACGGTGAAAAGGGAGAGTACAGCCTGGGGATATCACCGTTAGCTTTTCTTCTTTCTTTCGTTTTTGGCTTCCTCCGATGGTTGGCATTCGGAGTACGGCGGCGGGGGGGGACTTCCGGCCCGGGTGGGAAGACGTTGGAGTGACGACTTACAGCGACGTAGAGGATGATGAACTCTGGGGGCACGCTTATGCGGTTCTTGACGAGGTAGTAGATAAAATAGGAAAGGATGCCCATGATGCCTATCGAGACGAAGAACTGGACGAAGCGCAGAAAGTAGTAGGCGGGGTTAGGCCAGGGCGTCGGGTTGCTCCTGTACTTTGGCGGCATTGTTGCGGTATGTGCTCAGCGAAAAGACCGACTGGTCGATTTGTTGGTTGGTTGGTGGTGATGAAGCCGGAGAGTTCGTCCGGTCGAGACGGTGAAGAGAAAGTAAAAGTCGTCGGCGGCGAGGTTTTGTGTGTTTTGCGAGGTGGTAAAGGGGCGTTCGTTCGTTACGTTCCAACGTTGCAGCGCAGCCAATTACGCCCGTTTCATCGGCCTCTCTCGTTTGCAGCCGGGCCTTGCTTCTCTTTCTGCTTCAATCAACAGACGTAACGCGTAAATCTAGCCGGGACCGAAGGAAAGGGAAAGGAAAGGGAAAACAGGAGAAGAGGAGAAAGACGAGCTGGCGAAGGTGAGGATAATAAGAGAATTCGAATGCTGCGAGATGAACACTCCTCCGTATATACCTACACATCCACAGATGCAGACACTAACATCAGCCTCAGCCCAGGTCAAACTCTCGAATCGATCTTATTCAAGCTGACGGAGCTTGCGGTCTTGGTCTGCATCGATGATTTGAGTTTTCCTGCTAGGAGCTGAAGCCAGCCTCTGGCAGCCTTACTCGATCTTGTTCCCATTCTTAGCTGCTCACCCAGCCAAGCCAGCAGCTAGCCCGTTTTTCGCTCCAGCCGCAGCACCGGCCTCTGTCCTTCTCGTGGAGCGTGAGACGTTTCACGCTGCGCCAAGATACCCGAGGTACCCGGCTCTGCGCTGCCCTGTCCGCCGCTGAAGAGGTACCGCCTCGTCGACGGTGCCGCCATGGATCGAAATCCATCGCTCGCTCAGCCGCACACCAGCGCCGGTCCGGTATTCTAAATCCAGGCTCGGGGCTGACAATTCAAATCCTGCTCTTTGGCAGTCGTTGCATATCGTTATATCACCAACGGCTTTTTGTCTCTGATGACCGTCCGTTGTGGGTTGACAGTAAGCTCGAGTATTTCGTGCTCCATATCAGCCTTTCCCCCCAAGACCGATCACTGTCACCTCGCCGGGCGGGGCGCCAGCTGCGACGGGGTTTGCACCGGCCTCGAACATGAGCGAGCCCGAGAAAACCTGTCTATCCACTCGTCCGCCACGCTTCCGAGCACCAGAAAAGCAGAACGGGGTTAATCTGTAGCCGGGCTGTGCAAACCATATTGTTCTCACGTTCCTCTCGCTTTTTTGCGTGGCCGTCGCGATGTTTTGTCCAGAAACGGCAATCTAGAATCTCAAATCCCTTCTGCGCACGCACGCAAGCGAACTACCTACCCACAGCGGGGTTCTTCCAAGAACTTTGTTCCAACATGCAAAGATTCTTTAAATAGCATCAGCATGACCGATGGATTGACAGGCGGGTCCTTGGCGTGCTTGGGTGGCCAGCTGCTCTGAAAAGGCCCCGCTGCTAGCCCTGCAGGCACTTAGGTCGGCTGGGGCTGTGCTCGTTGGTCGCAGGACAAACGTTGGCCTCTTTGTAGCTATGCTTCCCAGTCGCCTTGCTTGTGTAACTACAACTATACCTGCAAAGACGTCTATACTAGTAGCTACCGACTTGCGCCTGTCCATACATGGGCCTGCTACTCACTCACTCGTCCGCGGTCCGATCTGAGCCCTGAACCGAGAACCGGTATGCGTTACAGGTACTCGGGAGAGACAATCGGCCGCTGATGTATCGCAAGGTTCTCAAGCTCCCTTACATGTAAGTAAGTACTTACTTACTTGAGTATATACTACACGTACTCGCCTGAGGTACCTAGGTCGGATTCTGCCTCCAAATTGTAGCATGGGATTTTCTGGCCATCCCTGTCCAGCCTTTCAATCGCAAGTGTAGTCTCGATACCGCGGCAGCCGCCCGCGTCTCGCGGTCAACATCGGGTTGGCCCGATAAAGCTTACCTTAGGCTTGCGATTTAGCGACGGCTGCAGGTGACGTCCAGGTGTTTTGCTGTATAGTATCGATCCGCTACAGCCGTTCATGCTCAAGTCGATACCTCTCTTGACTGTTGTTGCAATGTTGGCGCAATATATGCATCAGTCAACCGTGTGGTAGAGGTTGCCTCATCCAAACCTCGAGCATTCTCCTCTGGTAGTACGTAATATGCACCCCCCGTGAGATCGATTCGATTTCACCAGGTGGGGAAATGGACGCAGTACGTCCCCACGAAAGTCCTTTCATAAAATAAGTGAAGACTGAATTAAGAATATCCAGCAGACTATAAGACGACATGTATAAACGCGTAAACAGAAGGAACGTCAAGAACGTTATGGAATTCCTATAAACAAAGGTATATCGCTGCGGGCGTTGACAGCTCTACCATGGGTATACCCATCCTTATCGTAAATAAACCCTCTAACTCCCGGCAGGGCATCACACACGCCCCTCCCCGACTTCTCATCTCGAATTGTGTCCTCCATCCATAGGATTGCCAGGAAGCTCAGCATACTCAATAAGTGGTGCCTCCACCCCAGGACTCGCTACTGGGTGGCCGGCCATTTCTGCGTATACCTGCTGGCCTTGCGGATGCCCACTATCCCCTCCAGCGGGCGACTTGTAGGTTCCGCTTATACCCTTAGACCCATCCAACTCGCCCACCACTGGCCCCGTTTCGGCATCAGTCGGTGGCGCTTTTGCCTGTTTGGCACTCTTTCTTTGGCGAAAGAAGAAAAACGCGCCAATTGCTCCTAGAACCGCCACACCGCCTACAACACCGCCAGCTATCGCACCGACGTTCGTGCTGCTCCCCGAGCTTGGTGGATCCGTAGGGGCAGGTGATGCGTTCGGATCGGGCGATGGGCTCGAATCGGGCTGGACAATTGGTGATGGATCGATGCCTTCAATTTCGGAGAGGCCCGAGCTCACTGAACCACCAAGCTCGACTATAGTTGAATTGGTCATATTCCGATTTGATAAGCCGATTGCTGTCCGTTTAGTCCCTGGGTCCATCACGACGTAGGCAGACCTTTAGCTTGTCAGCATAGATAATATTGATTTGTGTTTCTGCATTTGTCAACTTACTTGAAGAATGGCTGGCCAAAGATGTAGTCGTAGCCGTCACCTTCCGCGCATGGGAGTAATGATACAAAGCACGAGGGTGTGACAGATCCAGGGATAGGGTAGACAAAGTCTACTAAATCAATTTTTATCACCAGATCGTCCCATGTTAGTTCTATATAGTCCACGCCTGCTTCGAAAAAGTTACAGGGGATGTCGTAAATGACATCCGGGGCTTTCGAGGGAGTTAATCCCCAAATTTCTGTCATAAGACCAGCCGGAATACAGGCGCCTCTGAGGTCCAGCGTTAATATGCATAGTCAGCCTTGTCAGCTAGTTAAGGAGCTTGAATTGTCCAAAAGGGTGCATGGAAGGGTTTCTCATACGGTACTCCAGCTGCAATGACTGACGACGACGACGAATTGCCACGGACGCTTACCATGGGGCTGCGATAAGACTCTGTGATGTACTGAGCAGTCGGACTAGAAATCTCGCCGACGGCGTTGAGATTCCAAATTTTGAGCCGGCCAGTGAATTTGGAGCGGTCGACCCCGCCAAACAATATCTCCCCTCCTATTTTAGCGTCTCCGCTATCGTATATACCGCAGTATGTCCCAAGTATCCTTCCTTGCTGCATAAGCGATTGGATATAGCCAGGTCGACTGGAACTTCCGCTGCTGTTACTAGTCAACCCTAAACCGAGCACGGGTGCTGCATTCCAGTACTGTGCAACACCAAATTGTATGTCCGTCGAGACGCCTGCAATGGTTATCGGGCCTTCTGTCCAGTATCCAAACGCCTATCATATTTGCCGCACAATGAACGCCCGTTAACCACTTTTATCTTGGATCACGTTTATATATTCTCGATTTGCTTGGGGAAATACTGACAGTTGCATTTTCGTCGTTTGTCGTGAAGGTGGATGAGTATTTAAACGGGTCGTCGCGATCCACATCGGACGGAGGGGTATCTATAATATTGCTATTAGAAGAAGAATTATCTTTATTGTATAAAGAGTGTCAGGTATTACACACAGTATCCAGACACTGCGGCGGCTCTGCACCCCGGAGCGTTCGTAGAATTGCTGCAAAAGGTCGTTAAGGAGCCCGGTTTCTCTGGAACCCATGTTGTTCCCTCCAAGCTCACGGCCATGGATATGTTTTGGTTGTCTGAAGTAATGTTATTAGCATCGCCTTCAAGATCGTATTTCTACCAAGAGGGGCTGCTCGTTCCCTACCGGTTCCAATCCTGACATCGGTATAGAAAGCGGGGTCAATCTCGCCGCTGGTAACCAAGGTCTATCCATCCTCATGGCCCGGTCAGCGCCATCACGTTGCCGTTTGCAGAAGGGTGGCCCTCCAGGTTGTCATGGACGTTGCGTTTAGGCTGGCATAGCAAACAGGTTATACCAGCGAGGGCGTGCTTGTATACTTACACGTGAAAACCTCACGGGCATAACGACGTATTTTCCCTCATTGCGTCGTTCTTTCTCGCTCGAGAAGGATCTCCCAAATAGCTGCTGCGTGTCCTGGCTGTGATGGATGACAAAGTAAGAGAGCAATAGCGAGGCGGAGAGGAATGCTGGTATGCTGTACCAGCGAACAGCGGTGAAAGAAGAGCGACCCATTGTCAGACGATCCCAAGGGTGCATGCCGTGAAGCAGCGGCTGTGGGTTGAGGTTCGACCGACCGCGACTAAGAAGAAAGTTCCGACTTGTCGAATCGAGGGCGGCCAGAGCACCTGTTTTGTGCCATTCCCAAGCGCCTTGGAGGCATCCGTCTCAAATAGAACACCTGCACGATTGTGCCTCTAATTAGCCTCAACTAATACGCTTTGAACGCTTCAGCTGTATCGTACCCTGCGGCTCATACTGCATGCCGCGTGCCTTGGCGCGCTTGGACGAGTCGGCATTGGCTTCCTGGGAGAGTGACAAATGCACCAAATGTCATGCGGAAGGAACTCGACTGGGTGGTGGGCGGGGCTCAACGGGAAGCAAACGAAAATGAGGCCGGGGGGACCTGCGAGGCCACGGTTGATGAGGCAAATGGAGAAGTTGGAGGACTGCGTTCGGACATGGATTTCGCAGATTAGATGAATTGCGGATACGAGTGGCTACACCGCCAGAGGGCAGGTCGTCCTGTCTCGACCCGGCAACACAACTTGTTTCGGAGGGTGGGCCCGACTCGATTTCCGTGGGTCAAAGACCAGCCTGTTCGCGACGATAGTGGCTATTGGCTATATGCCATGTATAGAAACCAAACAGACCGGGGGTTCTAAAAAAATCAACCACACCACGATTTACCGGCACTGGGCGCAATTCGGACGGTGGTAAATGCAGGGCCCACAGGAAACCGATTAAATTCTCTTCAAGATACGCTGTTTGCCACCTTTCCTTCCCCGCACCTGTTTTGTTATGATCTGGCTGATAGCAACGTTCACAGCAATTTTTGACTTTTAGTGTTTTGATTTTTTCATATTAATCTCTAGCTAAGCTATTTACAATCTGGAAAGGCTGAGGATGTGGCGGCGGAAAGCGCGCCAAGCGAGTGCTGACAATTTTCATGATTTGGATTTCTGATTGCGGCTCAAGCGTTGTGGTCAACATCATATGCATGCTTCCAATTCATGCTCGCCCCGACTGGGCTATCGGTTTCACATACCGCATTTCTTCATCCACAATACGCACGTGCATGTGTTAGCAACGTGCCTAACGGAATGCGGGACTATATCGGACAAGATAGATGTAATGCATGAAACATGTTAACAATCACTATTGCGATAACACGATCTATATATCCTGGCTTCTTCGGCGTACTCGCAGGGGTCAAAGTTCCACATGAAACCGCACACGTACCAAGCCACAAACAAACCTCGAAAAAACCTCGGTAGACGTCGGATCGATCCCGGGATCGTTGGTGTTGGGTAGTGGTACTCCCATAGGGGGCAGAATTCAAGAAAGCTACCGAGCGAGGATAGGCCACTGATTTAGCCCCTACTCGCCCAAATCGATGTCTTGTCGGTTTCCATTACGCGCATGCGAATTTTATTGGAACGCAATACTTTGTCTAGAGCGGGTGTAGGTCATGGTTCCGATAGATGTCGATAAAATACAGTCTCGCCTGTTACAGAGTAAGCTCCCCGGCTTTACCAGAAGTCAGCCTCGGCCAGCCTGGCGAGAGCCAGCTGCAGTTAGTGTCGTGCCTGCATTCACGAATCCGTGGGCTGTTATCGCGGTCGCGAGCCAACTCAGTGCTGGGTAAGAATCTGTGTTGTTGATGTTGCATTTTAAGGTTGGCTGGAGGTTGGCCGGATTTAAACTTTTATCGAACGTTGAAGCTTACGTACTATCCGCACCCACCCGGTATTTACCAGGCGTGACCCTCACGCCGAACATACAGAGAGCGAGGTCAGGCGGCAAGTCCCGCGTAGGCGCGCAGGCGCGGCTAGACGGCGACAGGCACCTTCGCGGACGGTGAGAGGCAATTGGGTCTCTAGTACAGCTCTGCTGACAAGATGCCTCGAGCTTCCTACGCCAAACACCCGCGGCATCTCAAGAGTCTGTGGCTCGCGAAGGCCAATCGGTACATCTACACCTTAAACAGACGGCCCAGGCAATTCCGGAGCGCCGAGGGACCCGGCGGCCCGAGTCAGATCCCTACTCTGCCGCATCTTCCTGAACTGTATAATCCCAACTTCCTCGATGCGCTGCTCCCGCCGCCTGGCAAAGTGCCAGCAGCCAAGGACGCACAGGATGAAACGGCTGCACGTACCAACCCAATGATGTCTCTTCTCGAAAGCACTACAAAAAGAGCCCGCACGAAGAACAATGCGCAGGCGTTCCGTTCCACCGGCGACCCGCTCTTGGATGCTTTCCATAGACCCCAGGCGCGTTTCTCACCCGCTGGTTTTTCCTCGCTATTCGCTCCAGCGTGGGAAGTAGACCCGGAGGTAACACTCCGGATCATCTTCTACTTCCGGAGCATCCACGAGGGTAAGAGCGACTATAGGCTCTTCTACCGTGCCTGGGGTTGGCTGTACGCCAACCACCCGCGCACGGCAATCTACAACCTCAAACATCTGGTCGAGCTGAGTTGCTCTCGGGGGCCGCGTAAGGGGGGCGGTGAACGACTCCCGGGGTTTTCCCACGGGTATTGGAAAGACCTGTTGAATATCCTTTGTCTGACGTCTACGAACAAGCTCGGCACACAGGATCATTTCAACCTAGGCAATGGGGAAAGAGTCCGGCAGACGAGGGGAATCCCAAGCAGGGCGGTACGAGGTAGTTCCCAGCACAAAGAGTTGTGCGAGCGGCTATCTGAGGATGCAAAATATCAGGCTTTGTATATTGCCGTTGCTCGCCTGTTCGCTGAAAAGCTTGCCCAGGATGTAAAGCTCAAGTACGAACTCGAGAGTTCGCAAGACGGCAAGAAGCGGACCGAGATGGAATGGAGTCTGAGCCTGGCGGGCAAATGGGCGCCTACCCCGGGGTGCGCCCACGATAGAATGACCAATATCTCCACGGCTATTGCCCAGTTGCTTCATTCCGATCGTGGGTCTCACTCGTGGGACTACCCTACCGCTCTTGCGGATTTCGATCACTCCACCCCACTAGTGGTATCCCAGGCTGAAACTCTACGCTCCTACTTCCAACGCTGGTTTCTCACTCCTCTCCGCGCGACATTGAGGCTCCCCGAACCCCTCATGACGGCGAACAGATGGTCTGAGATCAGGTACGACCGCGTCCCTTCTGTCTGTATGCAGAAGAACACGCATTTGTTCTTCAAACACGACGAGGAACGGTTCCTCAAGTACATGCTCGCTGTACAGAACAACAAGGCATCGATATCCGGGGCCGTGCTTCTACCACACGAGATCCTAATGCAAATGATCAGGTGTAGGCGCCGCCTGGACTATTTGAAAGACATCACTTCTCCCACCCGCGACATTCATGTGAAGATTGTGCAGACACAGAACAATGTTGCTATAGCGCAATGGAGAACACTGGTTGAGAGACTCAGAGAATCAGGGACTCTGGATGGCGCAATTGCTATCTGCGACGTGTCAGGGTCGATGGGGTGCCTTCATTATGATTATGATAAAATTTCGAAACGTCCAAGTCCGCTGTTCCCCGCCTTAGCAATGTCGGTGCTGCTTGCGTCAATCGCAAGGCCGCCTTTCAACAATGGCTTCATCACCTTCTCCTCTGAGCCGCAATTCCTCAAGCTGTCGGAAAAGAAAAGCGTTGAGCAGAATGTGCAGGATATGGTGAATTCATCATGGGGGATGAATACAGACCTTCGGAAAGTGTTCACGAATTTGTTGCTACCGCTCGCGAAGCAGAACAATGTCAAGAAGGAGGACATGATCAAGCGATTGTTTATATTCTCGGATATGCAATTTGATGAGGCAGGTAGCCAAAACCCTGGCGAAATTGCCGACTCGTGGGAAACAAACTACGACATAATCAAGAAGGACTTCGAGGCCGCGGGCTATGATATGCCGGATATCGTGTACTGGGATTTGGGGCACCAAAACACGGTTGAGGTGCAGGCGAATCGGCGGGGCGTGGCCATGATGAAGGGGTTTTCGGCGTCGATGATGAAAGTGTTCCTTGGCGAGGGAAACGAGCCAGACGGGGAAGGGAAGGAAGAAGAGTCCACGGTGCCTTCTAAGGCAGCAGACCAATGCGAACAGCTTACGCCGAGGGCCATGATGATGAAGGCGGTGATGAGAAAGAGCTTTGATGGGCTGGAGGTTTTGGACTAAGCCTTGACAGGCTGCGATGCATACACTGTAAGATATGATCCGGATAGATTGGCGAGGCCTTCTCCGCTGCGACTTTGTACATGATACCCGATTCTCTGCATCCCACAAATGCCACTTTACCAATTACATACATAAACAAGTATTCAAGTACCTAATAGGTAAAAGGCTTCGCACGCATTATATGGCCGGAGCACGCCTGCCTAATGACAGCGAATTCTCCGAAGTTTGTCACGGAGCCTAAATTGTGCCGATTGCCGTAGAAAAACATCCGTTTCTCGAGTTCGCTTACCGATTTGGCCGCCCAATACGACTCGCTAGCCGCTGCACCAAGCTTTTTGGCCTCTATGATGTCGCTTTGCGGGTTTGAGTTATAGATTTGCTTGACGAATACGAATTGGGTCGCATAGCTGCCATCCTTGAATGCACGGTTTGTCGAGGGGAATGATGTTAGTTCGCGGTGTCGAAACCATCCGATATCCGCTTCCCTACATCAACGACACCAGTTCGAGTCACAGCGTTCGGCCTTCCACGGGTCCAAAAGCTTACGTACGCCTGTTGCGACGTAATACCGGTGGCCCAGCTTGCGTATCCTGCATTGGACAGTGCTCTTGAAACCTGGGTTGCAGAGTTTCGACGAGTTGATGTCGCTTTCCTAAAGCGCACTCGCACGCGTGGCTTGCGGAGAAATCCAGCGGAGGTTACCTGCGTAACCGAATTCCAAGCCTTCTGGTCGTTCGTTCTATAGCGCTCTCAACCCGAATATAAAGTCTGCCCCATCGGCCCACTCACCAGCCTCGATGCGCATCTGTTCACCCGTCGAGACCACTCCTGCACTCCCTATATTTTCTAGATTTTGAGGCCAGCGCCACAGCGCCCGGGCCCGGTGCTATCCTTCTGTCTGTCTGTTTGTCTATCTGCCTGTCTGGGCCAGGTACGAACCTGATCCTACCTTGCTTGCCGACATGGCATTTGTAAAAATCCTGCTCCTCTCGCTCCCTGGGGCCTATGTCCTTGTCCGCCTATCACTTCTGTCGGCAGTCAGCGTATCCCCTGTGTGGCAGTACCTTGTCGGCTTCCTCTCGCTGCTAGTGCTACAAGGAGCACTGTACGGGATATACAACTGGCTAATCTGGCCGAACTTGACCAGCCCACTGAGGGGCCTACCCGAGCCCAAGGTATGCTCAAGCACGTTTGAATATCTGTAGACATCTTTTCTGGGTCGCGTGCTAAACTTTGGCGGGGTTTGCGTCTGTAGGCACCCAGTTTCTGGAACGGCCATGGAAAGGAAATTATTGCGTGCCGCACGGGAGAACCTCAGAGGAGGTGGATGAAGGAGGTCCCGAACGATGGCTTGATATTATACAGGGTGAGTCCTCAAGAAGCAGCTGCGCTCTACGAGGGGGATGCGCCTATCAACTAACGAGACGGATACCGCCGCAGGGTATCATGGGCCGCGAACGCCTCATGCCTACAACCCCAAAGGTCCTCGCCGAGGTCCTCACGAGCAAGACATATACTTTTGTCAAGCCGCGAGTCTTTCAGTTCGCGCTTGCCCGCATTCTCGGAAATGGCCTCCTAATGGCCGAAGGCGATGAGCACAAGCGCCAGCGCAAGATTCTCACGCCGGCATTTCAT
The DNA here is from genome assembly GCA_000525045.1 of Drechslerella stenobrocha 248. Lineage (NCBI taxonomy): Eukaryota > Fungi > Ascomycota > Orbiliomycetes > Orbiliales > Orbiliaceae > Drechslerella > Drechslerella stenobrocha. Next base: position 220,112 of record KI966418.1, on the reverse strand, counting down.
CCACGCCATCTGCGCTCGCTATTTCCCTTGTTCTGGAAAAAGGCCGTCGAGATGACTGAGCTTATCACAGAGGAAATAAATAAGCCCGGAGAGGAAGACCCCATCGTTGACTTCAACTCCTGGGGCTCCCGTTGCACTCTCGATATAATCGGGGAAGCCGCTGCTGGAATAGATTTCAAAGCAATGTCAGACCCCAATAGTGACATGCTCCAGGTCTATCGCAAAGTTTTTCAACCTTCAGATGACCAAATCATGATCGCAGTCCTGAATATGTTCATGCCGGTTTGGTTAATGAAACTCCTCCCATTCAAAGGCGTTAAAGACGTCAGTAAGGCTAGAAGCATTATCATGAAAGTATGCCAAGATATGATCAAGCAAAAGAAGCTGCAGTTGGCAGAAAAGAAACAGATGGATTCGGGTATGCCCCCCTTCTTCCGTTACGTGTACACATATCTATATGCCTACCCTTATACAAATTTTTACGAGCAAGACTAACAGTGTACCCTTTATTTACTGGAACAGACATACTCTCAATCATGATAGAAGACGGCTCTCTTTCTGACGAAGAAATGAAAAACCAATTGATGACCTTTATGGCAGCTGGCCATGAGACCACCGCTTCAGCGGTCTCCTGGTCTGTCTACGAACTCGCCCGTCGCCCAGAAATTGCCGAACGCTTGCGCTCTGCCATCCGCGAAGCGATCCCCTCACTTTACGACAGCAACATAACAATGGAAACAATCGAAAGCATCCGCTATCTACGTAACTTTTGCAACGAAATCCTAAGATACAACCCGCCGGTCTCGTTTACTATCCGAGAAGCCGCCACGGACGCAGTTCTTAACGGCCACTTCGTTCCAAAGAATACCACAGTTGTGATCGCCCCCTCGGCAATCAACCTTTCCGAAGAGTTCTGGGGCCCGGACGCGGGCGAGTTCAATCCGGACCGCTGGGATCGGGAAGGCGGCAATGGCGGCGCCACTTCAAATTACGCGAATCTAACGTTCCTCATGGGGCCGCGAAGCTGCATTGGGCAAAAATTCGCAATGGAGGAGTTCAAGGCCGTTATCGCGTGTTTGGCCGGTCAGTTTTCGTTCGAGGAAAAGACTAAAGATATGGAGATCTCTGTAAAGGGTTCAATCACGCAGCGACCAATGCACGAGGGCAAACTGCCGATTCGAACGAGGGTTGTGCCTGGATGGTAAGTCGAAGGCTTGTATCGACATTTCATAGGAGTGGTAGTCGACGTACTTTAGCGAGACTGTGCACCGTTTAGCTGATTCTAATAACTTTTGCGATAAATTCTCATTTCCTAATTGTGGTGTGTCATTAATGCATTTGTTTCTGCTTTGGGGGCTTGAGAGTATACGTAGCATGCATTGATGCGTACGATGCCAGTGCCCAATCTGGATGAGGGATGTTCAGTTGAGGGTATCATGTATATACAGTTAAATGCCACGCTGGGTAAGCATATAAATTAGTATTAGTTCAAGGCCAATTTTCTATGTCAGCGGCGCCACCGGCTCATCGTCTTTCTCCGTCGTCTTCTTCTTGCCGCCGTTTCTACCCCTTCTCATCGCTGCCACTCGTTTTTCGGCAACCTTTACTAGCGTTCTGGGGACCCATACTCGACTCCCAAGTACCAAACACCCCGTCAGCAGTGCCAAACTGTTCGCTTGATGCAAGCTTGCCAGTGAATGTGGGACCAGATATATCAACGTGGAAATCCCGAGCGCTACTTGCAAGCTGACCAGGTGCACCAGCCCTAGAACCCCACGCCTGGCGTCTGGCGTCAGAACCTTCTTTCGGTTCAGCCGCCGGCCATAAGCCCATAGTGCCAGAATAACCAAGAAAGAAGATGTAGCAAGGACACGATGGTCCAACTGGACGGTCGCCGGGTTCTCCAACATATTGCGCCAGACTAAATCGTTGTGCGGCGGTGGCTCGCGCGAGTAAAATGGATCCAGAAGCTCTGCCTTCGGCGGAGCAAACCCGTCTCCCATATACGGGAACTCATTATAGATCAATCCCGCGTCCAGTCCTGCCACCAAGGCGCCAGACATCGCAGTAGTGAAGACGAGCAGGCTGACAAATCCAACAAAGATCCTTAAGGGCACCAACGCACCTATCCTTCGCTTCTTGAGCTCCTCTACAGCCTTCTTTGGGTCCTTGAGCAGCCGGTTTTCGCGCAGGATGCTAATGCCAGAATACAGCATTGCGCTGTAAACTGCAAATGCAGCCGCAAGGTGGGCCGTGAGCCTGTACTGGCTGACCCGCGGGTGCGAGCCAGGCTCCTTGAACAGATCGTCCCGCAGGCCACTCTTCACCATCCACCACCCAAAGCCGATACCAAGCGCTATACCCGCCAGCTTGAGGGACATTGAGAAAGAGACCTTGCGGCGCGCGACAAAATATATGGCAGGCAAGACGAAAGAGACCCCGATCACCCGGCCGAGCAGCCGGTGCGTCCATTCCATAAAGTAGATAAACTTGTATTCGGAGAGCGTCATGGTCGGGTTTAGGATGCGGAATTCCGGCGAGGAGCGGTACTTGGCGAACTCGGATTCCCAATCGGCGTCGGTGAGGGGAGGGAGCGTGCCAGTGACGGGCTTCCATTCGGTGATGGAGAGGCTGCGGCAAAGGATGTTAGAGAATGCCTCGGAGCAGCGATGTGGGATGTTGATGCCTACCCTGATTCTGTGAGCCTGGTGAGCCCGCCTATGACGACAATGGCGAAGACTAGCCCGGCCGAGCCAAGAAGCCAGTATCCTACCACCTTTTCGGATATTTCTGGGAAGCTCTTCTTCTTGACGGCTGCTGCCGTAGCTTTGACGCTGGTGTTGGCTTCGACGGCTGCAGTCGCCAGGTACCTGTAGGCTGATCTAACGGCGCCGTTGCCTCTCACAAAGCCAATGTTGGTCCTTGGGGTCAGGGGTCCTCGCGATCGGGCCTTGGTACCGTTTTGGAAGCCCGACTGCAAAGTCGACAGCAGCTTTCTCGAGGCGCTGGATCGGTTGGCGGCGGCGAACGTTCGAAAGAGCGACGTTGGTGGGTTGCCCTGACCGCCCGCATGGCTACATTGACTGCCGTAGAGGCCATTGTAGCCCTTTGCCGTCGCCCGGGGAGGTTGAGGAGGTTGACGTCCCTCAGCGGTGCAGATAGTAGTTGAAAGGCCTGTCAAAGTGGGATGCTGTCGCTTCGAAACCGCCAATTTCCAATTGGTGGTCTGATTATGGCTCCCAACGCAAGAAATGCAACAGAAGAGATAGCTCATGTCACTCGAGAGAGAGAGAGTTTCTTGACGTTAAAGTTTAGGGTACCATCAATATTGTTTGGAATATTACGCGTACGCATACATCTTGAGTGGGATAGTATTGGGACGTGAAGGAACATTTAAAAGAGTGACAGGCAAAGTCGTCCTCCAGGGAGGGATATAGAAAAGAGCCAACCTGAACGCCAGGTACATCAATTGAACCCAAAAAATTAGACCCGCAGCAAATTCGGTCCTTGTAATGAGCGAGTGAAAGGAAATGAACTTGGTATCATTAATAAAGAAAAGTATGAATGTTGCGCTGTGACCAGTTGGCTCTGCCAATAAAACAAACGCTTACAGAAAGCAAAAGGAAAAAATTGGTGCATGATCCGGTACATTAGCTAAACTCCCCCAAACTAGGAAACAAAATTTATTAGTCGGTTTATAACGGTGGTCGAATCGGTATTATAAACTTTTCGAGAGGCCATTGGAGCCTTCCAATTTAGACCCAGTCGGCACCGCTGACGGGCTTGCCACCTAGAGACGGCGCTGCACCCGAAGTCATAGAAAACCCACTTTGTGGTCTATCCTCGGCGTCGTCAAAGTTGGGCAAGGGCCTGCCCAAATCGTAACCGCCCTCAAGATCCATAGCTTTCTCCAGGGAACTAAGGGATGAAGGGCAGCTCGCGGCGACTATGTTGAAGCTAATCTCCTGTTGCTTCTCGCCCATGAGGTCGTCAAGTGGGATAGACTTTGACAATGTGGGAACGCTGGAGTTAGGAGAAGGCGGGGCAGCCATGGTAGCGGACACCTGCGTAGTGTACCGGCGGCCTGCATCGAAAGACTGTTGAGGACGTCTGATCGTATCGAAAGAGGCAGGCTTAGAGTCGTCATTATCGCCGTTGCCTGGCGCCTCCACAAGTGTGGTAATAGTTGGTTGAATGGGCCCTTCTTTCGAGACGATGAAGGAGTCAACTCGTTCAGAGATTTGTGACATGAGGACGCTCTTGTTGATTGATTGGAAGGACATTTCGGTGCTGCTGAACACTTTGCCGTAGCTCGGTGCAGGACTGCGGACACGGCCCTTCTTCTCATTATATGGAGAGGAGGAGGAACTGTCGCTCTTGCAGCTGCTGCCCTTTGAGCTGAATGGAGAGAACTTGGACTCCACGATGCCTCCCCCGATCTTTTCGAACAGGAGCTTTGATGGTGGGATGCAAGCGCAGATTATACCGATAGTCAACTCAAGGAGGCCCCACATTCCAGGATCATAAATAGTCCCTAATCGAAATCCTTGTTAATATCAAATGGGTAAAGTTGAGGTGGGTGGGACAACTTACATGTGAAGTCGAAGCCATCAAGGAGTTGTGCCAAGGTAACAACTCTCATGACGGCGCAGATGCAACCAATCGCACCGATGACGAACAGAGAAAGAGTGGTAATCTTCCTCTTCATTGGCATTTGCAGCTCCCAAATAACTCTGATAGGTAGGACCAACAGAGCCAAATCCATGAAGATATGGATAATGCAGAACGAGTATAGCATCGGCTTCATCCCAAAGCACTTTGGAGATCCATGAATCCGGAGGTCAAGGCTCAGAGCACCCTCAATCGGAGAGCATTGGAAGATGAATACAAACTCAGATACGAGGAAGTATATGAACTGAAAGATCATGAAGCCGGTGAGAACCTTGCGCATTGGGTGGTTGGTCGGTATGATTCGTTCGTAGAGGAAAAGAATGGACATCTTGATCAGGGTGATGGACCACGTGTAACCGATGAGGTGGAAGTAGATGAACTTGAAGCAGTAGGCGATTTGCTCTTCTGTGACGTCCCATATGTGGTATCCGACACCGCCATATACCAAGACTGAAAGAGTCATGAGGGTTAGTGGCTTGGAACACGGGGCTGTATGTCAGCGGATAGAGGGATGAATGTCGCTTACAGCAGAATTGTAGAGTAGTAAATCCGGCAACACTGATGAGGGCCAAAACCATAAACCAGTCGTCGCGGCCAAATTTGCGGACGATGAACAACCGAGTGTAAATTCTCATGAGAACCATCATGACTGCCAATACGAAGAAGATAACATCAATAATGTACATCGATGTCTGTCTGTTGACAACAACGTAGTCTGCCACCAAGATACCTGTTAGTCCAATGCAGATATTTCAGATACGCATTTGTCATCCTTACCATCAGATAGTAGCCATGGCGGTACAAAGTCGGCGGGAGCTGGTCCATTGATGCCTGCTGCATGTGCTGAAACGGCAACGTCCTTTAACCACATTGCGTGCTTCAACTCTTCGGGTGTGACGGTGGCCTTCATTGTAGATAATGAGTGTCGTCCGACCTCTAGTCGAACAAATGCAACTAGATATTGAAAACAGAGAGAAAAGAAAAGGAATCGAATTAAAACAAATCAAAACTGGTTCACAAAAGTTTTGAAATCGCAGTCTGCCAAAGAGGGACGATGAGCTTTTATGTGTGTCCGTTAACTTGGTGAGCCACTATTCCTCTTTCGACGAGCGGCGTTCAAATGACGCTGTACCAGCCTGGTTATGCGAGGTACTGCGGCGCGTTGGGCTTGTGTGATAAAACCCCCCTGTTCCTGACTATGCAAGTGTTTTAACCCGCCAGCCCAGATTCGGCGTGTCCAGCCTCAAACAGGGCACTTTCCACGGAGGATATATAAAAGAGGACGAAAAAAGTACTTATTTTTCTGCCGCAGAGCGCTGCACTCGCGATCGCTGTCTTACGGAGACCGGTAGAGATATATTTCAAACAAAAAGAAGTATGCCGGCAATGGATTCCTTGATCCTAGCGATTGGCATCAATGGGATCCGCGATTTCTAATATGGTCTTCTGGGTGTTCCAAAGTGTCTCTTGGGGAGTTGGGTATGGAAATGATGACCGATGAGGAGGGGGAAGGCCTCTAGAAATACACGCCGGCGATGGGGAAAGGAGCGGTATCAAGGAACGCAAGATCGAAAGGATACCCGCTTCTGGTTGTGCCATAAGTGCAAGGCCCATCGATGCATCGTATTAGCGTTTCTTGAAGTTTCAAGATATCGGAGAGCTATTGAATTGGAGGGGCAAAGGGAACCCCAGTGACATGCGCGAAGAGGAGCGAAGGGCTGCATATGCAGCTGCAGTGGCGCATGCATGCAGGCAAGATGCATAGTCGAATATACATCCCCAAGTGCGCTGCAACGGCTGCCATGCCCCGACCTATTGAGATCGCTAGTGTAATCATTCGTGCATCTGATCGTCCAGATTTTGGCCGACTTTGCTCTCTTGCGAACGCTTGTCGTACCGAATACCAAGATATCGACGTGGTACCAGTCCGCGACTGCGGTGTTAGCGGGCAGCTGCGGAGATCAATACGATCAGATATGCAGGTGAATCTGTGCAAAGGAGTGAGAGCTTGATGGTTCGGGCAGTTCCCTGTGCAGTGTTTTTTTCGACAATGCTGCCCCCGGATAAACCCTTCGCTGGACAAAAGTTTATCTGGACGCCATTTCAGATGCATGCCATATCACAGCCGTTGGGTTTGCACCAAATCGGCTGGCGTATAAAGCGCAAGACGTCAATCCCGCTCCCTGTTCGGTTTAGGGGTTCTTGGGCCAGTTGCGCGTCTGAATCCGAGGCGGCATGACCAATCTGATCCAAAAGGCGGTCGCCAGTCCGTCATTCTCAGCAGGCATATCAACCCCCAAACTCCAGACCCCAATCCGGTGAGTTCAACTCGACGCGATGAAAACGTGTATAGTTGTAACCCGGTAGGCGGCCTTGCCTCCGCGGATTCGGTGGGCGCGGACACATCGCTGTTCCATATTTGCTTCCCACATGGCACAGCATGGAGTCTGGCCGGTGTATAATCGATTCCGACGATCGTTCGAAGCAAGGCCAGCCGAGTTTCGAGCCGGCTGATCTTTGACCGGAAGAGAGACCTGTTTCTCTAAAGACATTCGTGTCTTGGATGGCTGCAGCTGGGCCGCTATGGGTCGAGCGCGCGGTGGGCAACGGTGACCTGCAACGTGCAGCGGTGGAGTCGCAGGCGAAAGCTGCGCTCGCGGGAGAGCGGTGGTCGGTCACTACTAAATTAGGCATGCGTCTGCCCTGGCCGTCTACTCCGTTTCAAGGAAACGCGGCGGGGAGCCTGGATCCTCTGTCTGGATTTCCGGTGATGGTTAATCGATCGTGGACGGTTGGTGTTTCGAGTCGCCTGAAGGAGCATGCCACCGGAGAAAGCTGCCCGACGCTGCATTAATTACGCGAGTCCGCCATCATTCCAGCCAACCGCTGTACATGTCCCCCAAACGTCCGCCGAGGGCGACAGAGACTCGACAACCACCAGGTACGTGTAACATAGCTTCCAGCCCCTTTGAGGTTCTATTCTCAGATCACCAGGCTTAATTACAGAATCCGCGAACGGCGCCACCGCTTGTTTCGCAGGCTAGGTGCCGGACGCAAAGACCACCACCATGTCGTCGAGGGCCTCCACAACGGCCCCACAAGCTCGGGTAGCAGCGCCTGCTTTGGGCAACCTTCGTGATTCGATACACTTTCGCGGGTCTGGCAGAGCCTTCGCGTCTATTTATGTCATCGCACAGGGCAAGGGCGGTTTCAATGATATGGCATACAATACTGCCTCAGCGCCATATTTTATAACGCTATAACGTAAAATATGACGGCTATCGCGGGTCCAGCCTGGCCATGGAGGAACCGGCTTACCAGCATGCATACAAGATTGTTGGCCGTGTCGCCGTTTGGCTCGTGAAACAGGGAGCAGACGATATCTACCCACCGAACGAGAGAGCGCAGACGGCCGTCGGATTTTGCTCCCTGGGCTTGTCATCCTCCCAGTCGGTTCGATTCGACACCTAGACGCACCACATTTTAACCGTTCGCATTTCAACTGATGCGCCTGCTTCTGCAGATCGTAGAGCCCTTTGCGCGCAAGTTGATCCGACGGCGCAGGGACATCTCGCTACCTTTGACCGTTTGGTGGAAATCCTATCGCTATCTGGTAGACATTCCCCCTACGGCCCGTCGCCCGCGACTGCCTGCGCATCTGCATGCGCGTATATCTTTGCACTCTATGCCGCACCACGAGAATCCTTTTGTGGCGCGGGCACACCGTGCCACGTTTTGCCCCTCTATCCGTGCGGCGGTGGAAGCTAATCGTTCCGGTTGACGGACCAAAGCTTGGTATACGTCTCGGGCTTCTGTCATTTGACGCACGAGCGAAAAGCAAGGACTAAACCAAGCATAAATCCTGGCACATGTACACGGCCTGGGTTCCAAATCACAGATCCGTTCGTTAGAGATCGGTCAATTTTGATGACGGATTCAATGAACTGCGTAGAAAACATGCGCGGAGTACATAGCATACATTGTCTTATCAGGCGGACCCGGTGGGCTTCACATTTATGGAATCGCATCTCCACACTCGCCGCTTCGGCGAATCCTGATATCGACCCGACCACCAAATCGACAGTCTGCATGTGGTCCTTTGAAACGCAGCGCTATCTGTGGTATCAGTCAGAGGTCCTCCGAGAAATGATCCCCGACCTGCGACAAAATGAAAGCTGAGCCCACAACCCCCAGACCCCTAATTGTCAAACACAGGCGAGGCTGAGCCTGCGATTGGTCGGCTTTGCGATAAGTTTCCCAATCTAGCCATATCCAGCAGTCTTTCAACTCCAAACTCTAGTCTAAGCTTCATGCCTTCGCTAACTAACGGTGCCCAAATTCTCCGAATAGTGCCGCACAAGCTGTAAACCAGTTTGAAAATTTTGCGTGAAGACCAGGGCTATCACCATGCTTGCGGGGAGACAGTGCACCATGGCAAGGTTATGCGACGATGATAGCGTGATAGCGCCCGCCAGCTTGATCTAGATACGTTTCGTCGCAGCTGAGCCCCCAGGCTGCAAGACACCCAGCAATAGGTTTTGCCTTTGCTCGCGAGCTCCCATCCGATGCAGGTACATTACCTACCAAAATCCATTACATACCACTGCCGCACATGCGGGGTCCTGGATACCAAGGTTGTGGACTGGAAGTTGGTTGAATCGTCTACCGTCGAATATTTCTTGCTTTCGTTCGCGCACTCCATTCTTGGCTATAAACTCTCACCGTAGTTTTTCGGGGCTTTGCTGATCACCGACACCCACGGAAGTTACCATTCGAAAGTTGTAGTCTTCTGCATCCATCTGCGCAGGGAAGACGGGTTTATGTAATTAACCACATCCAGGAGTTCCCGCGAGCTCGGCCCCCAATAAGCACAGGCCCCGCACTGCCTTGCGCTTTTCCTTAAATCCCTAGGTGAGAGAACGGTACAACGCACAGAGTGGGTTCTATAGCCAAGGGAACTATGCATTCTCGCCTAACCTGCTCACATATGCAGATGGCTTTAGATTATGAATTTGTTGAATCCGGCGCCCTTGAGGTAGTGATCTTCAACACGCAGAATACCACCCGGGTTTTGTTCACACTTGCACGCCGCGTGCATGATATGGCTAGCTACGGTCGTCGAAAAACAAGGCCCAGTTTAACTTTTCGTCCTGCGATTTTGTTCAGCGGAGCGGATTCTTATCCCGAGGAGGACCATTGAAAAACCCACGTCTCTCTGCTTTGGCCGAAGGGAGCGTATCCGATATCCACATCGCCATTGAGTTTGCAATTACGAAATGGGGTTCCACCCTTCGCGAACCAGCAGTGGAGCTTTGGAGTGTACAGGGTGTGGCGTTCTATATCAAAGCCGTTATCAAATTCCGTCGCCGATCAAACCGCTCATGCGGGCGCCGCCCCGGCCGCCTCACGGGACTTTGATCTGTGCGTAGTGCTTGAGCACTTAATTAAGTAGTTATATGTCTACGTGTGCCAACGTAAATGAATGTAAAACCCGAGTTTCCGGCGCCACAAATCTGCCAACAAGCGTGAGGCGTCAGGAGCAAATGACTGCATTGTGGGCCGGTTCCGAGTTCAATATAGCTCACTAGGATTCGCACAAATAATTACGTAAGTATTTAAGTACCCAGGTACCTAAAAGGGCCTATTTCACGCCGCAAGCTACAAGCGATAATAGTTTCATAACCTTGCACATTAAATTTTGATTCTCAGGGAAAGTTATCAAATCTACCTGTCGTTTATTTGGTAGGCGATGGATATGCGATTGCTCGTTTCCTGGACGCGAACGGGCAAAAGTGATATGATTCACCTATTTGACAAGAAGGGGCACGAGGCTGTGCAATACAAGATATGGCGAGCGCAGCTTTAGTCGAGACATTCTGAATCGCAATGACCACCAGGATTGGAAAGACCACGAGGAAAGTAAAGTAGATGGCTGGTCGGGTCACCAGATGCGTGAGTGTTTAAAAGAAGCAATGAGAGAAACAAATTTTGAAACCAAGCCAGCTGCCCGAGTGAATTGTTGGGCGGGCAGCAATAGCATCGTCCGAAGAAGCTGGACTACTATTCCAGGTTCTTTGCCTGCTTGTCGTCTCCACAGCCTTGCTTGTGGGCCTTCGCGTTTCTTTGCCAGTCATAGATTGCATCCCTTGCCAGGAACTGGTCCGTGTCCCACCGCACTTCCTTCAGGGCTTCCTGCACGCTGACATCAAGTATCGACTGGCTCTTGACTTTGGCATCCTTGTCCAAAAAACACATGGACTCATCCAAAATCAGATACGAATTTATCATTGCAAGGTTATTCTCCGGGAGGAAGCATTTGTTGTGCTTATGCCTGTCACAAAACTCTTTGAATTGGCTGTCGGTGATCAGGTACTCGGAAACGTCGCGTAAGGATTCGTCTCCGCCGCCATTTTCTGACGCGAGTTGGAGGCATTGGAAGCACTTCCAGCGGAAAGGCTTGAGCTCTTGGATGTATTGGTTCATGTTCTCGTTCCAATTGTACTTGTTCACAACCGTGTTGAGTTTGAACTTGATCCCGTATTTTTGACACAGCGCAGCTGCACGCCTGACGTGCACAAGATGCTTACCGGTGCCCCTGCCGATAAGTGCATTTGTCCGGTCGTTGAAGGAGTCGCAGGAAACAGCCATGATGTCCAGATATTGGCCGTATTTTTTAAGAAAGGCATCCGTAACCAGACTGCCATTAGTGACTACAGACACGGACTCGAGCTTCAAGGCTTCTTTGCAAAACTTCATCAGTTCGCCTAGAAGCTCCTTCTCAAGAAACGGCTCGCCGCCGGCGAAATTGAGCTTTCTCATGCCAGCATCCTTAAGTATTGCAAGTCCTATCATTGCGTCTTCCAGGGAGAGAGTATTTGATGTCTTGGCCGTGTGGAAGCAGAACCCGCAAGCGTAGTTGCACCTTCGAGTGAGATGGTAGTTGACTGATATGGGTTTTTTCGACCTTCGTCTGAGGATCTTGGTTTCTACTACGAAGATGATATATTCACACTTCCTAGAGATCCATTCGCATGGGCCAAGAATGAAAATCGCCACCATGAAGGCGATGAAGATAAATAGACGCATAGTGGCAAAGTGCACCGTCGTTGGAGATGAACACCTAGTAACCCTGCAACAGAATTAGATTCTTCTTCCTTGTCAAATTCCCAACAAGGACACCTGGCAGGGCTGTGTGTGCACCTGATTCGCTGCCGGGATGTCAAGGCAGTATTAATTCGACGTCAATCCTGCACTAACCTTCTGCTATCAGAATCTTGAGGTTCGAGGGAAGCCGGAAGCTAGCTAAGCTGCAAGGTTTGATCGACTGGTTGTTTATCGCACGGGGTTTTGGTGATTATATGAAAGGCCTAAGGTTACCTGCAGAGGGAGAGATGAACTTGGGGTGGTAGCAGTGCCCAAATATATAGGAATTATGTGCTCCGTACGTGGTATTGATTATGAGAGCTTGCCCTAAGAGCGCAGAAGTAGAAGCTTGCCCTAAGGACGTAGGTACAGTATCCTATAGCTATCCCGAGATCTTTCCAGAAGTCCCCATAAATTTCATAACCTGTGACTTAACGCTACTACTCAAAGATGCTGATTTAGAGTTCCAGAACCTCCTGACTGGGCCACATTTGCGAAATACAAATACACCAAAGAAGTGTATAAAGATACGTGGCGAACAGGCTAATGAGCCTATAATGCTTACGGGCACATGAATATTTCCTTTAAAGTCCATATATCCCACTTTGATTGTTATTCAGAATCCACTCAAATTTCTCGAAACACAAGGAACTAAGGCCCAAATTCACATCAGCATACGTCAATGGCCGGGATGACGTCTAACAAACCGACTACGGAGGATATCGGAAATGCAAACATGATAAAGAACCGAGCTGGACAAGCGCCTCGAGCCACGGGGGGTATCAAGCTCAAAGAACACAGATTTATATTCATCATGGGTGAGCTTACGACAGTGCTATAGCAATCGCGACGTGCTGTTGTTCCAAATGACCGTGTGACACTGATTTAAGGACACATATATGAACAATAGGTGGCCCAGGTGCCGGCAAAGGTACCCTATGCACAGCCGTGGTTGCAATAGAGCCATCAATTGTTCATATAAGCGTCGGTGACTTGTTGCGTGCGTATAAGGATGACCCATACCCGCAAGGAGCAACGGCAGGATCTTCCCAGGACCTACAATGCACGATCAAGGACACCATGAAGTTAGGGAAGCTAGTCCCAGGAAAATTGATTCTTCAACTCCTTGGCAAGCGAATTGGAGAAATTTGCGAATCCAAAGTCGAGAAACTGGTCTTCCTTATCGACGGATACCCTAGAGATGCTGCGCAGACATTACTGATTTCAACGGTAAGCTAGCTCGGACAAGACATTCCTTCCACGATGGATAGAATAAGCTAACAGTTCGTGAAAGATGTTCGAGAGGGCCCCTGGAAACATCCAGCAGTCCAATATGGGCGTTATTGTCTTTGCGTGTGATTGCGACAAAATGTTGGCCCGTGTTTTGAGACGCGCATCCTCAGGATCTGGTCGCGTAGATGATAACGAAGAGACATTCCGGGTCAGAATGAAGCACCACGAGTCGGAGATGCCACGGATCGTAGAGGCCTTCAAACAAAATTTCCCCATGTGCAGACTTGTCAATGTGAGTACAGGGGTGCGCCTTGTGTACCTATCCGTTATCAATTTATGTTCCAGAACGAGCATTCTGGAGGTGGCTAACAAGTAATGGCTTGTGGGTATCGATAGTTCGAAACTAGTGCCCCTCTTGACGATTTGGTAGACGATTTTATAACCCATATCAGGGATTGCTGCAAAGAGGCAACCGACTAGCTGATTGGGAGGAAATTCGGGGTTTAGCATGGAATGAGATGATATTGTCGTACTATAATACAGGGTGTTGGTTTTGGGACTTTTGAGTGAAGTAGACAGAAGAAATAATTTATCGGATTGTTACAAACATCATCGCCATGGTGACGTGGATTGAGACCAATGCACAGATTCCAGGCCGGGCAGAGATTTGCCTAGTCATTATCTCATTCCTGAACCAATTCGCTGCCACGGGGAAAGGCGTCCCAATACGCTCTCATCTTGGACTTGACTGTCCCGGCCGTCTCGAAGAACCAACGATGCTTCGAGATAAAGTCATCAATCTCTTCATGGCACTTGATACCATCATTCCCAATCAGCTCAACCTCGCCAACTGCATGTCCAAAGTCCGTAGTATCCAAAACCACTGTGAATTTGCCATCAACTTTATACGTCCTTCTCGCTGTGGCAAATTCGACAATCTTGGACAGCCCAAAATTTCCCGGCACTTGTTCCTTCTCCTTCCAATTCGCCATTCCAAGATCGCGCAACATTCTCACAATGCCTTGACGTCCCTTAACCTCCTCGTATGTCGCCCTTTCGTGGCTGCCAGCTCGCAATGTTTTCGCCTCCCAGTGGCCGTCACGGAGTCGGACCCATACCATGTGCTTATCGAGGTCGTAGGCTTTCGTGTCATAGTAAATGTCCTGTTGACCTGTGGAGCCTTTGAAGACAATCGAAGTGAATGGTACGGCACCCTTGTTGTGATGAAATCTGGAGATGTTCGCAAATGCGAAACAGAATTTGCGCTCGACTTCGTATATGCGGCTCATGGTTTATATGAGGGCCGTGTGGGTTGGCCCATATGATTTAAATATTGGTATCTGCTCTTGAGGCTGGGCAGTTAGAGTAATCACGGCCATTGGTTGCTCGTGCGTAGGTTTGACTCAATGGGTTTTCGGTTTACGATACCTGTACAGAGTAAAACAAGACAGAGAGAAGGAAGCTGGTCAAATTACTTCCTTCCTTCCAAGGGAAGCGAAATCCTGAAGGTGGGTAAAGTACGGGCTGGTGCGTGTGCTGGAATTCGGAGTTGATCATTGAAAATGTTTACAGGCTCTGGAAGCTGGAGTTCGTTAATGTCATCTTACGAGTTGGATCAGACGCGTTGGCTACCCACGATAAAAATCCAACATTCCAGGCCACGAAACAGCCTTTCTACTTTGTAGTATGACGGCTTTCATAACTATTTGTAGTCTACGGTCTACGAGATGCACCGATGTATATATCGATGCCATCTACGTATAGGCTTGCCAACGTATCAGCCCGTGGGTATCTACCGCTGCGAACTTTATAGGCTTTATCAACCCTCCCGTTCATCTGCCCGAGAGCGTGGGCGCTACACAACCAACCTCAAGCTGGATCGATCTCGACATACGTATACACGTAGCTACGTTACTAATGATTCAGAATGGCAAGCCCATCACTCGGAAGGGGATTCGATCTATCCAGCCAAAGGTATAGGCCAATACCATCAATCCAAAATCGAAGTCGAGGGCCAGGATACTCCAGATACTAGTCCGTCAGACCTGAGCCGGGATACTATCACCATGACCAAGAGGAACATTACAGCCACCGCTCTTAAACCTTGTTTACTCGTCCGGCAGTAGCAGTATCTTTGAGTACCAATCATCAAGGCCAAATTCCAGAGGGTCCAGAGCATATCGGCCGCTATGGGCATTCTGCTCCTCCCCCATTTGAATCGAAAGTGTGCGAGCAACACTGCCGCATGCACGACTACGACGGGGTCTCTACATCTAGAAATGATCCGAGACGGTGAAGCGGTCCCTCGAGAATCGTGGGAACTCTGGCGAAATTTGGCGGATGCGGCCCGGGCAGATGGTGTAGGTGCGCGTTAGAAACCGTGAAGTCGCCCCATACATCAATGCGGCGGACAACTTTACACCAAGGCCCTAGATTTTATTTCCACCTATGCCGGACGCAGCCTGGAGGGAGCGCGTCTCGCTGAGAATATATATATATATCCATGACGGTAGATTCATTCATCATGCATGATGCCGCTATATATATGCCAAATTATTAAAATCATGTAGTCCCATAATATCAACAGAAATTACAACGGTTGCAAATGCCATAGTTGTATTGGCGATGTAGAAGGTGGTAGCCCGGCGGCACGCGTGTCATACCATCCAAACCCCATGGACCATTGCCAAAAAATAATTTGGGTAGTTTTGGCCCTCACCGCATCTCATAAATCCGATCCCTGCTGCCTTCTTTCCCAAACATTGCCCTTCGGTCCTTTAGATACCACAATGCGCTAAGCCATGTCATTAAGAAACCAACCCAACTGTAGATCCGCATTTTGAAATAACTCAGCAACGCAGTAGTGCTCGCGGCCCTCGGCCCAGTCGCTATGATTGCATCCAGCGGGCTCGTAACCCGCACCATAGCAAGCATAAACACAAAACAAATGAAACCGAGCAGCCCTGATAGCCCAAGCATGAACCAGAAGAACCCGGCATCGAGAAAGTAGCAGGTACGGTAGACTTCGTGCCAAGCGCCTGTGATTATCGATAGTGGGACTACAAACATCAAGGAGAATGTGTTGATGTAGTAGAGCAGCCGCCAGAAGGCGCGTTGATGATCCTCGTATGATGGGCCAACACTGCCGGGTGACGTCGGCGCGGTGTTGAGATTTTCAAGCATGATATTGTATGCTTGCAGGAGCGTAAAGGGATAGAGGGCAGTAAAGAAACTAGAGAAGACGCCGGCAATGAACCCTTCTGGGGCGAACCGGACATGACGTAATGAGGTCATGAAGAGGCCGAAGGCGATAGAAAGGGTGGACGAGAGAATCGGTACGGGGAGTGTTTGCGACTGGAGGTAGGTGGCGAAGAATAGGGCGAATGGAATTGTCAGTATGCGGGACATCTGGTACACAGGGAATTGGCCATATCTAGTGGAAAAGATCAGTTATATGTTAGATGGTAGGTGTAGGGGCCACGCAGACATACGCGAATGCAAAGTTGGAAATGAGGATCTTGAGCGAGAAGACGGCAGAGGCGAATATAAACTTCCTGCCGGTTCTCCATTCAAACTCGAGAATACTCCCACGGGCTCCCCAACCCCAGCCCTGTACCTTCTGGGGGACCACGGGATCAGGAGGGGCAACAGCGAACCCGAGTCGAAGGGCGCGGAGGATGGGGCTGATCAGTCGTGTGAGGTAGGCGAAGTATATGAGCAGGACTTGCGCACATATTAGCTGCACGGCGGCCACGAACATCGGATAGTTGAACCTAGAGAGAGCCGCGGGCGTCAGAACATGGCTTCGAGAACTGGCGCAGTCGCAAGGAGTGTACGGCGGAACGGCCTACTTGTAAACGCCCGCTATGACACCAGGTTAGCACCAGCCAGTTGCCCAGCATATGCGTGGGGGTACCTACTCCAGAACAATATGTGCTCCTGGCTCACCATTCCTGCCCCAGTGATCATGTAAAGGGCGATAACGCCGAAAAACATTTCCCATCCCATTGGAGTGTCCCAATGCCGTCTTCCAGAGTTCGATGCAACGGCCGCACTGTTCGATAGGGTCGAGAGAGGAAGCAGAGAATTGCTAGCTTTCAGGCTCGGGGAGTCGGGGTCGTCCCATGGTGGTGACTTGGGTCGAGAGCTGGAGCCAGCGCGAGAGTGGTGTGGCATCGCGGCCAACGAGGCGCAGCGACCAGTGGTCTTTATTCAGCCGCGGGAAGCGTGACAGCCGCCGTCCGCGTCAAACTTTCTTCAAACAATCCTAGGCACCAGCAGCAGACGCGCACGAGGACACAAGGAGGATAGGAATTGAGATGCAATGACGGGAGAGAAAGGGAAGAAGAAGGAAGAAACGAATAAGCACTGCCCGAGGTGAGCCCGTTAGCCAAGCCCGAACAGGATATCCTGAGGGATCACTATACCCTTTGCTCAGGGGGGTACCCGGCTTGGCCTGCGCAAGCTTCAAAGCTAGCCGCTTGAGGCCGGACCCACTGAGGCAACCGAGGAGCTTCTTCACGGCGGAGACTTTCGGCCAGCTTCAATGGAGATGAAGTAATTCTGAGTTCGCGCTGGCGGTGCGGTTGGGTTTGCCCATTCGCGCACCAACAGGCTCCCTATTCTACAAATACGCCGTGGGGTTCCGGCGTCCTGATTGCGATTGCGCATTGGGGTTGAAGGGATGACGATGCGGTTCGATGTCATGGCTCTGTTCGATATAAATAGGCGGATGGTGTATAAACAGATAAACAGAGGTATCTATGGCGCCGTAGACAACACAGGGGGGAACAGTCTACGGTATCTATGGGGAATTTGTCCACTCCGCCAAATCCTCGTCCGCGTACGCCGCAACGAGAACTCGTCCGGCACCGTCCACCGTCCCCCGAAAGCAACCCCCACAGTTCATCTCCATCACCACCTCCCCGTCCTCATCCACCCCGATTACAGCTCCATCCGCATCGCCTCTGCCGTCTGCTGCCTCCTCCATCTCACCCCCTGGTCCGCAGACTTCCGCTGCTGCAGCTTGGAGGGACTTTCCGCCGAATCTGCACCTGCTCACGATGTTGTGACAGGCCGAAAGCCTGAGAAAGTAATCACCGTTGCCGGTACCCGACAAGCCCACCGCTCGACGCGTCTTAGTGGGTCTCGGGGCCAGAACCGGCAGACAGGCTGCGATTTTCTGTTTCAGCAACTCAGCGGCACTTCCAATTACTGGACGGGATGTAGCAGAGTCGGAAATGTCCCATTCTTCAGCCCAGAATCCCGCCCCGGGTGTAGGCGTGTCGCCAATACGGCCCGGAACTTTATTCGTCAACCCTCCCGTTGATGTCGCAGCTGGGCACATGCGATCCGTCTTAGCGATTGGACCCAAACATAGACAGTAACAGACCAACGAAAGAGCTTCACTCACCTGCGATGAGGCCAGAGTTGTCTAGGACTACGCACCCCACAGTACCTTTCGGGAGATATTCTTCAAGGGTATCATCAGAGGTCGGGCTCTCCACTAAGTCATCCTTCTCCTTCTCCTTCATGTCATCGCCTTCATCACAGCTACGTGAGACGCTGTTACCACTCGGCCGCCGCTTCAGATCTCTCAGGTGCTGTTGCCACCGCTTGTCTGTGAAAAAATACGACGGGTCCACGATATCCAGCCCCCATTCCCCCGCCAGCTTCTCCAGATAGGGTCCGCTCAAACAAGTGTGCCGTTCTGCGCGCTCCACCGTTGGATCATCCCGTAATAGCACCTCTTTAGCTAGCAGAACGGGATTCTTCACATGCTTCAATAGAAATACCCCGGCGCAGCGTTTGTGTTGGCCGCGGGATACCATCACGCTGGCCTCCAGCTCGTTCGTTCCATCGACCGTGAAAACTGCTCCCTTACCTGCGTTAAACAGGGGATCATCCTCCAGCATTCTGACGGCGTCGACGGCAGCATCAAGGGCATGAAGACGACCAGAAGCTAGCTGCGGATGTATCTTTTGCAATATCCGGGCGATTGCAGACAGATACTCATGACGCGACTCTGGTGAGAGATTCTGCCGGGAGATATTGCCTGCATATGCGAGATATCAGAATCTCACAGGCACTCATCGTGAGAATTGCCGAACGAGGAACGAATGAAACCCACCAGCACCACCGTGTATCACAATCCGAGCCCCTGCTGCCTGCGATGTAGTGACCCTTGACATTTGTACCTGGACCTTGAGTAACTTGTGTAAGAATGGGGTGCAACCGAGAGAAGGGATGCGGTTAACGAGTTAATGCACGCAGTTGAGACGCCCAGGCCAAGGCTTATTTCGCGTTGGGCATCACTATAGCGTCACTCTGCAGGACCGTGTCCCAAATCGTACTGATACTCTATGACTTCACACTTTGCGACCAAGTCAAAAAGACACATGAATTCTTTCACCACGTGTGCGTAAATTAGTATATGCACACGCACGAATCTAGAGGCAAAACATTATTCGTCATCCCAGACACAGTTAAATACACTAAAATATATCTAGTCGACAAGCTTGCAAGGCTCCGTACAATTAAGTACGCCCGATTAACGTACATATATAGTACTACTCCGTCTTCCCCTTAAAATAGGACACCCCTTTCAAAATCCTTGTCTGAACCCAGTCCTTTAAATCGTTGATATTCTTGTCCAATACCCATTTCCAACCCCATCGCGGGTCGTCTGGCGATACATCTCGCGGGATTATAAACGGCCCAATTATCAAGAAAAACGGCGCCGCTAGTATCAGGAGCACGCCCGTCAGGACTAACAGGAGGCCGCCGAGGACAAAGGACAGGCCGATGAGGAGCGGCGACAAGAGGACAAGAAAATAGTAGCCTGTTGGCATATGAAATGCCTGCGACGAACGTTTGTTTGGAGGGTCCGAGGATCTGGTTTCCGTTGTAGTACTTGTAGTCGAGGACATCTTGATAGCTTTACTCTAGCTCAGAGGAAGCTATATTGTGTGTTTCTAGTTATAATTGTTGGAATGGTCAAAAGGCACGTGGAGGTATTTGTAATATATCATGAGAGCCCAAGACTCGACCTGAGGTCTACGTGCAACAGTTGTTATATATATGGGCGCGTCTTCCAGCGCATCCTACTTGCGAGTCGCAGTTGCTCGGGAGTCCACATCATTTCTACGTCACTGGTGTGCATGCGCTACAGGATCCCTGCTACTTGGTGTAACTGAGATCGCGTTGCTTAGTCACAAACATATACCAGTGTACTATAGTACTATGCAGACGATCCCACGGTTGTGTCACTATCATTATCTATAAGAATCATGTGCACGATGATATAAAGCACTGAGGCACCAAGCTTAATAGTAATTGACGATACAGGTTTGCGCCGTCAAATCTAACGCCCCTCAAATACTTTGACAGGGAGATAAATATCAGACCAAAAGAGAAGTCTTATTATTTACCTGGACCGAGAGGCGAATATATCCCTGACAATAAACTGCCAAACATTTCACCTTCTGGGATAATTAGCGGCTTCAAGCCGAAGCGCTCGCTAAAATCATGATAGAATACGACCAAGCACCGGAGCCATCAAATCTATGGCTCGAGCGTTTAATGTTGCTTCGAAGAAATAGCGCTGGTGGTTGCCCTGCGTATACCCCGAGTATCATCAAACATAGGTTGGATATATATATTGCGTCATAGCATGATATCAAAGGTGTCATGGCTTGTCAGGCATATAGGAGGGTGTTTGCGACTGCCTAGACTGTTATACGGTGAGATCTTCACAGCATAAGCCGCCGTTTGACACAGCTGCCACCTAGTGAGTGATATGACACGCCGCATTTGTGAATCTGACTCTTTTCTTATAACATAGAATTCGGGTAGGTCGGCATACACGCTGACGCAGTAAGTATAGCCAGTATGTATGAATAGCTATCATCGAGGCATATCCTGTGTCTACTTACCGCTTGTGCTTTATCGTTTGTGCGCACATTTGCGGGTTGCATTTATCGTAGGTAGTTGCGGTGCGTGCGATTAAGCCAACCAGCGGTTCAAATATTTGCAGGAAGAGGTGCTGTTGATGGCAGTTGTATCTCCGGACTTATTTATTCTGCGGTTGGTGGTGGTGAATGTTAGGTGGCACGGGGCTGGGGTAAGTTCTCCATGACCTTCCAAGGTACAGAAGTTTGAGCCTCGTGGGGATGATTTGGTAATACATCATGCTAGATGTTATATAACCGCATCTATTCCATGTTTTAGGGACCTTGGCTCATAATAAGGGCGATGCATTTTGTGCGATAGGTAAGAAATAGCGATTAACGGCATGCGGATGTAGATGTAGTGTGTTGGACGACGAAGGGACAAAAGTGAATTTAGTGCTTGTTGGTACTGAGTATATATAGGGTTTGGTAGATCGAGAGGGGATGAAAGGAAAGATGGGCTAGAAGCTGTAGGGGGTGGGGAATGGTAAGTTAAATACTTATCTAGAATAATACGTTCAACAGAGCTACAAAGTACCTCTATAGTACAAGGTGCTAGAACAGAAGGATTCCAAAAGGTTTACGCTCATACACCTATCGGTAAACCACAGAATGCAAACCTATCCAAGACAGTGAGATAATTTGGAATACATATATATGCAAGTGACAGATTTAATTTGGTCTTCTATTGTAATAGTGGCTAATAGCATGCGATATCCCTTGCATCTATGTCGCGCCTGCATGGATAGTTGTTGTATCGATATACTGCCAATGGATGCCTCAAGCATGTGTATGCGCAGGGTAGTTAGCAACAGCTCGGTACTTGATGGATCAGTAGTGCGTAACGTATAGTTCAGCGTTACAATTATGGTTGGTCCCGTGGGCCGACAAGAAGGAACGGTCCGGTTAATTTGATCTCAGGAGCAAAATTACAATAGCCTTCGGGTTATGGTGCTTAGCTCCTAGACTAGGCCTCAGGTTCGATAGGCCATCGAGTGGCTCGTGGTGGGATTCCCAAGCCGGATGGATCGTTCGCCTTCCGCACAATTGTACGGCTGTGTTGTTTTTGTTGTAGCTTTGTTTGAGCAATACCGGCATATTCCGCAGTGGGCACTGGCGAGTCAACTTGACGGGCCGACTCTTGCATGCAAGCTTGTAACAGATAGGCTGGAAGAATGCTAACCAAGTAACGGAGATTGCCGATATCGATCTTGACCATGCTATAAATAAGCCATGCTATCAATATAGATTAGTTTGGTCCTGGAACTTGGCATGGTTGAAGGGGGAGCAAGGTGCATATGCCAGGTTTCGAACTTATCATGCATCTACTATCTATCCACGGGTGTCACCTGTATAATTTACAAGCCTGTATGACTAATACCCGAAACTAGAGCATGTCAGGGTTCGGATTTCAACCAATACAACACTTGAGTTCTCGCCTGGGTAAAAGCAGAGTTGAGATATTTAACTATTTAGAGCCCGGGAGACAGGGCCCGGACCAGGTCGTGGGCCTCCCGGCAGCGAAAGAGCTTGAAAGACCGTGCCCGAAGCGAAGCGAAGCTAGTCTGTTGCGTCTGTGCTATTCGGTTAAGATGTCCGGGCCGAGTTTCCAACTGGATATACTTGATGCGTTACTGTGATGCAATGATACTACTTATCTACGGGTTTCTCACATAATTCGGGCTGCTGGCCGTCAGATGTGTAGGCCTTACATTGCGTGGTTAGCCATGCACCAAAGAAACGGGTTACGAAAACTCTCCATCAGGCCCGCCCCTGCGCAGCGGCATCGCCAACAAGGTGGACCAGTTAGTAGCGATAACTCAAGATATCCATATTGAGGTGGGCCTGGTTATAACAAGCCATATACACAGTTGTGTATATCTTATATATTTCATACAATGTAGAGCAGCGCCGTGGACAAGGGTCCCCTAGTTAAATGCTAAACTCGAATAAAGAAGCCATTCGCAGCCCTCTAGCCATACAACTTGGTCCAGCCAGCTGCGCCATGGCGCCAGGACACTAGCGGCATCTCGGTATTGGAAACAAGTGTGCAGCTGGGCAGGCTGATGTTGCACAACCCTGGTCTCATTCCCTCGATGCTTCTTATTTACCAAGGGAATGTTATTTTATCGGAGAGGGGAACCGATCCCTGGCGGTGCTACCCGAGCGAGTGTACAATCGAGTCAGTCGATATATTGACGCCCAGGCGAATATAAAACGGCCATGTCTCCTGCAACTGTCAGCCACTAATTCGAGCGCATCTACTCGTATGCACAAGGCTTGAAGCTATACACGCCCAAACATTCGCCACCACATATATATCGCACGTCTACCAGACCGAGAGGATACACTACCGACGGCCAAAGCAAAGTTCCTGAATCATCTGAAACGATGTTTCCAAATCCAAAGCTTGCGCTGCTCCTAGCAGTCCTCCATGCCACACACGGGCTTGGAGCTGCAACCCCGGCTCCCTCCAGGTCGACGACAAGCACAACAGCAACGACATCATGCCCTAGACTATGTGTCGACTACCTCAGCCCTTGTGGAGGAATGTACGGCGGATGTGCTCCTCAGTAAGCTCGTACTCTCCCTTAGGCCCTGACAAGTCAAACTAACAATTCCTACGCAAAGCTGTCCTGGTGATCCATACCCTACATACGCACCACCGAGCTGCTCAAAGACGTCAACCACCACGGTAACGACACCGTATACTACATATACACCAAGCACCACGACGAGGGCTACAACAACTTCGTGCCGGACCCTGTGTATTGACTACAGAAACGACTGTGGAGGAATATGGGGGACATGTATCCCGAGCTGCGATGGACAGACCTTGCCTCAATTCGCGCCACCGCCATGCACCAGCAGGCCCAGCACCACTACAACCCAAACCTCTATACAGATCACTACTACCACTTCCAACTCCCTTACGTATACCACATTCGGCCCATACGGCCAGTGCGGTGGGATCCAAGGGTTCTCGCATTATGGGCCGTGCACAACGAGCTATACCTGCACATCCTATAATCCGTACTATAGCCAGTGTGTCCCCGCTCCGACTCCCTGAGCGTGGACTCCCGAGCTCCCATATATATGATATTGAGGCGTCGAGCACTGGGCAAGTGAAGGGAATTCGAACTGGGTTGATTGGGCCATTGAATACTAGTTGCAATTTGTCTGTGGCCCTGTGTATATAATCTAACCCACAAATCGAGTATGTAGATGCAGCCTGCACTTCAGGGGATTGACTCGGGTCGATACCATATACCAATTTATAACGTAGCTCGCGCTTGATGACATGTCAATGGATATACATAGTAGTAGTAACACAACAACAAATAGCCACAGCTCAAGTTGCGTTGCCACTGCATCGCATAACGTGCACCAACACGAAACTGACCTACACGCATGAGTCAACAGCTCAACCTCGCCCCATCGACGGTATCAACCTAACCCGCGAGAATGCCTCCACAAAGCCCCTGCCGATAGCACTTTATACTCACCGTGCACCCACAAGCAATCACCATGTCCTCCTCCCCGCCGCTCTTCTCAACCTCCGCAGACCCAGAGCCCCAGCCTCCCCTCGTCCAGCTATCGCTCACCCAGGTCTCCGCGGCCCCGCCAGGCCCCATCGCCGCATCTCTATCGCCGCCACCGGTCCTCCCTGCATCTCCGAACGAGCTGGCAGACTCGTCCACCCCGGCGCCCCTCCCCGAGCCATACTCGGACTCCGACGGCGAGCCGGCTCTGCCGATAACGCTGTCTGCGAGCGTGGTGCTTACCAACATCCCGCGGGACAGTAGAGTTGCGCTCGCGAATGCGTTTCTACCCAGCACTGCTAAAGGTATCACTCTGTTCCGTAAAGTGGGAACTCCATTTGCATCCACACACATAGACTAATCTGGAATTTGATTGATGTGTAGTCACCATCCGTCTTCTCTCTGTCGGCTCTGCGCCTTCTCTCAAGAAGAATGTATTTACACTCACTGCCTCCAAACGGTTCTCCGTCGTAGTAAACTTTCTACGGAATAAACTCAGGTTAAACGCTCCGGCGGCCGCGGCATCACCCAGCAGCAGTGGTAATCTGGCTGCTCTGCCGAATAGCGGCGGTCAGAGCCTGTTTGTGTATGTGAATAGTACGTTTGCGCCCAGCTTGGACGAAGAGGTGGGCAATTTATTTAGATGCTTCAAAAGGGAGGACGAGTTGGTTGTAAACTATTGTTTGACCCCGGCGTTCGGCTGACTGGTGATATTGAATTACAATGATTCTAATTGTCGTGTTACGGCTCTATTGGTCATCCAACTAACGTGCTCACGTGTGTTACAAGATGAGTACATCTTAACAAAAGTTAACAAAAAATAGAGATTTACCAAATAATTGTGTGGAAGAAATAATATACAACATCACTTGGCGCAGTGAACAAATGAAAGAAAATCAAAGATCAATCAGCTGATTAGAAACCTCAACTGGATACGCGACTATATCATCGAGCAGGATGCTAGCATGATGTCCGCCATACGTACACTCGACGGAGAGGAAGAGCTCCCCGCCCGGAGTGTAGCTGAATGGCGAAGACCTGACATCTTGCCATTCGCCCTCGCAGCCGAGGAGCGGCGTCCTTGCGATGGGCCGATCCCGATCTTGATAGCTAATACCTATGAAGCAACCTTGACTACGGAACGATTGGACTCTAGTGCCAATGACCCATCTGCTATTCGTGTCTGGTCCATTGCCGTTGGGCGTCATGCGTACAAAATATGTAAAGCTTGGAGCGCCCGCGGGGATGGCGCTAAAAGATATTGAACGAGCGCTGTCGCCCGCGGTTTCCCCTGCGCCAAAGCCAAGGTTTAGGACGAGTGGGCCAGGATATCTATCCTCTTGGATACCAGTAACATAGTCACTAGTCAAGTAAGTAGATGAACCACCCCTGAAGTTGACAAAGGTGACAGGGGAGCCAAGGGTTGGTGGGACTGGTGAGATGTCGCTACTGGTGCGAATGTCCACGCCGTCGAGGATGACTTCGAGGGCGATGGCGGGCGAGCTGGAGGCATCCACACTGATGCCTATGTAAAGTGTAATGGAGTCGACACTCGGGGTGATGGTTAGGGTTGTCGATATGAAGCTGGGTGATGCCGAGGCCCTCTCGGTTTGGTAGTTGTCAACGCCACTGGTGGCCTCGATCCACATATCTACGCCGGCTTCCTGGAAGGTGGTCCAAGTTATGGTGTATGTCACACCGGGGTTGGCTGGGATGATACGGGTAAAGTTGACGAATGCGGTGCCAGAGAACAGGAGTTGCAGGGCAGCTGGGTTGGTTGTGCCGGTGATATGATAGGCGTCCACGGCGGAGTTGACGCCGGTGACAGCCCATTCGGCAAGAATTTCATCAGTTATGAAATGCAAGTTGTAACCGGTTTCCGCAGACCATTGAATAGGGTTACAAGTATCGGTGGCAGTTGGCCAGACGACAGTGCCGAGAGTAGAGGTTCCTTCTGTGGTTGTTGATGATGAGGTCGTAGTCGTCACGGCTGTAGTAGTGGTAGTAGTAGTTGTTGTCGTGCTTTCAGTAGTTGATGTGGTACTGCTGACAGTGGAAGTGACGTCTGTGGTCTCACTCGATGTCGTAGTTGTCGTCAAATCTGAGGTCGTCGTCGTTGTCGTAGTTTCACTAGTTGTGTCATCAGTGGTGGTGGTAGTCTCACTGGTGGTCGTATGGCTAGTGGTGGTTTCGCTAGTAGCTTCTGTGGTGGTGGTAGCCTCACTAGTGGTGGTAGTCTCACTGGTAGTGGTGGTGGCCTCAGTGGTAGTCTCACTGGTGGTGGTGGTGGCCTCAGTGGTGGCCTCAGTAGTAGCCTCTGTGGTAGTGGTGGTGGTAGCCTCAGTGGTAGCCTCTGTAGTGGTAGTAGTAGCTTCCGTAGTAGCCTCCGTGGTGGTGGTAGTGGCCTCTGTGGTAGTGGTGGTGGTGGTGGTAGTAGCTTCCGTGGTAGCCTCCGTGGTAGCCTCCGTGGTGGTGGTGGTGGTGGTGGTGGTAGTAGCTTCCGTGGTAGCCTCCGTGGTAGCCTCCGTGGTGGTGGTGGTGGTGGTGGTGGTAGTAGCTTCCGTGGTAGCCTCCGTGGTAGCCTCCGTGGTGGTGGTGGTGGTGGTGGTGGTAGTAGCTTCCGTGGTAGCCTCCGTGGTAGCCTCCGTGGTGGTGGTGGTGGTGGTGGTGGTAGTAGCTTCCGTGGTAGCCTCCGTGGTAGCCTCCGTGGTGGTGGTGGTGGTGGTGGTGGTAGTAGCTTCCGTGGTAGCCTCCGTGGTAGCCTCCGTGGTGGTGGTGGTGGTGGTGGTGGTAGTAGCTTCCGTGGTAGCCTCCGTGGTAGCCTCCGTGGTGGTGGTGGTGGTGGTGGTGGTAGTAGCTTCCGTGGTAGCCTCCGTGGTAGCCTCCGTGGTGGTGGTGGTGGTGGTGGTGGTAGTAGCTTCCGTGGTAGCCTCCGTGGTAGCCTCCGTGGTGGTGGTGGTGGTGGTGGTAGTAGTAGTAGTAGTAGCTTCGGTGGTAGTAGTAGCCTCGGTAGTAGCCTCAGTTGTAGCCTCAGTGGTTGTCGTCTCATTGTCAGGATCGCTCGTGGTAGACTCGG